>CM034154.1:183939128-184539128 GCA_019776745.2 Taxus chinensis
AAAATACAGAGCATAACCAAACGAATTTTATGTGATCTGGTGTGCTCATTTACAAACCGAACGATAAGATAACTAGAAAAATATAGAGCGTAAGAAGAAGAAGCTTACCCTGCTGCGGAAATGTGAGCTATGATGTAATGGATCGACATGCTAGCAGATTTAATGGCCGTTGGACTTCAGTCTGTGTTTTATCGGCGACTCATGTGGTGTAGCCAACGAAGTTGCAGGGAAAACTTGAGGATCCGTCCCCGGATGTATTTTCACTGTGCAGAGACATGGTACCGACCACCAACGGGAACGACAATATTGCTAGGGCATCGTCGTTCCCAGAAAGCTTGCAGAGAAAGTGCCGTTTCGCATTGCAGATGAAGACCGGATGGGAAAACCGAAAATGGGTCAGTCAAGCTAATCGTCTACGGATCCCATTTTCCTTGCAAGTCCTGGGATCGAATCCACTAATCAAAGCTTAGAGAAAGGCTTTCTCAGGAGACACACTGCATCTCTCACTCGATTGCTCCACCTCTCATCCTTAACCCCGGATGTCTTATTGCTGTGCACAAACGCCTCAACACCCCGTTTTATAACACCGAATACTTTGCTTTTCATCAACGGCACAATTTCCATGGTGTCTCAGTCACTGGTTTTTTTTTTTCTGTACCGTTGGGAGCACTTTTCTTATTTTCTTAATAGCTTTTCGTCAAACGACTGAATTTCCATGCTCCGTCCCAATGCCCGTCACCATCCCAGCTATCTAAATGACTCTGACAGTTTTTTTACCAAAGGGAAGAAAATTAGGTTTTAAAAAAGTGAAGAAAATTTGCACATCTCAAAAAATTACGGAAGAAAAATTAAAATGAGCAAATAAAAAATTAGTCCAATTGACATCATAAAAAAGATGACTGTACAAGAGCCATATCAATCATGAGTCTCTAAACCACCGTGTAACAATAATTGAAGATACTCATTTTAGAGAAAATATGAGATTAATGAAAGTATTGATATAATTTATGTTGTACAAGTTTTCATTTAAATTATATTTTTTAACTATTATTTTTGAAGGTTAAAACATCTTTAATTTTATATTTCACAATATATTACAATATTGAGGAGAATATTTGATGATAAACGAAATAAATAAGATACTTGAAAAGAATATAGGTTGACCTACTTTTATACAACATTGATGTCTAAGTTCACTTGACCAAAAACAACCCCAAATTTCAACTAACCCATCATGAAGATACTCCTACGGGATGTTGAACCAACCCATCATGAAGATACTCTTGAGAGGATGATGAACAATGCATCAACCAATATATTTAAAATATTACTAAAAACGGTAAAAACCGTTGGTTAAATTTTCACGCCGCAACTTACATATCAAAACCTTATAACACTAGCCATTTAAAAAAGAATATCTAAATATATGGAAACTTTAACATACATTAATCTAATCCCCTTGGATTTATATATCCCTATGTCCAAATTTAGAAACGTTTTTAGTATTTTTAAAGTTTGCACTTTTCCTAGACAAATATAAAGATAATAATATTTTAACTATATTCAAATGAAATCAATAAAAAATGTGCCTTTAATATGCAAATATAGCTATTTATCAAAAATATTTGTTCAATACACAACTTTATTTAATGTCTTGAAAACAGTATAAATTTAAACTTTGCATATCCAAATTTATATATAAACAACTTATAACAACTACTTTTAAGTTCTAATCATGTCGAAGGTGTTCCCCCTATGGAAAAGGTCCTTTCGGTCGTTTCGACCATTGTGTTAAAATTGACGGGAGTCACTTATGTTGTTTCTAGGGGTTTATTATTTTTAGTTGTTCCAGTTCTGCATGTCATCCTCTGCCGCAAAGGCCGCAGTCTGATAGAGAGAAAAGTGACCTTTCCTGCAAACCAAGTATGAGGCGGCCATGCTCTCCATTAAGCATGCAATACTATTTGATAGCCCTTGGCATGAGCCACGCCCATTGCAGCAGGTTTGAGACGTTGAGGTCGAATCATCAGCTATAGAAGAAATATGTTTCAAAACATCATTACCGAGCTCTCTAAGGGAAAACATCGCTCATAAATTTACAATCCTAGAGATTAACGGTAACCCAAAGAGACAATAGGATAAGGAAAATAAGCAGGCATGGCAGCAGAGGAGCAACATTAGCAATGAAATATCATGGAAGCAACAAAAGGGGAGGTTTGTGATGTTTTTTCCTCAAGATGATGCGGTTGCAATAGGGTTGGGAGTTGCAGATGGAGACCTTGATGCAGAGGAGACTCAGGAAGTGTTTGAAGTTTTCAACCATGAGTCTCTACATTGTTGAAGATGAAAGCAACAAAATTTTGGATTTCCCGAGTTTGACATGCAAGGGTTTGCATCGTCTGCAGGGATGGAGTTATTTTCCGTGCCCTTTTTCCCTCCTCATCTCGTCTAGTGCTCTGAAGGTATGCATTTATTTTTACACTTATTTGCAGGAAATGGTTGATGGGTATTCATTGAAGGTTAATTTTAGTGGTTGTTGGGCTTCCCATTTTATTGGTTAGTGGGATCTGTGGGTGCTTTGAAACATATAATATTGTAAGTCTTGTCCATATAGGATTTTATAGAACATTAACAAGAAGTCCAATTTCTATGAATGGACATTATATTGACTTGATGATTCATCTTATTTATAAATTCAAGGAATTTGAGCAAAAATAGATTATCTGGGTTTCTGCTAGAGGATTTTGGAGACCATGAAGGAGACCAACTTCCAGACAAGCATGAAAATGGTAAAGAAAATTCTCTTAGAAAAGACATAAAGAACATAAAGAGTTTTCCCTTAACATGATAATGAAAGCATATTCACTTTGATTTCTCATCTCCAAAAACAAGAATTATTTCCAATCATTTGTGATTGTATTTACTTAAGAATTGATGTGCAAGGGATTGTTTTCAAGCATCTGGTTATAAGATAGTTATGATTCTTTGACTATAGTAACATTGATTCTTCTGTATTTAAAGATTATAACAAACATTTAGGTAATTTGGTAGTTGAAATCCCTTACATCTAGCATAACAACAATGTTTTTTAGATAATATTAGCTTTGATAAAAGATGCACATCATTGGATACTTGTTTCATTGAGTGTTGTTCCTCTAGTTAGAGGAAAGTGCAATGCAACTCTTCTAAAGATGTTCTACTTTGAAAAAGAGGGAGGCAACAGGTGGCTCATCACTGTCATTCTAAATGTTGGATGGCCTATACTCATCATTCCTCTTATTTTTTCTAGAAAACAACAACCATCTTCGCCAAATTCTCTGAAACCCAATGTAGTACTTATATGCATATGTTTAGGCTTACTGTTAACAGTAGATGATCTTGTTTATACATGGGGAATATCCTTTTTCCTTGTTTCTGCAATTTTCATTTTATACTCTACCCAACTGGATTTCAATGCCATTTTTTATTATTTATTTGTTGGACAAAAAATTGGGCCCTATGTTCTCAATTCCTTGGTTTTTCTCACATTCAGTTTTGCCCTGCTAGGCCTGAATCATTCTAGTGCCAATATAGCAGGGCATATAAGATCACCTCACTTTTTATTGGGATATGTCTATACAATCTTAGCTTCTGTGCTTATTGGCATGATTCTTCCATTAGTGTATCTTGTGTTCACAAAGGTTTTGGGCCAAGAAAACCTAATTGTTGTCATAGAATTATAGATTTATACATCCATAGTTTCTACAATAGTGTGCATGGTGGGACTATACATTAGTGGAGAACTACAGAGGATGAGAGAGGAGGCCCATAGATTCACAATAGGAAAAATGGCTTATTGTATGACCTTTACTGCACTTGGATGGTGGATTCATTATGTGGGACTGATTGGGTTGGTATTCCTTGTATCCTCCCTCTTCTCTATTGTTATAAGAACTGTGGCGCCCCTTGTCATTCCCATCTTGGAAGGCATATTTTTCAAGCCATAAAAGTTATGGCATTGATGTTGGGGGTGTGGGGGTTTGTGTCATATGTTTTTGGGGGATATATGGATTCAAAGGTCGCCAATGTAGATCATGGAAGATAGTCAGAAGGAAATAACAACATGATTGTTTGATTCCTAAATTTAACAATGTTATTTCTAGTCATCTCAGTCCAGTAATCATGTTAAACTATGCTTTAGCTTATATGGAGATGTATTGAATGTGCCTTTAATTTTCTGAATAAATTGGGATTCACTTTTACCCACTTTGAGGTTTTGTACATGTTATATTTTGTAATAGATGAATATTTCAACATCTCAAATAAGGCGTAAATTAATACTACCAAACTAATGTGTTGGACTTTACATCAAATCATTTGAGATGTTTTATTTTTGTAATATTTTCTTTGGACAGGGTTTTCAATATCTCTAATAAATAGAAACTAATAATATCAAAATAAATGTGTTTGCATTAACATTTAACCTATGAAATGTGTGAATATAATTTGTTTCAATTTTATTTCTTTCTTTAATTTTTTTTCTATGTATAATTTTGTTGGACGGAGTTTTCAACATTTTAAATAAAATTGTGAAAACTAATGTGTTAGGATTGTGAGATTGAGATGGTGACATCCGAGGATGGTATGGGTGAAAGTTCTATAAGACTTAAGTATTTGAGATTTTTTTCTTAATAATTATTCAATGTTCGTTTCTAAAATAGAGCACTCTTCATAACATTAAGAATATGGTAATGTTATATAAGGTAAATTCTGAGATTTTAAAGCTTTCCCTATAGTTTACAAATTATTTAGTAGTGTTACTTCATCTTCATCACATCTTGTAGTTAGGATTACTTTTTCCAGTTGGTGTAACATTAGTAATGGATTTATACACTTCAATGGCAGCTCTTTCAACTTTAATAGGACCCGAAATTAAAAAGTAATTTGTCACCATATGTGATTTTACATTGTTGAGATGTTTTCATAAATCTTAGTACTCTAAAAATGCATTATATAAACTATAAAGACTTATTTTTCATATGAAATAAGGAGTCAAGACTACTATCACTCAATAAAAACAACACGTCGTAAATACTAGCCTCTACTTTGATAGCACCTCCACTACTATACTCAAACTTCTTGTATCCAAAGCAGTATCAAATGTAACACATGTATTCATGTTTATTGCAAATACTACCACTTATGATATAAAATCTGAAAAAATACAGAACTCTTCATGTAGTCATGTTTAGTTCAAATAAAATAGTCCGCCAAAAACTACCACACATGATATAAGATTTGCAAATGTATATGTATGAATTTGTAACAAATTTGAAATGTACAAATAGAATCTGTAAATGTAATGCTTCATCTATATTCCTATACTTGACTATCAATCACACCCATTATCAACATCAACTAGAAAAGCAATAAATATCCTTCTAAATCAAATAAAATACACCATTCGGCGTTCACATTGCATTGTACACATGTGATTGCTAGTTTAGTTGTAAATTACACATTATCATTTGAAGACTAATTTCAAATTAAACATTATCCCACAATCATAGTTTACTCGAAACTCAATAGTGAAAGACATGGGGGTTTTCATGTTAGACTATATTTTGAATGTAAAATGAAGGAAAGATGTAAAATTCTAATAATAAAACTAACATCAATACATAATAATATTAATAAATAATAATACTAATAATAATACTAAACATAATATTAATATTAAGTTTGTTTTAAATTCTAATAATAATAGTAATGTCCACCTTTTCATATTGTAATTATAAATTTTCATTTATTTTAATATTAAATAATAGATACTTCAATAAAATTTATAATAGAAATAATTATAATATTTTAAATATTTTTTTAACACCAAATATATTATTTCTAGTAATAATAAATACAACAATAACAATATGACTTAACCTTAAGAATAAATAATTATATTGTAACGACCCAAAAACCACACACCCGAACAACACAGTAAAAGACAGGATTTTTTTTTTTTTGACTTGCTTTGAACATAACACGACTCAACATGTCGTCACCAAGGATACAACTAACACTGTGAACAACTTGATACAAGGATGGCCATAAAGGCAGCACGGAAACGTTCACACCTATCAAGGACAATACATTATTTTTTTTCTTCTTTTTGACAAGACAACATGGAAGTCCAACCACATGACACACTTACATTTAGGGCATCCCATGAGGAAATTCTTGTTAAATTTTCTTGTTTACTAAAATGTCTCTTCATTCTTAACTTACGTTCTTATAAAATTTCATGTAATGATTCACACAATTCTTTTCACAAGGGAGAACTTCTTTCTTTTCAACTATTGACTAAATAGCTTAAGGCCAAGGCTTTCTAAACTAGGATCATCAATTTTATGTCCAAAGCTTTTTATTCATTTGATTTTAGAACATTTTCCATTTCTTACAAGGTTAATTAATCTTATTCAAGCCACTAACACATGTTCCACACCTCTGTTGCACAGGTGAAGGCATAAGCTCCGATTGAGTGGAAAGTACCGCTTAGGGTTCATAACAATAACCTTCTTGTTTAAGGATCAAATTTTGACCTTGCTTAAGAAATATCACCATGAATCAAGGCAAGGGTTAACAGAACAGGACAACAGAATTTAGCTTCAGGGTCACATTGTTTACTATCAGTCTTTTATTGAGGTTAAGAGTTTATCAAGATTGGTTAAATGCTCCATCTAGACTTTACTTAATTAAGTTTGACAAAGGAGGAACATTTCAAACGATAGAGAGATATTTAAGGTTTTATTAATCAATTTCCTTCCTACTTATTAAATCCTATCATCTTCTAAAATCTAACCATTGATTTCACCATGAGATCATTTAAGGTTTCACCGTAAAAGGATAATGTTTATTAGTTTGGCGCGGGAAAAAAAAAATGAGTAATCATATTTCATTACAAAAGATAGTTTCCTCTTGATTGTTCCAGGTCTCAAAGGTTATCTAGTAGATCACATCTACATTAATATATTCATATATATAAATTTTAGTTTAACTTTTATCAGGACTATCCAGCTCACTTTATAGTGCTTACAAACTCATTGCTACTAAGCCTTAGGAGGATTTACAACTCAACATTTTAACTCAAGAGCAAAGTTTAACAGTACTCGTTTGCGGAAACAAAACAAGGTTATATCAATTCATTCCAACATGATGCACAAATCAAAGGGACATACCATCTCTATTGAACCATGACTAGGGAGCAAGAGAGTAATAACATGGGACATGCCCCGCTACTATTCTAAGGATTAAAATACACTAGAATATCCCGTAACCAAGCGGTAATCAAATTTCATCTTTCACGTGATAACCAAACAAACCAAAGTTTCAACAGTTACAACAACAATACTCTACAATACATTTACTAAGGCACTGACCCTTCTTCTAAAATGTCCAAAGGCCCTTTCCAAATTTTTATAACATAATACTCATTCGTACAAATGAACATCATAACCAAGATTGATGCAATAATCTACAAGTCTTTCCATCATCTAACCACATAAGCCATCTGCAACAATTAATAACCTGAGTCAGTTCGCGAGAACTGAGCAAGATAAGACTATACATAGCAACAATAAGCTACTAGCTAACAATACCATGAAAGGAAACATTCTATTTCAAGAAATGGATCAAAGTTCTAACCTCTAACAACCTTTTGAAACAAGATATAATTTTCAACATATCAACTAAGAAGAAATCCATAAGTTTTAGTTATGAAAAATACCTCGAAAACTACAAAAGTTTGACAACCAAATACGCAAGACTATGAAATTTAAATGATTAGACACAAGAGTTGAGAGTATTAGGATTTCAATCATGTAATCCCGTAGATTACGTGATTGAAATCTAAAGTGTAACCCATCAATCCACATTCTCAAGGTGAAGTCAAAAGATAAAAACCAGACCCGATCTTAGTTGCCAAAAAGAATATAGTTTTGGAATCGTTCCGTAGGGCCATAGGCCTAATAGGCTAGAAACGAACAACGAGGGTAATAACAAAGTTCCATCATGTAATCAAAAAGGTTTAAAGGATGAAAATCTTATATTCAAACCCACAACCATTATATCTTAGGTAATAAGTGACTTCATAGCTAATAAGGATGAGTGGAAAGGACGATAAGAATGTCCGGAATAGGCATTGTCTAACAACCTACCTTCTGAACATAACCAGGGCCGGAATAGTGACAAGCCTCATTAATACCCAAGTTGAGTAGGCAATCTAGCATTCTAAACACATCCTTGCAATTTTCATAATACTTTAGATTTATAACCCTCCCGTTCTAGAGGAACATAGCCATGAATCTAGACTTGGTTGAAATTTTCCGACGTCAACTCACTTTCTAATATCATAAACGATGTATACAAAGAAAAAGGTCTCTCAACTCTCCTTAATTTACATCTCATCACTAAGTTTATGGTAACCTATGCAGTGATTAAACACATAATATACCATTGAAGATAGATATCCTCCAATAATGAACTTCTATAACGATGTAATTACAATTATTACGTTCGATACATAAACAAACTATTCCATAGCTTCTTTTCCCTTTTTAGACAACAAAATATATTCACGACCTTCCATCACAATCATTCTAAATTTGTAATGAAAGGTCACTCATCAAGAAGGAAGTACAAAACAAGTTTGACTAAATTAAGGAACTTCATGTTACCTTAAGCAGTTGATGAAAACCTTAACTTTCACGAACCGTGAAAGATATTACCTTACTCCATCAAGGCATTATGTCTATACATAATTAAATCGATCACACAAGGAATCATCAACATACCATATCTTAACACCATAAAGGTCATTAATTTTATCAAATTTTACTCATAGAAAGAGTAGAATCAAATGGGGTTCTATCAATAATTTATGCCCTTCTATCAACCCAGGACATATTTTCGGTCCAAAACTTCCTTCTTAACAAGCATATATATTGAACTTCTAATTTCCAAATGCCCTAATAATTTGCACAATACACGAAGTGCATAATCACGCTTATCATAAAAAAAATAAAAAAATTTAACTGTATATTTTCCTCTAGGGTAATAACATAATAGGAACCCAATACTAGTCAAAGCTGCAACTTTATAGGGGCGATTACATACCCAGGTTCACAAAAGAAACAACGACATTTTTGCAGAAGGAAGTAACTTTAAAATTATATATATATATATATATATATATATATATATATATATATATATAATATATATCATATGATCAATCGAAGCATACACTGAGAACCTTTGTTTGTTTAATATATAAATGGGTTTGATCACGTCAACAAGAACAACCAACAGAGGCAAATCCAGAAGTAACAAACTGTTAACCATATACTGAACACAAATCCACAAAATCACAAACTTAAACCAATTTCTAGAAAGAAAAAGTTTCATTTCAAGAGGTTTATTAGATACTAGCATATTATGTATATGGTTAGTCTATCTTGCCTGTTTTAACGCATCCACCAGTCGTGAACATCCAGCAGGGACTGCTACAGCCACACGCCCTCCGCTTTATCCTCTGCTTCACTGGTCTTTTCTTGCAATATACCACACCAGGATTCCCTTTTGAAGGCACGACTAGAAGAATGCAATAGGTGGCTGTCCAAACACTAGATTGCTTCAATGCAGCTGCTTTGGGGGTGAGAGTCGAACTGCTTACCACTCAGTCCGAGAGCACTTGCGCTAGAAAGCTAAACACCGACCATGGTTTGAAGCTCGGACACAAGACATAATGATTACATCGCTCCTGGTTCTGAAAGGCATCTACCGTATTGATACACAATCCTTTTCCTTCATCAGATTTGGGGACAACATCAAACTCTCGGTGCAAACATTACAGCTGTAGCTTGTAAGGTGTGATAATTCCAACAGAAACCTTTATGCCTGCCAACCTAGTGACTTGTTGAAGCAGCTCATATAATAGCAGAGCAAATTGTGTTTCATGAATATTCTGATATGAAACAGATCGGCCTCTATGAGGTTCTCTTCCATGAGTTACATCGAACAACAAGTAAGATCTCAAAAGAGAATCTTTGTAAATAAATTTCATCAGGTCTGCTGGTAACACCCTCACTGTCACTTAATCGATTTTGATAAAAATATCTTGTAGGAGAGTCCAAATTTGAGGATGCAGTGATACAGAACAGAAAACAGCCTAGTTGGACAACCTGCCTGTTGGAGGCGCTCACGAAGGCTTCTACCAACTGTAGCATGCCCGTTGCCTGGCTATTTACTGCTGCAGGCAGTTGCTGTGGATCCCCAACAAGAACACACCTTACAGCTCCCAAGACATTTTCTCCAACATTGCATAGATTCCCTGTGCCTGTGGGTGCGATCTGTCACCAAAACTGGGACAAGCTCATGGCAGAAACAATAAAATACAAGCACAAATCAATGGCGAGATAAGAACTAAGACCAGGTCGAGCAACAGTTAGCGTCCAAGCTAAATGTATGATCTCGACCTCCCAGGCTGTAAAGCAGAACTTACCCAAAACAAGAAACCCTTCATTCATACAAAGTTTTTACACGAGCAGGGTCGAAATGGACAGGCCCGAGCAGAGTATAAGGAATGCAGCTCTTGCCCAACGAACCAGACAAAGTGGCCAAGCTGAGCGTCCATGGCCAACCACGATACCAGCAAAACCATGGAAATGCAAAGCACAAAACGCAGCCTCAAGATTTGATCGAGCTTCTTCCATGTTAGATTCACCACCTGGACAGAAGCGACTTTCCAAAATGAAAAGGCAAGACAACTCAACTAAAACTTTATCTCATCCTTCTACTACAGCTGCAAGATTTTGCAACAACTGATCACGACTGTGGTCGCGTGCAACCAGAACATCAGGTTCAGCACCAACGGTTCCTTGGGATCGCCCTGCAGCAGCTGTCGCACTTAACTCTCTCTGGAGGCCACTGATTTTCTGAGATAAGTTTACTTCTCTACCCTGTAGCTGCTGCATACAGCCAAATCTTCCTCACGGCCCTCCCAGGAGAAATTCAGTTCTACGCTCCACGGATACTGCCTGCACAACACGATTTTGAGAATCCACACCCAGAACACGCTATAGCGATTCATCTGTTTCAGCATTTGATGGAGTGCAAAACAAGCATCCGTGGTTGGACAGACACGACAGGAGACCACGTGAACAACAGGTGAAGTCAACATTTCAATCAATGAGCATGTGCGGCCACCAAAGGATTCCTTCACATCACACATTAATAGCTCCACCCTCCATGCCAAGAAGGAGATGAAGCTGACCGAGACAAGGTAGGTTGGGGGGGGGCATTACATTCTCCTCCCCTTAAGAAAGCATCGTCCTCGATGCGACATTACACACGGTGGGTGGGAGGAAAGGAAATGGTACGCAACAAGGGATAGATACAGAAGAAAACACACCCTATGGTTTGAAATTTTAGTTGATTAAAGCACGGTCACAAGGTAGCCTTAGGAACATTTGGTAGAATTTTTAACTTTCAATGTTCTGTGAAGATTGGCAGTTCTTTCTTGTTCATCATTTCATTAGTCTCTTTCCATTAGCATTATTCTTAGTTTAATTGCTTTTAAAATTTCATCATTGAAGAGTTTTGGTTTATTCCTTATTGTGGGTGCCCAACATGAACTGCTAACACAACACCCTATCAGGTTCACAAGACCCTACAGATTCACAAGCACGCAAGTATATACTTCATGATTGTATTACACCACAAAAGGTTACTCAAATACGGAATAGAATAGGCACAGTCCACATAACGTAGTACTCATCACACATCAATGACTGACATACAAAATACTCAAACAAAAGAGTACTACAATCCACCAGACATTTCCTCAATTCCACGTATGAAGCTTTTCCATGACTCATAAAAACTACATATACATAGGGCCCACAAGGGCATCAATGACATATCCACAACATCACAACACATATCCATCTGACATGAGTAACACATACATCAAAAGACCACTACCAAACATCACAATAACTCAACATATATCCCAGAATATCAACCATACACACAAATATCATATGTCTCCCTCAAACTCTTATGCCTCCCTCAAGTCTCTTATGCCTCCCTCAAACTCTTATGCCTCCCTCAAGTCTCTTATGCCTCCCTCAAACTCTTATGCCTCCCTCAAGGCCTCCCTCAAGTCTCTTATGCCTCCCTCAAACTCTTATGCCTCCCTCAAGTCTCTTATGCCTCCCTCAAACTCTTATGCCTCCCTCAAGGAGGCCGGTTGACCCTATGGTCCAAGACACATAGAGTTCGAACACTCCTAACCCAAGTGACATAATAACGCGTGGTTCAACAACCCGCTAGTTATATGTACTCCTTGGGGCGTACCCCCATACAACGAAGCGGGTCCATAGGTCCAACCAATCCATGGTGCATCCCATGACCCTATTCCACACATCACGACAATAGAACCAGCACAACAATCCAATCAAAGTGCCAAGTGGCAAAGTACAAGCCTTGGGCAAGGCGGTAAAAATTCCAAATTTAAAAGAAGACCCAAAATCAAGCAAACATAAATGGCCAAATAGCCATAGTTATTATCAAAATCCCCATGTTACTGCCAAAAACCAAGGAAATGCCCAAAATTGTAAAGCATTGCAATCAAGAAAAGTTGCTGGTCCTTACAAAATAAAGAAAAAAATCAATTACGAATAAAATCAACTTATAATGATGTCACATTACGATAACTGTGTGGCCTTATCTAGCCACCAAAGGGGTACTCAACGAGTTGCTAGCACTCAGAACATCGAGCCTCAGCTCGTAAAATACATATCAATAATACAACTGTCATCACCTCCATCTGAATCATCCCGCCACCACTTCGACAAGGCTAAACATAGTCATAGTTGCACTTAGGTTGCATACATACAACCACATAGGGAGAGAGGAAAGAATCACATGTTATCTACTAAACCGAGTTTTGGCTCGAGTTATTGACCCATGGTACACCATTCCTCACTCTCAACATACACTTCTACCGATTTCCCTCAGGATCGGTTAGCGTAAGGTTCACAACATAACATACAACAACATCACTAACATAACGGTGGCACACACATAACTACCATAACGTCTTACATATGGTACATATACAGGGTAGATCACGATCATACATTCACAGGAGTGTAACACATCACTTTACCACATTCTGCACCCAAAGTGCAAGCACCATACGATAGGGTTCATACACTCACCGTATGACCCAAAATCACAACATGAAGCATTACATATTTGCACAGTCATACAAACGATGAACATAGTACATCTCAACATAACATCTATTGCTACATAACAAGGTGATACACACATCTCATCTAACAAGATAAAAACATCATGATACAACTCATTTCTTTTAACATCAAACTAGTCATACAACACATTGATACACCCACATATCACAATATGCCACAATGCTCCAACACTACGTCATCCACATTAGAATTCTTTTCACACATCACAAACAATAATTCACACGTGAACTCTTCCTAGAATCCACAAGAAGGAGAGAGAATACTCCCATCCCCAACATATCAACATGATCACAAACACGCACAAGGTGACATACCCATCATGTGCGTTCACAATATCACAATTACGACAATAATCACATCACGTTTAAAGCACATTACTCTTCCAATATCTACCACCATCATGCAACATCATCATCATCATGCAGTATCATCATGTAACACCACCACCACCATGTAACATCATCATATAACACCAATCCGGCCCATAGGTTCGAGAGCATGAACCTATGCTCTGATACCAAGTGTAACGACCCAAAAACCACACACCCGAACAACACAGTAAAAGACAGGATATTTTTTTTTTTGACTTGCTTGACACATAACACGATGCAACATGTCATCACCAAGGATACAACTAACACTGTGAACAACTTGTTACAAGGATGACCATAAAGGTCAGCACGGAAACGTTCACACCTATCAAGGACAATACATATTTTTTTTTCTTTTTGACAAGACAACATGGAAGTCCAACCACATGACACACTTACATTTAGGGCATCCCATGAGGAAATTCTTGTTAAATTTTCTTGTTTACTAAGATGTCTCTTCATTCTTATCTTACGTCCCTATAAAATTTCATGTAATGATTCACACAATTTTTTTCACAAGGGAGAACTTCTTTCTTTTCAACTATTGGCTAAATAGCTTAAGGCCAAGCTTTCTAAACTAGGATCATCAATTTTATGTCCAAAGATTTTTATTCATTTGATTTTAGAACATTTTCCATTTCCTACAAGGTTAATTAATCTTGCTCAAGCCACTAACACATGTTCCACACCTCTATTGCACAGGTGAAGGCATAAGCTCCGATTGAGTGGAAAGTACCGCTTAGGGTTCATAACAATAACCTTCTTGTTTAAGGATCAAACTTTGACCTTGCTTAAGAAATATCACCATGAATCAAGGCAAGGGTTAACAGAACAGGACAACAGAATTTAGCTTCAGGGTCACATTGTTTACTATCAGTCTTTTATTGAGGTTAAGAGTTTATCAAGATTGGTTAAATGCTCCATCTAGACTTTACTTAATTAAGTTTGACAAAGGAGGACATTTCAAACGATAGAGAGATATTTAAGGTTTTATTAATCAATTTCCTTCCTACTTATTAAATCCTATCATCTTCTAAAATCTAACCATTGATTTCACCATGAGATCATTTAAGGTTTCACCGTAAAAGGATAATGTTTATTAGTTTGGCGCGGGAAAAAAAATGAGTAATCATATTTCATTACAAAAGATAGTTTCCTCTTGATTGTTCCAGGTCTCAAAGGTTATCTAGTAGATCACATCTACATTAATATATTCATATATATAAATTTTAGTTTAACTTTTATCAGGACTATCCAGCTCACTTTATAGTGCTTACAAACTCATTGCTACTAAGCCTTAGGAGGATTTACAACTCAACATTTTAACTCAAGAGCAAAGTTTAACAGTACTCGTTTGCGGAAACAAAACAAGGTTATATCAATTCATTCCAACATGATGCACGAATCAAAGGGACATACCATCTCTATTGAACCATGACTAGGGAGCAAGAGAGTAATAACATGGGACATGCCCCGCTACTATTCTAAGGATTAAAATACACTAGAATATCCCGTAACCAAGCGGTAATCAAATTTCATCTTTCACGTGATAACCAAACAAACCAAAGTTTCAACAGTTACAACAACAATACTCTACAATACATTTACTAAGGCACTGACCCTTCTTCTAAAATGTCCAAAGGCCCTTTCCAAATTTTTATAACATAATACTCATTCGTACAAAGGAACATCATAACCAAGATTGATGCAGTAATCTACAAGTTCTTCCATCATCTAACCACATAAGCCATCTGCAACAATTAATAACCTGAGTCAGTTCGCGAGAACTGAGCAAGATAAGACTATACATAGCAACAATAAGCTACTAGCTAACAATACCATGAAAGGTAACATTCTATTTCAAGAAATGGATCAAGTTCTAACCTCTAACAACCTTTTGAAACAAGATATAATTTTCAACATATCAACTAAGAAGAAATCCATAAATTTTAGTTATGAAAAATACCTCGAAAACTACAAAAGTTTGACAACCAAATACGCAAGACTATGAAATTTAAATGATTAGACACAAGAGTTGAGAGTATTAGGATTTCAATCATGTAATCCCGTAGATTACGTGATTGAAATCTAAAGTGTAACCCATCAATCCACATTCTCAAGGTGAAGTCAAAAGATAAAAACCAGACCCGATCTTAGCTGCCAAAAAGAATATAGTTTTGGAATCGTTCCGTAGGGCCATAGGCCTAATAGGCTAGAAACGAACAACGAGGGTAATAACAAAGTTCCATCATGTAATCAAAAAGGTTTAAAGGATGAAAATCTTATATTCAACCCACAACCATTATATCTTAGGTAATAAGTGACTTCATAGCTAATAAGGATGAGTGGAAATGACGATAAGAATGTCTGGAATAGGCATTGTCTAACAGCCTACCTACTGAACATAACCAGGGCCGGAATAGTGAAAAGCCTCATTAATACCCAAGTTGAGTAGGCAATCTAGCATTCTAAACAAATCCTTGCAATTTTCATAATACCTTAGATTTATAATCCTCCCGTTCTAGAGGAACATAGCCATGAATCTAGACTTGGTTGAAATTTTCCGACATCAACTCACTTCCTAATATCATAAACGATGTATACAAAACGAAAGCTCTCTCAAGTCTCTTTAATTTACATCTCATCACTAAGTTTATGGTAACCTATGCAGTGATTAAACACATAATATATCATTGAAGATAGATATCCTCCAATAATGAACTTCTATAACGATGTAATTACAATTATTACGTTCGATACATAAAAAAACTATTCCATAGCTTCTTTTCCCTTTTTAGACAACAAAATATATTCACGACCTTCCATCACAATCATTCTAAATTTGTAATGAAAGGTCACTCATCAAGAAGGAAGTACAAAACAAGTTTGACTAAATTAAGGAACTTCATGTTACCTTAAGCAGTTGATGAAAACCTTAACTTTCACGAACCGTGAAAGATATTACCTTACTCCATCAAGGCATTATGTCTATACATAATTAAATCGATCACACAAGGAATCATCAACATACCATATCTTAACACCATAAAGGTCATTAATTTTATCAAATTTTACTCATAGAAAGAGTAGAATCAAAATGGGGTTCTATCAATAATTTATGCCCTTCTATCAACCCAGGACATATTTTCGGTCCAAAACTTCCTTCTTAACAAGCATATATATTGAACTTCTAATTTCCAAATGCCCTAATAATTTGCACAATACACGAAGTGCATAATCACGCTTATCATAAAAAAATAATAATAATTTAACTGTATATTTTCCTCTAGGGCAACAACATAAAAGGAACCCAATACTAGTCAAAGCTGCAACGTTCTAGGGGCGATTACATACCCAGGTTCACAAAAGAAACAACGACATTTTTGCAGAAGGAAGTAACTTTAAAATTATATATATATATATATATATATATATATATATATATATATATATATATATATATATATAAGCCGACAAGTTTTCATATGATCAATCGAAGCATACACTGAGAACCTTTGTTTGTTTTATATATAAATGGGTTTGATCACGTCAACAAGAACAACCAACAGAGGCAAATCCAGAAGTAACAAACTGTTAACCATATACTGAACACAAATCCACAAAATCACAAATTTAAACCAATTTCTAGAAAGAAAAAGTTTCATTTCAAGAGGTTTATTAGATACTAGCATATTATGTATATGGTTAGTCTATCTTGCCTGTTTTAACGCATCCACCAGTCGTGAACATCTAGCAGGGACTGCTACAGCCACACGCCCTCCGCTTTATCCTCTGCTTCACTGGTCTTTTCTTGCAATATACCACACCAGGATTCCCTTTTGAAGGCACGACTAGAAGAATGCAATAGGTGGCTGTCCAAACACTAGATTGCTTCAATGCAGCTACTTTGGGGGTGAGAGTCGAACTGCTTACCACTCAGTCCGAGAGCACTTGCGCTAGAAAGCTAAACACCGACCATGGTTTGAAGCTCGGACACAAGACATAATGATTACATCGCTCCTGGCTCTGAAAGGCATCTACCATATTGATACACAATCCTTTTCCTTCATCAGATTTGGGGACAACATCAAACTCTCGGTGTAAACATTACAGTGGTAGCTTGTAAGGTGATGATAATTCCAACAGAGACCTTTATGCCTGCCAACTTAGTGACTTGTTGAAGTAGCTCATATAATAGCAGAGCAAATTGTGTTTCATGAATATTCTGATATGAAACAGATCGGCCTCTATGAGGTTCTCTTCCATGAGTTACATCGAACAACAAGTAAGATCTCAAAAGAGAATCTTTGTAAATAAATTTCATCAGGTCTGCTGGTAACACCCTCACTGTCACTTAATCGATTTTGATAAAAATATCTTGTAGGAGAGTCTAAATTTGAGGATGCAGTGATACAAAACAGAAAACAGCCTAGTTGGACAACCTGCCTGTTGGAGGCGCTCACGAAGGCTTCTACCAACTGTAGCATGCCCGTTGCCTGGCTTTTTACTGCTGCAGGTAGTTGCTGTGGATCCCCAACAAGAACACACCTTACAGCTCCCAAGACATTTTCTCCAACATTGCATAGATTCCCTGTGCCTGTGGGTGCGATCTGTCACCAAAACTGGGACAAGCTCATGGCAGAAACAATAAAATACAAGCACAAATCAATGGCGAGATAAGAACTAAGACCAGGTTGAGCAACAGTAGCGCATCCAAGCTAAATGTATGATCTCGAACCTCCCAGGCTGTAAAGCAGAAGTTACCCAAAACAAGAAACCCTTCATTCATACAAAGTTTTTACACGAGAACAGGGTTGAAATGGACAGGCCCGAGCAGAGTATAAGGAATGCAGCTCTTGCCCAACGAACCAGACAAAGCAGCCAAGCTGAGCGTCCATGGCCAACCACGATACCAGCAAAACCATGGAAATGCAAAGCACAAAACGCAGCCTCAAGATTTGATCGAGCTTCTTCCATGTTAGATTCACCACCTAGACAGAAGCGACTTTCCAAAATGAAAAGGCAAGACAACTCAACTAAAACTTTATCTTGTCCTTCTACTACGGCTGTAAGATTTTGCAACCACTGATCATGACTGTGGTCGCGTGCAACCAGAATAGCAGGTTCAGCACCAACGGTTCCTTGAGATCGTCCTGTAGCAGCTGTCGCACTTAACTCTCTCTGGAGGCCACTGTTTTTTGAGATAAGTTTACTTCTCTGCCCTGTAGCTGCTGCATACAGCCAAATCTTCCTCATGGCCCTCCCAGGAGAAATTTAGTTCTACGCTCCATGGATACTGCCTGCACAACACGATTTTGAGAATCCACACCCAGAACACGCTATAGTGATTCATCTGTTTCAGCATTTGATGGAGTGCAAAACAAGCATCCGTGGTTGGACAGACACGACAGGAGACCAAGTGAACAACAGGTGAAGTCAACATTTCAATCAATGAGCATGTGCGGCCACCAAAGGATTCCTTCACATCACACATTAATAGCTCCACCCTCCATGCCAAGAAGGAGATGAAGCTAACTGAGACAAGGTAGTTTGGGGGGGGGGGGGGGCATTACATTTATATTCAAAAGAACTATCTTAAAATCCATTAATAAGAGAAGAAAGGATTCCAAAGAGAGGATGATTTCTCCTTGGACTATCCCAATTTGACATGAAATACATAAACAAAAACCTATCAGTGTAATTATATTTTACTTTTATCTACAATGTAACTTTATAAATCTTTTCTAACGAAATATATTATTATCTGTGACAATTGAACCCTTTAATTTAAGTAAAAACAATCTAAAGAAGTATTTCAAAATGAATACTGCCACACACACACACACACACACACACACACACACACACACACACACACACACACACACACACACACACACACACACACACATATTATAGATACAAAAATAATAATAGGACTTAAGCTTAAGAAAGAATAAATATCTATTAAAAACACATCCTTTAAAATTAAATTGATAGGATAAGAAAGGATGTGAGAGAGGATGAGTGCAAAGTAATATACCCATTTGCCATGAAATTCTTAAAGAAAAAACCTATCAATATAATTGTATTTTAATTTTATATGCATTACAAATATATAAATCTATTCTAAGAAAATATATTATTTTCTGTGACAATTGAAACCTTTTAATATAAGTAAAAAATTCTAAAAACTATTTTAAAATGATAATCATGATACATATATTATTTTAAAGGATTTTACAAAAAAAATGTACATATTGTCATCTATGATTAAAAATTGCCTTAAAGATAGCCATGAACCTCAATTCAATGAGGGGAAAAGTTATAAGAGTAAAAAAGAAAGCATTTTAAGAAAATAAAAATACACTAATAATTTAATACTGAAAAAATTAACAAAACTTTTGAGAAGAAAAAAATGATGCGCCAGAATTAGCAGGAACTTGACAAGGTCATAACTTGAGCTTCGAGTGTCTGTTTGAGTCCTTTTTTTTTAAAGACTCGAACCTGCTCTAATACCAGATAATGTAGCCAAATTCTAACAAACTTGATTTTCTGTAAATAATATGAACTCCAAAGAAAATAGATCTCCTTCTTCATTATTGAATAATGAATTACAATGTTTCCTAAATAGGAAAACAACTCCCAACTCGAGTTGCCAAGTAAAATCTAACTAACTCTGACTAAATCTACTCTAGGTGGCAGAAATTACTATTTTTAGCAGTTTATTAAAACCTACTATTCTTAGTAAGTTCGCATGCTTATTCCTACGGGCATAGAAATAGCCACGCATCTTCTACATCCCTAAATTAGAGGAATTGCCAACTTTCTAACTCATAATGCAACTAATAGACTAAAAAAACTAATGCACAAAAATTGGGAAAAACTGAACTATAACTTAAATCCTAATTTTCGGCCTCAAGATGGCGGATTTAGGGCCCGAAAACGTGTCGCAAAATTGCCCCAACCAGTAGGGCGGTTTGCCACTACGTTTTTCTCATCGAAACACATGGTTTAAAAAAAAAGGGGGGTACTCAAACGGACACTCGGAGCTCAAGTTATGGCCTTGTCAAGTTCCTACTAATTCTAGCACATCATTTAATGCTAGGTCTCCATGTTAAATTCATGAGAAACAAATTAATATTCATTTATAAAAACATAGGAACCGATAATGTTTAGGGGATTTCAGGATACCATATAAAAGGCACTATCTAAGAAGGTCATTATGTAAAGCATTAAAGCACCATATTAGTAATATGTTAATAGATGATATGGTATACACCATATAGCATATTCATAATTGTTGACATTTTTTGTACCCGTGCAAAAAATTCAAATCAAAACTTTGGTTCAGGTGGAAGGTACTGATGTGGTGGACCTAATTAGAAAGAAACAGGGAATAAACTATCATTTTTCTAGTTCCAAAATGTTTACCTCCTACCTAAGGTGTATTTCCAATCACATCCTAGTCATTATCGCGCATTAGATCCCTCAAGAACCAATGCAGGACCCTAACACGGGTCGAAAAGATAGATGAGGTTCAAGGTGAACAGTCCCGAAGTAGAAAAGTGAAAGTTCACTTCAAGGATGAGGTAGGTTTCAACTTATATTTATTCTCTTTTTAGTTGTTATCAATTATTTTGAGTTCATTAATTATGATTAAACAAAAGGTTCCTAGTGTGTATGAGTATTACATTTTTGATTTTACATTATGAAAATGAAAAGAATAAAGCAAAACAGATAAAGATACAACTCATCACATGAAGAACTTTTCATTTATTTCATAATTATAAAGTATAGTGAAACCACACATGTCATGGGAACAACTCTGAAAAGAAAGAACAAAATTGAAAGTGCATATATGTAAATAAATGAATAAAGAAAGAAGGAAATCCATCATTGCATGTTAGATGGATTTTCCCATAGTTCATGTTGTTAGATGTCCTCTTGCTCCCTCTCCGCCATCTTTTCAGCTTCTGCTATTGTATTTGAAAGGGGGGGAAATAAAAAACTGTTAGATCTTCGGATTTCATGCTTGTTGTATTCACAACTTTAAATGGATGAAATTTTGAAATGAACTTGAAATCTGACAATGAAAAAATAATTCATGAGCAGAATATTAGTTTCAAAAATAGAAAGGGAAAAGTGAGGATTTTACATCAATTAATGGTTGTTCAACATAGAGTTCACTAATTACATGTACATGGAGTATTGCAGAATAATATCCAGCTCAAGAGATGTGAAAGAGAGGTGCCACATGCAACAAAAGATTTTAAAATATCTTCATATTCCAATTGAATTACAAGGAATGTAAAGATGGCAATCATCATTATAACAAAATAAAAATTTAGAGCTGATTGCAAAAATGGAACAACAAGGATATATAGATCAAAATTTGTTTATACAAGAGTTTTCTTCATTAGAATAAGTAATTTCAAAATAGAGTGCATCATAGAGAGGAAACACAATGCATTCTTATTCACATTTATCCAAACACACGTGATTAATGTGATAGGCTGCAACAAGCTAAAAATAACAAATTTTCAGTTGATTTCAGAAATTTCATTGTCCAGCATGACATAAACTTCCAAGACACGAATGACATGCTGAAATTTTCAATAATTAGATGCAATATTATGGTTTTCAAGAAACAGAGTGACTAATGCTGAAAATAATAATCATAGCATAGGGAACAAGAGTTCCATGCAAGAGTAATGGAGTTAATATAAATGGGCTTAGGAGCATTGTTGTTAAATTGTGCTCAATAGATATATAGATGCAATATCACATAATTGTTCCAAGTATGAAAGAAGGAAAAAAATGATGCAAAGTGGAATCAACATGATATAGCACAATACAATTCTCAAACAATGGAAGCCTTCTATATCCAAATAAATGGTTTTTGTAAAGAATATACATACATAGCAGGTCATGAAGCATAAAAGGAGAAATTTGCACCTCATCAAAACATAAAGGCACAACCATATATTTTATCAAATAATTTAAGAAGTCTATATATCACTTCAAGGTTACACTCAAGTGTACAAAAAAAATTTAGATTTAGATTAAAATGGATTCCTTGAACTACAATTCTCATTAGAAGTTTAAGAAAAAAACAATCATTACGAATATCTTCAGCTACATCTAAAATAAAGTTACAAGTATCAACTGATAAAGGTAAAAATACATATGGTTATCTGTCACAAATTAAAAATTTGCATTGTTTCCTTCTAATCAAAGTGAAAGAAATTTGTAGACAATTATTTCCATTCAAGTAAAGGAGAAACAATCATTTTTTAAATCAAAAGGAAGAGGGGTTGAAGAACACTTAACCAATACATATGAAGACCAACAAAATAGATCTGAGAAAAAGATTTTTTTGAAAATCTATTACTCATCTTTAAATGCAAACAAGAAATTTATACATCTCATAATGCAAAGAAACGAAAAACACTCCACACCCAGCTACAAGTTTGAGTTGAAAGAAGAGAAGGTCCAAATATCTGAATCAAATAGTTTGAAGAAAAAACTAGGACATATTTTCATCAATTTTTAAATGGACTTCTCAGAGGAACAGTTTTTTCGAGAACCAAAAGCATGTTTTAAATAGAATCAAAAAAACCATTTGAATGAAATTACAACTGTGATAAAATCACAGTTGATTTGTACTTCGAGAAGAGACGTATTTTTTGGTTTACAAGTTATTAAATGGAGACCTTTAAGAATTTTGAAACTCAACATCTAACTCGAATGCATGAGCTACAACATATGGGAAAAGGTGATCATAATGTAATAATCCAACTTAGCAAGATCTAAATGAAGTCATATTCCATAAATTGCATAGATCTATGAAGAATGGAAAGAATAAACAAAAACTAAAGTTCCAAGAGGACAAGCTAAAGAGAGAAAGTACAACCCAACAATGAATTTCGAAATTAGACCATATGAGATACAGTTTGCAGGGAACAATAACCCAGAGGCATAAATATTTGATGAACTAAATCACTTCAAGCCCAGAAAAAAACCCAACTCATATGAGATAGAATGGCCATACCTATAATTATACATAACAACTTTCGTAAGAAAAAATTACTTAAATTTATTCAAAATAATCAATTCATTTGTATCGACGGTGTCCCTCCATGTTTGTCATCTCCTCACATAATAACTAGCACACAATCTAGTTCTTATAACACATCATGCTCTATGTTACTTAAAGAAAAATCTACTCCTAGTTCACCTACTCACGTATCATCTCCACAACCAAATCATTCCACCATCCCTACACATAAGTATATATGCATTCCTCAGATAGTTACTACAGATCGACATAGGTCACCACCTTGGTTTATTCCACATGGATCTTGTTCACCTTCACATTCCAAATCATGTAGATTTCCATCACCAACACATTTTGGGATGCCACTACCTTCTTCATATTTTCATCCCTCGTACGCACATTGACTTATTTTACTAGCCCAACACTTATCTTCCATACAACCACTATTATAGCTTGGTCATACGCTTTCATCATCACATTCATTGAATGAAGGAACTTCATCCATCACACTTATTAGTTAGCTAATTCATAAACACTTGGGGGGAATAAAATCTAATACATCTTCCCCCACCCATCGCCACATATGCGCATCTATCATCTTTTCATTTTCATACATCAATCTTCTCAAGTAGGTATACTCATCTTACATGTTAGCATTGTCATTACCCGATGACACACTCTTGTGATTCTATTCACACTTGATTGTTGAGGGCTTACTAAACATGAACCCACACACTACACTTATTCATACATTACACATCATAAACCATACATTTTATAATCAGTTTACAACTTTTTGACATTTTTTAATTTATACATCATATTATCCACCATTCTATCTATATCATTTTCTACGCATCTAGCATTACATAATATTACATACTGCCTTACTATTCCATCTATGTACATGCCACTTTACACATTCTACACATCTCACATTTACATTATACACATGACGTATTTACACATCCTGCTCATCACATCGTCATCACCTATACTATATCATCCTCTATGCGCTGCACTCACTACCCTATGATGCACTTTATCTCCTCGGTACATACTCGATTGCAAAGGATTTATAAATCAAATGGACCTTGTATTCAACATGAATTTATCATTTCACCTTTAATCATGCGACATTATTATGCTAGTGACATGTGCTATAGGATAAATCATCACTTACTCTATCATCTTGTAGTGGTACATACTTTACACTACATCACCACTCCCTTATTATTCATCTTGTACTGGTATACACTTTTGGATACATCACCACTACCTTCTATTCATTTTATATTGATATACTCTTTAGGCTAAATCATAACTCCTTCATTTAATTTTTCCATGATATACGTTTAGGCTATAAGGTTCACACACATTTATTCTATATGTTGTATAGTATCATCACTACGTCTACACACTAATCAAAACACAAACTATTCGACCATTTCCCGATGACGCACTCTCATTTATGGTTCATTCATGAATGTTGAGGGGTAAAAATATTTAACCTCATTGCATATATTTCCATCCACATGGGGGCACACAGCTCCTATCAATCCATCTTGCATTCCATTACATCCATCCACAACATACTACATATCAGGGTTTCTTTTACTCTTTCTTACTTTTTCTTGGTTATGGTCTCTTTATTACACATTCTAGTTACATTACTTGTATGCAATTTATCTATACCATCCACACATGCACGTTCACGTATTTTTCTAGTTATGATCGTAGATACAGATCTCTTACATGCAGTAGGGATGCTTGCCTTATACCACTCCTACACTGGTCATTGGGGGCATCCGCATTTGTCTCTCACATGTACTATTGTTTCATTTTGTTCTTAGCACTTTACATTACTTTGTTATACACGCTTTTGACATACTGGTTATCTTTCTAACATGCTATCAGGTGCTTCATGTGCAATATGGTTATGCAAGGATATTTTCTACCATAATTTTTTTCTTTATTGTCTTCTATTGTTTTCTCTTCTTTGCGAGCATTTCCCTTTGCTTTGTGTGCACACTTGTTTTTTCTATGATTCCATGATGGCTTTGCATGTCCTATGACATTCTGAGTTATGTCCCATGTCTATAGCTCACTTTGTGTGACTTACTTTTCTTATTACGTGTTTACATTTACACTTTTTGTATAGCTTAAACAAAGTTTTCTATATGCATGCTTGTTCATACGAACACTTGTCTTTGGATAGCCTCTCTTTCGTGCATTCCTTGGTTTATACCAAGAAATTTCTAGGATAAAATTCATGGGGTTGGTCCTCTTTTGAGGCCACATTCTCCTCTCAGCAACGTCACATACGCCCTAAAAGAGGGGGGCATAATTTGGTGTTTTACATACCAAGACAACACATTTACACTGGTTTAGTTCAAGGTAATTTCCACCCTTGGAATTTTGGGTTACATACAGTGAGTAGGTTTAGACAATTCTGTGAACCTTGTACACAACGAATTTTACAAGACATGGTATCTAAAGCATTATAGGACATAGTTACATGCTTGGAGGTTACAATGGGTGTTCCTCCCTACACTACTTCAGCCAGTGGCATCGGATCACCCAAAAAAGTAGGACATACAGAGATCTCTTCACACACATTCATGGAAGAAGTTACAACTTGGAGGATACATTGGAATTCCTTCCTATACTTCTTTGGCCTATGGCATTGGATTGCTACAAAAAACCCCGAAAGTACAAGATATCCATTTTCACTCTCTTTCTCAACATGTATCATGTCCTTATGTTCCATTTAGACTTTTTTATTTATATATTTTACATTTACACACTTTTACATTATGTTTTTACACATACATACATACATATTTGAGTACATGATCGTTTTCCCCTTGCAGGTCCGGTTGTATGAGAAACAAGCATTGAAATGTGTTAAACATCAACAAAATTTCACAAAAACACACACTATACTAACCATGCAGGTACATCACACATCAATAGCTACACACGCATTTCCACCATAGGTTCAGTCTCATAACTTTTTTATGCATTTTCATCTTTAGTTTCTAGGATCCTCCATATTTTTTTCATTCCACACTTTCTCTAGTCCATTGGCACATTTTTACTACAATATTCATGGACATGAAGTACGCATGTCTATCTACTTTATGCTACCGAGCTTTCCCCTCACCAACATAAAGTGGGAGCAAAAGGTAGTCACAAAATCATGCACTTTAGATATTATTTATCTCAATTTCATACTACAATTTAGAAGGTTCTTGAGTGAAGAAAGTAGTAATCAACCCCCATCTTTTGGTAATCTTATTTTATTTTATTTCATCATCACTGACCTTTTACATCCTTATGCCTATTCTATTTTGGACATTTACCATTATTCTAGCTTTGACTGGGGTGTTGTATAGATGAAAATTTACATGCAACCTTCAACCACACTTGACCCCCCGAGGTCGTGCCAAAGAAGCCAATGTTGAGTGTGTGTGGCTAACTATAGGAGGATCATTGACTAAGATCCTGTAGTGTGATCTCATGGTAGATGAGTTTACAAAGGGAAGATTTAGAGGCTATGAGCGGGTAGCGTAAATTCCCTATTGTTTGTTTTCCTAACTTGGATCTTAGTATTAAACTATTTTTAAGTGTCCCTATAAATTGAATGAAATTAAAAATCTATGCTACTGCTGAAAGGAAACTAATCTAAACAAATCACAAAACTGAAATATTATAGTCACAAACAACAATTTGCTTCTATTCTAAATAACTAAAATATTTCTACACTACAAGTAAACAAGAAAAATAACCTGGTGTGGTTATTCACCTGTGCTGAGTATGTTGAAACTAAACTAAATTAAAACAAGAACTTTTCCAAGTGATTTATGATATGTAGACAACCTCATATAGATATTCTCTCCTTCATATCCATAGCGATAGGAAGAAGGGGATTCGTAATCAGGGGTTGCTATGAAAGATTCAAACCCTCTTGGAAATTAACTAATTACTTGCAAATGAAAGGAAATTGATTTCTACTCTATTTAATATGATGTAACAATGATAAATTGTAAGAATGAAGGAAATCAAACAAAAAATCCAACTTGGAATTCACAGAACATAGGTAAATCCAGTTGTGTACTAATTTGTCCCCTCAGTTTGTTCCTTTCTTTCTCTGACTGTTCATATGAGTCCAAGGCATTGGGAATACAATTAAAATGGGAGGAGGATGGCGCTTGAACAATGACATCTTGAAGGTAGTCTGGATTTAATGCAATTAGAAGAAAGATAGCACAAGATATTTGAGCTTGTCTATGCAATTCCTATCAAGATTGTGCAGGAATACAATACAAGATACACTAAAATTCTCAGATCTTTTGCTTGAATACAAGCATGGAATATATAGGAATTGGGGTTGGGATGTGTCTTCATGCACAAGGCAAGAAGAGGTTGTTCCAACTAATTAAATCTATTTAAAAATAGAAGAGGGAAGGAATATCATGCAAATAAGACCATTATTAAGTAATTTGGTTCATAAACACACCCTAAAAGTTGAGTAAAGTGAAAGCATGCGTGTCAAAATAACGCATGAAGAGTTCATGAAAAATCACGTAGGACCGCCGCCCTGCATAGGGAGTTGGTCCTAGGACCACCTCCCAAGCCTGAGAGGTGGTCCTAGGACCGCCTCCCAAGCCTAGGAGGTGGTCCTATTGTCACCCTCAAAATTCCCCTAGTTTTTCAAGTTAAGTTTCAAAAATTTTAAGTTGGTGCCTTTGAGAGATGTTTGAGCAGATTGAGAAGTATAGAGAAATATAAAAAATGGTGCTTTGAAGAAGTTGGTGCTCATTTGCAATCTTTCCCTACTAATTTAAAATCTTGTAGTCTGCATGGTTTGATAAAATTTATGTCTGCTTTCTTGAAAATTGTCTTTCATTCAAATGAAATTGTCAATCCTTCTCTTTTGGCTATGGATCGTGTCGAGCCTTGTATTGATTGCACTTTCTCTTTCCATGGAGAAAAATTTGAAATTCAGGCGTAAATGGTGGAGTTTCCCCTCATCTGTATTTTTTTTCTATAGTCATGAATGACAGGCATATCTTCCCTGTCAATTTTCAGCCCCAACATCCAAATTCAAAAGGGAGAAAGGTAGTGTTCAATTGAGTCACGAATCATATATGTATAGAAGGACTGTGGAAGGTACCACATGTCTCTTCAGTGCACTTTTGGTATGGTACAAAAAAGCAGAGACCACAAACATGTGTAGGCCCTCCACATGGTTAGAGTCTGAAAAGATAAAGCCAGTCGTTTAATAGGGTAAGTATAAATAGACGGTAAAATATTCCACATGCCTCATCGACGTAACTTCAGAAGTGAGACCCAAGGGATAGACCCCAAATGAGCATCACCCCTCCACGTGGTCAGAACTTCAAAAAAGTTAAATCGACCATTGAAAAAAAAAAGGCCAGTGAACGGTGCCATGTGTCTCATCAGCGCACCTTCAAGGGTCGAAGCCAAAGGCGGTTCCCCAAACAAGCGCCAACTCTCCATGTGTCTAGGGTCTGACAAAATTCAAAAGGGGAAGAATTGGCCATTGAATTGGCTAAGGAAAGTAGAACTAGCAGAAAGCCCCATGTGTCCCTTCAGTGCTCTTTCAGGGGGTGAATCAAAAATCAGGTCCTAAACGTGCTCAAACTCTCCACATGTCCAATCAGTGCACCTCCGAAGGTCAAGTCCAAACAAAGTCTCCAAATGAGTGGGTAGCCTCCACATGTCCCGGGCAATACATAAAGCCTTCGCCAAATAGAGCGACTTAGTTAAAACACAAAAATATAGAGCAGGCCCGCAAAGGGACATGTGGCCATGTTTCAGGTCAAAGTGGGAAGGTGGATCGTTAGAGCACTTTGGATTTTTTGGATTTATTTCGTAAAAGGAATGAAAGTAAAGAGTGACCTTGTCAGCGCATGGGAAAAATTCAAATGTTGAGCCCGCATCGAAATTCAAAGTGAAGAGGCGGGTTGTCAGGACACTATGAGATTTTTAGCCCTTTTTCCGTAAAAGGCGTAAAGTGATAAAGTGAACTGCAGCCCCGCTCACACTAAGGGATGAATTCAAATCTTGAGCCCGTGTTGAAAAGTCAAAATGGGGAAGCAGGTTGGTAGAGAACTTTGAGATTTTGAGCCTTGTTTCCATAATAGGCGTAAAGTGATAAGGTGAACCGCGACTCCATTACCACTCAAGTAAAGCCACGTGCCAGAACTATATCAAACAATAATTTGTGGGCTTGCAAGGCTATGGGGAACTTTTGCATTTTTGCATTTTTTGTGCTAAAGGCACAATTTACATTTCAGCCCCGCAGATCCATTTTGCGAAAATTACATTTTCGCCATTTTTGTACGGATTCGATTCAAATTTTCAAATGAGCATAACTTTTTCTCCAGTCCTCTAAATTTGACAAATTCTATACTATTGGAAAGGTCTTGGTCTCCTCTACACCATGGAAGCATAAAGTATTATTTTCAGTAGTATATGATGGTTGGAAATCTAGAAAATGTCTTTCACACCAATAATACGTGATCTGATTGCTTCAAACAGATCAGATTTGATTTGATCTTCATCCTTCATTCTCCAACACACCAAACAGACATGGAGAACCAACTGGATATCTTGATTTTGGTGAAAATATGGAAAAATTCTTTCAAGCCATTAATACGAGATCCGACTGCTTCAACTAGATCAAATTTGATCTGATCTTCCATTCTTCCTTCTTCAACACACCAAAGACATGAAAGACCAGATTTAACAGATTATAGGCAGATTTGGAGGGGCATTGATAGCTAGTGGTTGAGCTTCCAAATCAGATTTTCTTCCTTCTCTTCTTCTCCTCTTCTTGCTTCATCTATAAATGTAATAGCTTGGCTCATTGCAAATGTTGGACTGATTCTTTTGATGTGTAATTGTAATCAAAAGTAAATCAATACAAAAGGATTTTCCCCTTTTTTCTATCTTCCTCCATTGTCCATTCTTGCTTACCTGAAATTATTGGATCATTTATCTTCTATGATAAGAAACTGTGTGTTCTTATCGATATGATTTCTAGAACTTTGTGTCTGTGGAATGATATCTTATAACATGAATGTGAATGATTCTATTATGTATCACTCTTTCTCAGTACATATAGGGTTATACTCTACTATCTATATTTCCTGATAGTACTATTACATTCTGCTCTTTCCTTTATTCAGTTCTTCCATTCATTTGTATTGATAATCTATTTTGGTATAAAATCATTTCAAGATGTTAGAGGTCTAGCCTTAAGATGAAAGTTGTACATTTGTATATAAGATTTGCTACTTGCTTTAAATAAGGGAACCTCTCCCATAAAGAGGAGGGACTTGTTGGCTCGTGAATATGGTTTTGATAAAGTACCATTTTAAAACCCAACAATTTTTGGCGACTCTACTTGGGAAATTCTACTGGGGATTTCACCAATAGTTGTTTATGACTCCACTGGGGATTTCATTTCAATGTATCCCTTTCTAAAAAAAATCAAAATCATTTTTTTCGGTCTGGAAAATCTACGATATACCTGTGGGAAGAAAGCTCTCGGAGTTGAAGATTCTCATTTTCAACTTCTGGAGCAACAAAACTTCTCTCTTCTTCTAGTAAGAAGGAATAGAGGATCTCGTTCTACAAGCACACCTCTTGTTAAAGATAGAAATTCCAAGAATAGCATTCCTCCAGAATAACTTAATCTTAATCTTCGTGCTCTGATACTTGTTGGTGTTTCAGTTCCCCTTCATACAATCTTCCCATAGATGGTAGCACCTCTGCCTTGGGGACAACAGATTGGGCCTCTTGCTCTTCCTCAACCATTGCATGAGTTACCCAGGAGTAGTAGGAAAGGTTTTCCTAAATTACGAGGTGATGGGAAAGTACACCTAAATGAACACATTGCATCCTTGAGCATTGCATGTGGGATTCTTGGGGTTGAGCATGAAGAAATTTATGTCAAGATCTTTGTAGAAACACTATAGGATAATGCTACTGATTGGTTCTATCATCTTCCTATTGGGTCAATTACTGATTGGACCACCTCAACAACTTGGTTTGAGCAACGTTTCAAACCTGCTAAAGATGTGCATGCTCTCTTGGCTCAAATTTCTCATATCAAGAAGGAACCACATGAGCCCATGAGAGAATTTCTGGCCAAATTCAACAAGCTCATTCACAAAATTCCACAGAACACTCATCTTGTAAATGAAATCCAAAATTCTTCTTCCTCAATGCTTAGTTACCTGAAGTAATCTATGCACTAAGGAGAGCTAACCTTGCAACTCTGGATGTTGATCAACATTTGGATATCAGTTTTGAGGATGATTTAATCATGTCTGGTAAACTGAAAAGAGAATCCTCCAAATCTAAAGCATCTTCTTCTTCCTCTTAAACTAAAGCCAATTTTGATCAGTTAGTACAAAAGCTTGCAAATGATCTCATTGCTACCAAGAAACAATTGGCTCAACATACTCCTTACCAAGATATCCCAAGGAAGAATTTTCAGCCAAGGAACCGTTTGCCTTCTTCTCATAATAAATTGGCTATTGAAGGCCCACCTATCAAGGTTACAGTCAAAGAAACTTGTGAAGTTCAAGAACCTAATGATGAGGAGTTTAATGAACTCTATGAAGAACCAAAAGAAGAGGTTGATGAAGAACTGGAAGAGCTTCGTGGATCTCAAGTTCATTTCCTTATCACTAAAGGTATGAATGATGAAGATGAATATGATGAAAGAGTGGAAGAGATGAATAGTGATTCATATGTTGTTATGACTCGAGAGCAAATGAACAGAAAAGAAAAAGTGATGCATCCTACTAAGAAATCCAAGGAGTTTCCTATAACTATTCCAGTGGTTGCAAGAAGAGGAGCTCATATTCCAACTACCTCCATGCAAAAGGTAAGTAATGCTAATCCTCTTCAATTCCTAAAGTTGATAAATCAAATGTTTCTCATGTTCCTAGTAGTGATGCGCCATCCACCTCTGGGTCTTTTGATATCATTGATCACCTCAAAAAGACCAAAATCCAAATTTCAGATGCAGAGTTTTACCAAACCCATCCAAAATCCTTTTCTAAAATGGTAAAATTTGTCAATTCCAAATCCAAATCCTCATCCAATACTTATAAAGGTATTTTTCCCACTCCCTTTTCGTCACCTCAACCAAGCCTTGTGGCTGCAATCACTTCCCCTAATGAGAAAATTGAACCATTCTATGTGACTCTCCTCATAGCTAGCCATAAACTCAGTAATTGTGTTATAGACTCAAGAGCATCAGAAAATGTAATGCCTACAAAATTATCTCATGCATTGGGCCTGATTCTAACACATACCTTTGGTCCTTCTATTCCATAAAGAGTAGGGAAGTGCATTTGGTTAGAAGGATTAAAGATGCACAAGTAGCCTTCGCTGCCTTTCCATAGAAAAGGGTTATAACCACTATTTTGGTTGATGATATTCCTCCCTCATATGGTATGTTGCTGAGTAGGAATTTTTGTAAAGAGGTAGGAGGTGAAATTCAGATGGAATGGTCACATGCTTTGATCCTGGTCAATGAAAAAATAAGATAGTTGTTACCACAAAAGAAAACTGAGTATATTGTGTAAAAGACTGATGATCCAAAATCACAAATACTCTATTAAGATATAGGGCATGAAAACTATATGATCATGTCAGAGGATGAGGCAAATCTTCCTAAGGGAGTGATTCATGATCCCAATGGCATTTGGACTTTGGAGTTTGATGGAAGCTGTTCTTCAGCTAGTTCTGGAGCTGGAGTGGTTTTGATCTCTCCATAAGGGAAGATTCATCAATTCTCTTTCAAGATTTATTTTGAAAACACAAATAAAAAATCTGAATATGCGGCTCTCATCCTTGCGTTGAACATGAAAAAATAAATGGGAGTAAAGAATCTTTGTGCTCATGGTGATGTAGAGTTGATTGTGAAAAAGGTAAGGGATCTTTACCAAGTAAAGAATAGGAGATTGAAACAATATAGAAATATTGTCTGGGATTCCATTGAATTCCTTGATGCTTTCTCAATTGAAGCTGTGCCAAGAGAAAAAAATACTAGATCTGATTCTCTAGAAATATGAGGATCTTTGTTGATTCCTCATCCAGATTTCTCCCAAGAGAAATTTACCGTTAAAATGATTCATAGGCCTAGTGTGTCGGATAATGCAAGTAATTGGCAAGTTTTCAATGATGATCAACACTTTCTCTCTTTCTTGGAGCTTAAAGATAACTAAAATCAGTTATATTTTTAAGGAAGTGAAACTTTTCCTAGAGAATATGTGCCCTCTAATGAGGAAGATATCAAGGAAGAGATGGATTAGGATGGTTGTATTAAGTTGAAGGGTAAAAAGATTCCCAAAGGGATGGTGAGTCTAGAAGATCTGTTTGACAAACATGATAGGTTCATCAAATCTGAAGCATCTCAAGGGACTCGACAATCTGCTGAGTATGAGAAGGTCAATATTAGAAGCAATGATGAACCCAGGGTTGTGAATATGTTTTCCAGCTTTGATATGACTGTATTAGTAAAACTGGGAAAAACGACTCTGAGAGTAGAGGAACAAAATTTACTTAAAACTTAGAGTGATATTTTCAAACAAAAATTCTGAAGGATAGCTAAAAATATTAGCAAGTAATAGGAATTCAGTTGCGTCGTGGACATTTGAGAATATGTTGAAAAATAAATAAAAACATCTACCGGGGAAGGAGATTGTCAGAGTAATGGAGTAAGGTAGATTTACAGGACTATTGTCTACTGAATTTTTTCAGGCGTCACCAAAATTTGTCTGAATTCCAGTTTATAAGGTAATAATTTAGTTCTTCACTCTCTGTGTGTTTGCAATTAATTTCAGTTATGTTTTACAGGGAAGGAAGAAATTAAAGGTGAAGCTGGATTGAAATCCCTACAAATGGTTTTTATTCTCTCTGATTTAAATTTTTGTTTTGTTGTTTTGCCTCTGTATTTTTATTTTGTTTCATTAATTATTGCACAGCCGTGCTTTTTGTTTAATTTTTATTGGGCTTGAATAATTTTGATTCTGGTCTCTCGTTTTGGAATCAGATTTCAGAATTTTATGTGTTTTGTTTTATTTTTGTTGGCAGACGTGGATCTCCAACTAATCTTTTCTGCCACATCACCCCAACTACTCTAACCACCACATTTAACTCTCCTTCTTTTCTTTTTCCATCCAAAAACTTCTATTTTTTGGCGTGTATCTGGAGGCTTATCCTGACATCTATTGTATTTAAAAAAAAAATTTATGTTACTCTGTTTTGGTATAAAAAAAAGGCATGAATATACACAGCAACTTTGTTTTCTTGAAAAGGCATGATAAAAAGTGCACCGCAGCTCTAACTATCAAATTATTGTTTTTGTTCTTGCTTGCTATGGATCTAGGAAATAGAATACTCTCCATTTGGTAGATTTAATAGAGTATTTTTTCTGTTTTACTGTATTTTTATTCTCCCCTTCCAGCAAATTGGTATCAGAGCAAGAAGTACTGGAACAACAGTTAGCAGAGACAAAGCTTTGGAGGAATGGGAAGCACAAGTGGAAATATTGCACAACCTCAAATACCAACATTCAATGGCAAAAATTATGATTTTTGGAGCATAAAAATGAAAAATATGTTTTTCTCCCAGGATGTTTGGGACTTGGTTGAGAATGGATTTAATAAACCAGCTGACCAGCAAGCATATCAAGCTCTTTCACAAGCAGAGAAGGACTTATTGAAGGAAAACAAAAAGAAAGATTCAAAGGCATTATTCTTCATTCAACAAGCAATGGAGGAATCAATCTTTCCAAGAGTAACAGCTGCCACAAGATCAAAACAAGCATGGGATAGTTTGCAAACAACATACCAAGGCACAAGCAAGGTAAAAATAGTGAAATTACAAATGCTTAGAAGGGATTTCAAAAATCTGCAAATGGAGGATTCATATTCAATAGATTCATTCTTCACTCATGCAATGACAATAGTTAATCAAATTAGATCTTATGGAGAAAATCTTGAAGATAAAAAAATTGTAGAGAAAATACTTAGAAGCTTGCCTATAAAATTTGATTCAGTTGTAGTAGCCATTGAGGAATCCAAGGATCTTACACAACTATCAGTAGATGAATTAATGGGATCACTCTTAGCACATGAGAAAAGATTAAATCGGTTAGGGGCATCATCATTGGAGAATGCATTCAAAGCTCAACTTTGATTTGGCAGAACAAGAGGGAGATCAAATTAGAGAAGAGGCAGAGGATGTTTTACACCAAGAGGAGGAAGAGAAAATACACAACTTGAAAGCAGAAGACTAGTATCAAGCCCACATACCCATTCTACACCAACAAGAGGAAGAGGCGAGAACCACTCTCATAGCCATCATCAAGGAGAAAGGTATGATAAATCCAACATTCAATGTCACTATTGCAATAGATTTGGGCATTTTGCATCTGAATGTAGAAAAAGGACAATATGACATGAATAAGCAAAAGGCACATTTCACAAATGAGGACCAGCCCAACACTAGTGAGCAAAACACCATGTTTATAACATGCAATGTAGCACAAAAGAGTTCCAAAGAGGTATGGTTCCTTGATAGCGGATGTAGCAATCACATGAGTGGGAGTAAGGAGATGTTTACAACAATTGATGAATCAGTAAAATTGGAGAATGATCACCAAGTATCAGTCATGGGAAAAGGATCAATTAATATAAGAACCACGCAAGGTGAGAAGAATCATATCCCTAATGTATACTATGTTCCTGGATTACAACACAATCTCATAAGCATTGGGCAACTAGTGCAAAAAGGATATAGAATATACTTTGAAAATGGTGAATGTGTGATTCTAGACAAGAAACCAAGCAATAGGCTGATTGCAAAAGTTGAAATGACAAAAAATAGGATGTTTCCACTTAGAATTCAAAGTGAACTATTCCTAGAGCCACACAAATTGCAAAAGGTTGCTGAATTAGCCTTCAAAGCTTCTTACAAAAATGAATCTTGGCTATGGCATTTAAGATTTGGGCATTTAAATTTCAAAGGATTACTACTGTTATATAAGAAAAGAATGGTATATGGGTTGCCACCAATAGAACTGCTTAAAACAACATGTGAGAGTTGCATATTGGCAAAGTAACATAGACATAAATTTCTAGTTGGGGAATCTTATAGGGCAAAGCATCCGCTTGAGATAGTGCATTCAGATCTTTATGGAGCGATGCAAACACCATCCATAAGTGGAAGTCTTTATTTCTTGACATTTATTGATGACTTTAGTAGGAACGTTTGGGTTTATTTCTTAAAAGACAAATCGGATGCATTTTCTGTTTTTAAAGAGTTCAAGGAAAAAGTTGAAAAGGAAAGTGGACATTATATCAAAGTATTGAGAACTGATAAAGGTGGTGAATATATATCAAATGATTTCCAAAAATTTTGCAAAGAAAATGGCATAAAGAAACAACTTACAACAAGATATACTCCTCAATAAAATGGAGTAGTTGAGAGAAAAAATAGAACAATTATGGAAATAGCACAAAGTATGATAAAAGAAAAACACCTAACAAATGAGTATTGGGCTGAAGCAGTTGCATGTTCGGTATACATATTAAATAGATGTCCGAAAAAAACAGTGATAAATAAAACACTAGAAAAAGCTTGGAGCAAAAGGAAGCATAATATAGCACATTTGAGAGTCTTTGGATGTGTGGCATACTCCTTGATACCTCAAGAGTTGAGAAAGAAACTAGATGATAGAGGAGAGAACTACATATTTGTGGGATAATAGTGAACAATCGAAGGCATATTTAATTATATAATCCTATCACAAAGAAGGTCATAATAAGTCGTGATGTTAATTTTGTTGAAGAAGAAGCGTGGGATGGCAGTATAGACAAAAAAAACTACAATTGCAGCTAGTGTTCCACAAGAAAATGAGGAGAATGAAACTCAAGTTGTGATTCCTATTACTCAAGAAAATGTTCCTTCAACGCCTTCTAAGGCACCCATCACTCCAAATCCAACTACTCCAGCAAGTAATAATAGCAGCAAATCTTCTAATCCAACACTTGCATCACTAAGATCAAGGTCTATAAACACTTCAAAGAAGTCACATAGTCTAAGAGATATTTATGATGAAATACAAGAGGCTGAAAATGATGATTTATGCTCTAATTTTAAATTCTTAACCCAAGCTGATCTAATTTATTTTGAGGATGCCATTAAAGATGACAATTGGATTGCAGCCATGAATGAAGAAATTTAATGAATCGAAAAAAATCAACTTGGGATCTAGTAGAGCTTCCTAAAGGCAAGGATGTGATTGGAGTTAAGTGGGTTTACAAGGAAAAGCATAATGCTAAAGGAAAAGTAGAGTAACACAAGGCAATACTAGTAGCTTAACACTTCACACAAAACTACCTGGCATAGACTACAATGAAACATTTGCACCAGTGGCAAGATTGGATACCATTAGGATGGCTCTATCCATAGCAGCTCAAAATAATTGAAAGGTTTACCAAATGGACGTCAAATCAACGTTCTTGAATGGAATTTTAGAAGAAGAAGTGTATATAAAACAACCACCTGGTTATCAAGTTTTTGGAGAAGAACATAAGGTATACAAACTGAAAAAGGCACTATATGGTTTGAAGCAAGCTCTTAGAGCTTGGTACTGCAGGATAGACTCTTACTTTGTGAACAATGGGTTTAGCAAGAGTGGCAATGAACCAACTTTATATGTCAAAGTGAATGATGAAGGAGAAATCTTGATAGTTTTCTTGTATGTAGATGATTTGATATTCACAGGTAACATGTCAATTAAATCATTCAAGGCAGCCATGGAAAGTGAATTTGATATGACTGATTTAGGGATCATGAGATACTTTCTTGGAATAGAGGTAAGTCAAAGTGATCAAGGCATTTTTATATGTCAAAGAAAATATGCTAGTGACTTGTTGAAAAGATTCAAGATGACAAATGTCAATGCAGCCCCTACACCAGTTGCACTGGGTTTAAAACTTAGTAAGGACGACAAAAGTCCTAGTGTTGATGCAACTTTATTTAAAAGATTAGTTGGCAGCCTTATATATCTAACCACCACAAGACCGGATATCATGCATGGGGTTAGTATTATTTCTAGATTCATGGACAAACCTAAGGAATCACATTGGGAGGCTGGAAAAAGAATTTTAAGGTATATAGCTGGAACAAAGAGCTTTGAGATTTTGTATACGTCTTCAAATGACTACAAATTGATTGGATATACGGATAGTGATTGGGGAGGTAGCTTGGATGATAGGAAGAGTACTTCCGGTAACATTTTTCATCTTGGATCAGGTGCTATCTATTGGGCATCAAAGAGACAACCAATTGTGACACTCTCATCAGCTGAAGCGGAATATGTTGCAGCCAACATCAGTAGCTTGCCAAGCAGTATGGATGAGAAGAGTACTTTCAGAATTGAAGCATCCACAAGAAGAACCTACATAAATTTATTGTGATAATAATTCTTCAATTGCTTTATCTAAAAATCATGTCTTCCATAAACACAACAAGCATATTGACACAAGATATCATTTTATTTGAGAATTGGTGAACAATGGTGACATTCATCTTGAGTTTTGAAGGTCCAAAGAGCAACTAGCAGACATCTTCACAAAACCACTTGCAAAGCATGTCTTTGAGCATCTCCAGGAAGGAATTGGAATAACAGACATATATGGTAGTGAAGATTAAGGGGGAGTGTTGGCAGACGTGGATCTCCAACTAATCTTCTCTGCCACATCACCCCAACTACTCCAACCACCACATTTAACTCTCCTTCTTCTTTTCTTTTTCCATCTAGAAACTTCTATTTTTTGGCGTGTATCTGGAGGCTTCTCCTGACATCTATTGTATGTAAAAAAAAAGTTTATATTACTCTGTTTTTGTATTAAAAAAAAGGGCATGAATATACACAGCAGCTCTGTTTTCTGGAAAAGGCGTGATAACAAGTGCACAGCAGCTCTAACTGTCAAATTCTTGTTGTTGTTCTTGCTTGCTGTGGATCTAGGAAATTTGGCAGATTTAATACAGTCTTTTTTTCTATTTTACTGTATTTTTCTTCTCCCCTTCCAGCAATTTTGAGATTGATCGAGGATGCATTTTTCTCATTAGTTGATAACCACTGCAAAACATTAGTCATAGCATTGTTTAATGGATAACCACTGGAAAATTGATCTTGGTTAATGGATAACCACTGCAAAATTAATATTTCATATTTCCTTTGCAGTTTTTAACGGCTGCTAATGGATCATCTATTTTTTGTTACTTGTGTGGCAGGTTGTTTAATGGTTAATGTTCGTCCCTCCAGTAGAGAGAAGAGCAGTTTTAAATGATACCCAACAGAGAGATAATCTTAACTATCTTTATAGAAATTTGATTGAATTTACTTTATCGAGTCATCGAAATCTCAAAGAGCATAGCAATTTAATTAAGTATATTATTTAAATTCCCTTTTAGAAATTAATAAATTTGGTAATAAGTGCATAGCAATTTAATAAATATATCAACTTAATTCCCCCATTCAGTGCACTGGAGGGAATGTCAAGATCCACAAATAGAATGCACAAAAACTATATGATAGTTCATTCACATGTTTAGAAGATTTGTTTTTATGGTTATTTAACAATGAAATTGAATGTTTAATGTCTGTTTAGGAAATATCACAGTGATACTCTTGGTTAAAATTTCTGAGTTCATTGTACAACTAGATACCCATAAAAACAAGTAAATTGTTTGTGACAGTAGATATCAATGTAATTGTGCCTAATATCAACATATGGCAGACACTTTATATGAAATGTGCTTCATCTCTTACCTAACTCAGTTTGAAAACACTCTACAGATTCTATTTCCAAGGTGTCTTAATTACGTGGGTCTGTTTACTAGGTTCACTCTATTTATTTGCAATCATGATTTTATCTTCCTTTAATGCTTGATTTTAGGGTTGCAGGGTTTTCCTTTTGATCCAAGGTTAAAATCTTCCGTAATTTCCTTGCACAATCTGAACTTGGTTGTCATTGTGATCTTAATTTAGTTGCATAACTATGGATTTGTGTCTTAGTGTCTGAGATGCATAACTATTGATAATCTTCATGGATCAGTGGGAACAGTAGATATCACTTTTTTTCGTTTGGCAAATCCCCATTTTTTTTTTGGCAAATACCCAATTTTTTATGCTTTAAAAGTGTTCTCTCAATGGGGTGGATTTTATTTATGCCACCTGCAAATAACTTGACACCTGCAAATCTTGGTGAAAACTATGGATATCAAAATGGCTAGAATATGCATTACCTTTACATCCACATAATCCCTCATTAATCTAAAATAAACTCTCTCTAATTTAAACATAACGTAGTATTGAGAGTGCACTCCTCTATGTTGTTTCTACTTATATGCCCTGCCCTGTCCTGCCGCCTTAAAAGTTGTCTCCAAATCTAGTAAAATTCTAATTCTCTGCTGTATAATTCACTACAATACACTGAACAAGCATTCGGCAAGTGAACATTCTGTTTTACTATTTTACCCACAGTAGAAAGTCCTCTTTAAAAATCAACATCATGTAACTTCTGAATGCGAAAAAACTCTTCTGTTCCACTGGAACTTGTTTATGGCTTTTAAAGTATTATCGTGTGTTATAAACTCCAAGAACTTGGTAGAGAGGACAACTGTAAATGTTTTGGGCAATTTGTATCAGTTCTGTTCCACAGGACATTAGAAAACATTTTTCTCTGTAATTTGGTTTACTTTTAGAAAAGTTTTGGAGTACGATTCTGACTTCCAATTTTCAGATGCTTCTATAAGAAGACTGCCTGGAAAATCATGTAGTTTCTTTCCATGTGCCTGTTTCCACTTATTTTTCCAAAACAGGATTACAGTAATGCATTTAGGCTAATAAATCCCTACAAAAAAAATTTCGATGATGTGTCCAAAAAAAATTTCCAGCCACTGTATGACTTCCATTTTTCCTGCAATGACTGGCTCGGTGAGTAGAACAACAAATTTGGGGAAGTTGACAGAAGCCAACTGATCCCATGAAAGAGTTTTTGTTTGTGTTTTAATTAAAACTTCGACCAATATTTTCAAAAAAAAATTCGTCGGAGAGCGAAAAATATTAGCAATTAATAGGAATTTCACTTGCACCATGGACATTTTAGGAGATTATGAGAGTAAGGGAGATTTTTTTGTCTACATAATGTTTTCAGCTGACACAAAAAATCTTTTATTTTGTTAGGAACTTCAAGCCCCTTCCACAAATGTTAACAGAAATCTTTGTGATAACTTCTTTAAAATAGTAAAAGCTCTCCCTCCCTCTCTACGTATAACATGACAAACCACATTTTTTTTAATATTAATTTGTGGGAGATGTGTAATACATATGTTTAATTTCATAAGTTTTAGCTATTTCTGCAGTTTGTATTTTCCACAATTTTTGGGTATGTGTAATACACAGGTCACACATAATATTAATGGAAAAAATATTTAGTCCAGCACATCCTTCAGGTAAGTAGCATTTCTATTTTGAATTCTAAATGGAAACCAAACATTCTCATTCATAATTTTAGTAGATAAAACTAACTTTACACTTCGCAGAGATAGTATAGTTGCGGGGACCACTTCACTGTGATATATATCTTAAATCAAAAGGAGGGATAAATATGTTTTTGAGTATTAATTTATTCTTGTCCATTGTACCCTCCAGTGCATCATTGTCATCCAACTTATTATTTGTTACATAGTGTCAAAATCCAACGGGTATCATCATTGGAGTTGTGGGGTTTGTAGGAGCCATTTCATTGTGTATAGAGATTTTTATTGTTACGGGCTCGACATTTACTGTGTCAGTGCTTGATGCTACCAAGATTTTATTATTCGACTGTATTTCTTGTAAACAGTGTTACAATATTTTACAATAAATAAAATATTTCTTTGGGAGGGGGGCCTGAAATGGCCCTCCAAAACCTTCAAGAATGACTATGGTGGTCATTCTTGGAGTTTGCTGTGTTTTTCTGTTGTATTTTTATTTTAAATTTTATTAATGTATTATTAATTTTTCAAAATAGTTATTTTTGTTAATAAATATTTAATGTTAGTAATAAATGTTATTTTTAAAGTTTATAATGATAATAAGTAATCTGTAATAATAGACTCACACATTATGAAATATAATATGTTTGTTGAGTTTATTTAATTAATTAATGTGGCATTGAAAAAATGAAAAAAATTGTCTTGTTGTGTATGTGTTTAAATTTATTTTATTAATTAATGTAACTTTGAAAAGAATGGAAGAAAATGAGAGTTGACAAGAAATAAATGGTTCTACATATTAAGGAACATAATTTTTTTGTTGAGTTTATTTTATTAAATTAATGTGACATTGAAAAAATGAAAAAAAAATTCTTGTGTTAATATTATTATTAATAAATATAGGTTTTATGTAATAATTATATTATTAATATTTAAATAATTTTAAAATCTAAGTGATATATTATACATATTCTTATATATAATTTTATATTGTATGAAACTAAAATTTTAATATTATTAATATTTATATTATTTATGTGTATACATATTATATTTAATAAGTATATTATTAATATTTATATTATTTATATATGTATGTATACATATAGTATTTAATAAATATATAATTAACACATAATATCAAAATATAATGTAGAGAATAGATTGTGTAATTTATTCTTATTATTAGTGATAGTATATAATTTATTAAATCTATATAATATTATATTTTATATTATAGTAAATCAATATACTAATATTATAACATAACAAATTAATATGTAATATCAAAATATTATGTGGAGAAGAGATTGTGTAATAAATGTAATAAATGGTTTAAATATGTTGTTTATGTAGTATAAGTATTATTGTGTAGAATATATTAATGTATATAATTTATTAATATTACTAGTGATAGTATGTAATAAATATATAATATTCTATATTGTATATTGTATATAATTTATTAAAAATATATATAATATTGTATATTGTATGTAGTAAATGTAATATTTTATCCATATAATTATATATGGCAATCAATATATTGTTATTATTCATTTAATATAGTAATGATATATTTATATTATAGCCAATCAATATATTATTTTTATAACATAACAAATTATTATGCAATATCAAAATATAATCTATAAAATAGATTGTGTAATTTATTATTATTATTATTTTGGAATATAGGGTAAAAAGAGGGTTTTAGAAGGTCTCACAACCTTTTACAAAAAAGCCCAAAAGGCTAGATATAAATGATGAAAATTACATAACGATAATACCCTAGAAGATCCCAAATAAAGGGTTGAGAGGAAAGCTAGCAAGGGAAAGAAAATACATCAGATGAGCTTTTTCAGCTCAGTAACAACATTCTTAGCCTTAGGGAAATCCGAGTCTTCAGCGAGTTGATTCATGAGAGCTAGGATTTCAGAACAATCTTTGGCAATAGCAATCCTAGTGGTGTCAGTGAAGGATTCCCAAGCCTTCAGAGTGGTGAAGGTGCGTTGGAGCTTATTCAAATAGAAGAAATCAGATTGACCCTATGATCATACCATAGAGAGTCAGTAGCTATAATCTTAGCAGATGAAGCTTTAGGCTTAGGAGGTGTGTTCAAGAAGTGAGCGTGGGGAACGCTGTCAATGGAATCTGAACTGTCACAGACTTTTTGGATGATGGGGTCCTCAACAAGCAGATCCTCATTCATTTCCAGTTTCTCCGAATCCAGGGAATCCAGATACAACTTAGCAAGGCTCAGGAGGGCGTCAGCAAGGGGGGAGCCAGGGCTTGAAACAGGGGAGAGTGTCAAGGTACCAATGTCTTTCAGAAAAAGGCACGGAATGTCGAGGGGACGAGGGGGGCTAGCAGGGGCAACAAAGGGGGGGTTGTCACAGCGGGGAGAGCCCAGGATGGCCACATCTGAATTAGAATCGGAAGAGATGTGAAGGCGATGGCGACGGCTAGAGGCGGAGGAGGGATGGGGAGAGGACATGGGGGTGCGACGGTGGTGCCCAGACCTAGGGGAAAATGGGCAATTTCGGCATGCAAGGCAGCAGATTTGAAAAGTAAATATAGTAGACTTGATGAAGAATAACTCCCTCCCCATCGTAAGCAAGATGGACGAAATGCTTCAAAGATTGGAAGAGAAAAGCAGCCAAATTTATCTTCTTATCCCAGCGCAGGTGCAAAAGGATAAAGAAATGGGGGCCATAGACCATGCGGTAGCAACCATCGATGGTGAAGTAATGCATGATCACTTCAGAAATTTTGTCCCACAGAGGAGACAGAGAGTCGCAGGTATAGCCCAAAAAATACTGGACTTGTTTATCATGCGGAGCTATGAAGTCTTTCATTTCTGAGTGGAGAGAGCGTTTGAAGTAAACATCCCTTGCAGTCAGGAGGCTAGTAGCATTGGCAATTGTGTTCGTGGAGATCGTGGAGGTATTGTCGATTTTAACACGTCCCCGTGACTAGGAAGCCATGGCTGCATAGGAGACCAGAGCCAAGTGTCCCTCCATCCTTTCGAGAAAAGTGGTTATACCATTCTCCAGTAGGATGTTCCAGACTTATTCATCCTCTTTCACCGTGCTGCAGGAGGCAAGTTCGATGTGTTTTAGCTAGCCACCCATGCTAACGAGATTTTGAAAATGAGTGTAAAGGAGAGAACTATGGAGGGCCTTAAAAATCCCTTCCCAAGCGTGGGAGTCATTTTCCTCATCATTATTATCCTCTTGCGGGTACTTATGAGATGGGGAAGCGCCACGTGTGAGAGGATCCACATAAATATGACTCGCCTCCCTCTTAAAATTTTGATGTGCCAACTAACAAACCATAATAATGGAAGAATCATTACTGCCACCATTGGGAAGATTAATAATGACATAGCTGACACCAAAGGCAGCAATACCCATCCAACTGGAAGCTTTAAGAAGTGAGGTCATTCTTGGTAATTTGGAGGAGGTCTGCCAGTAAGTCATCTGACCAAATTTATTGATTTTCAAGGTGGGCATCAATATTAGCTAAGCAATATGTCGCTTTGCTTCCTTCCCGAAGGATGTGTTGAAAGTGAATTTGTTGAAAGTTCATTTATAAGATGTGGATATCAGCAATAATACTTTGAATAGACAATTTCCCTGTGTCAGCCGACTGCAGGAGTTTGATGATATTGAGGGAGTCACTTTCAACTTGGAGGGGATCATTGCCGTAATTGAGAGCCATCTCAAGGCCTTTAAAGGTGGCCAGGGCTTCTGCATAGTGGTTAGTACCAAAGCTAAGGTTGATAGCAGAGGCTGCGATAGTGAAACTAGAAGAGTTCTGAAGGATGGCTCCCCCTCTCAAATTTTCAGGGTTTCCTTTAGATGTTCCATTAGTATTAAGTTTTCTCCATCCGAGGGGGGAGGAAGCCATTGCACAAAAGAGCAATCTGTAGTAGAAGCCTTACTCAAAGGAAGATTAGTCAACATAAGTTGCCACTCCTTAGAATTACATAGTTGAATTTTTTGTTGATACTTCATCTAGTAGTGAGTGATGATGTTTTCTTGGAAGGTCAAGAGTGATTTGGTTGGCCACGCTAGCAGGATCTCGATTCCGCTATTTGAAGATCCTTTTTTTGCTTTCCTTCCAGATACCCCAGATGCCGTGAGGGAGGAGAAGCCTCTAAGCCAGCGTCAGGGAGGGATGGGAGAAAGGGGAGGACCATTAGATGAAAGTATCTTGGATAGACTCGTGGAAAGTCCAGAGCACACCCATATGTGACAGGAACCAATGCCAAATAGCTTGGGAGAAGGGGAAATGAATTAATAGATGGGAAGAGGATTCCATAGCTTTAGTACAGAGCACACATTTAGTGGGAAGGGAGAAGCCCCTTCTTTTTAGGTTTTCTCCCGATAGGAAAGCATTTTTAGAGGAGAGCTAGGAGAAGAAGCCAATTTTGGGGATGGTTTCCTTCGGCCAGATTTTGCTGAGGGGAGGGCTAGAGCTAGAGAGAGGCATGGAGAGGTAAGTAGCTTTAACAAAGAAGGATCCGGAAGGGGAGATGGGCCAGATAAGATCATCCTCGGGCAAGGAAAAGGGAATGTATATGGAGGATAAATCAACTCTAAGAAGAATTAGGAGCTGTCGTTGTTGTTCCTTGATTCCCATCAAATTCAAAATACTTCAAGTAGGGATGGAATTCACAAGAGACCAATATCCAGAAACTAACTTGCCATGATGATTAATGAGGATTCTTCTAACAGGATCCCAAGCGGGATTAAGGCCCAAAGGCTTTTCCCCAATTCAGTGATCATGCCAGAAGTCAATACTTCCACCGTTTCCAAACCTCCATTTGGTGCCAGCACAAAGTGAGAAGGGAATTGATGATTGAATTCCATATAGCCGAACCGCTGGCCAGGGTAGAGGATATAAAGTCTTCATTAGGAGTCAGATATTTGGATCTAAGGAGCTAAGCCCAGTGAGAAGTAACTTTTGCCACTTCCCAGCCAATTTGAGCAAGAAGGGCGATATTCATGTTAGCCATATGTCTTACCCCGAGACCACTAAGAGGGGTCGGCTTACAAACTTCCTTCCAGAAAACTAGATGTATCCATTTTTTCTCTTCCACACCAGACCGCAAGAAGTCTTTTTGAATCCTTTCCACCACCTCCTTCACTGAACTAGGCAACTTAAGAAGAGACATGAAGTAGATTGATAGACTCTGGAGGGTGGCTTTGACCAATTGAAGCTTTCCCGCCTGGCTGAGCAGAGCCCCTTTCCAAGTAGCAATATTTTTTTGATATCTTTCGATTACAGGATTCTAAAGGTTTTTGGTTTTCTTACCCTTGAAAAGAGGAATGCCCAGGTAGGAGGGGAGATCCACAATTTTGCAGCCAAAAATATCATCAATCTTTTATTGGGTCCTAGGGGGTATTTATGAAGGAAATGTTGCTTTTGTTGAAGTTGATGGTTTGCTGAGAGGCAGCTTGATAAAGAGTAAGGATTTCCATAAGCGTGCGGGCTTCAATTACAAATGTAGATCTTAGCAATAGGGTGTCATCGAAAAATTGATTATGGGTGGACGAAGGAATGTTGGAGGTGATCTTCAAACCTGAGATGACAGGAATGTCTTTTTATGTCCTCAAGGGATCTCTTGAGGGTATCATCCATAAGAACAAAGAGAAAAGCGGACATGGGGTCACCTTGTTTTATTCCTTCATTGCTTTTGAATAATTCGGCTAGGATGCTATCAATAAGAATAGAGAAGCAAGGAGTTGCAATATAAGAATAGATCCAGCTGCACTATCTTTTATCAAAACCATAACTTTCCAGCACTTTGATCAGGAAGGTCCAGCTGACTCGGTCAAAGGCTTTTTGCATATCCAACTTGAGGATCATTCCAGAGGATTTTGACTGATAAGTCGAATGTATTGCTTCATGTACCATGATGATACCACCTTGAATGAGGTGACCCTGAATAAAGACGTTGTGGTTCTGAGAGATGAGAGTGTTCATTAGGGGTTTAAGCTTGGAAGCCAGCATCTTTAGGATGATTTTGTAAGCAGTGTTGCATGAACTGATTGGTATGAAGTTGGAGACAGGCTTGGAGTCCTAGGCTTTAGGAACAAGCGCCAAGAAAGTGGTGTTCCATTCTTTGAGGAGGATGTTGCAAGTCTAGAATTCATTAACTACCTTGAAGAGATCCTGCTTGATGGTTTTCCAGAAAACTTAGAAAAAAGTAGTGGGAAAGCCATCTAGAACCTGAGCTTTGTCCCCTTTCATGGAAAAAATAGCTTTGTGGATTTCCTCCATTTCAAAAGGCTTGATTAAATTGTCGTTCATTTCCGTAGACACTAGTTGTGGGTTATATTGCAGCATAGTGGACATCACTTGCTCAGTAGGGTGGTGATCATCCTGAAGGAGGTTAGAGTAGAAGGAAGATAATTCGTTAGAGATGTCAATTTCAGAGGTTAATAAGTTACCAGAAGAAGACAACAGCTCACGGATTTTGTCTCTGCTTTTATGCCCAGTGCAGCCATAGGATTCCTACTCAACACATGGGTCTTAATGATCATATAATCTTGGAACATTAGGAGTTTAAATAGTAGAACTCTTCAAGCTATTATTTTTAGGTTATCAGGATAAAATATAAATGACTTTTTACTTCTCCAAGAGACAAAGATGTCTTTCGATTCTACTTGTATTGTAAATATCATTTGGAGAGGAACTGATCACATGGCAATGGCCGCCCATGGATCTTCAGGAGGAGTTGTTACTCTTTAGAACTCTCTATAATTGTCTGCAATAGACCATTTTTTTGGAGGGGATTTTTTCAATTCCCCTTTTGAGAACAATGGGACAACATAGTAGATTTTAATCACAAAATTTCTATGGCCCCATCTCAGATCGTTCACCCATTATTATAGGAAGAATTAAATCTGGTAAGTATTAAAAACCCTTAAAGTTTGAAAAATTTTAGCTGCAAAAATAACCTCAAAATTTTTTGATGTGGTGGAAAGAGTTCTGCTCACCTTTTGGGATTGTTATGTTTCAGTTTCACAAGAAACTTCATTTTATCAAGGATTACCTGAAATGTTGGAAGAGAAACAATTGGCCACATTTCCATTCTAAAAGAGCCCCTTTAGTGGCTAGATGGGATGAGATTCAAAAATAATTAAGAGATGGTCTTATCAAAGTACTTAAAGAATAAGACGATGCATGGGAAATTTTTTTGAGTGGAAGGCTATGTTAGAAGAAAAGAAGGTAACATTTGCATGCACGAAATCCAAAGGTCATGCTATGTTATGGTGGGATCACCTACAGAAAGAGCGGTCAAGAAAGGGGAAAGAAAGAAGTAGATCGTGGAGTAAGATGGAGAATAAGCTGAAAGATAAATTTCTCCCTGTGGATTATGCACAAAACCTTTACAGGAGGTTTTAGAATCTCATTCAAAACTTACAAACAATGCAAGAATACATAGATGAGTTCTATAAGTTGTCCCTTCGTGTAGAGTATGAAGAAACTGAGGAACAAATGGCTACAACGTATGTAAATGGATTAAAATTTTCTAATCAAGTTGAGATAAATGCAAAGGATTAGAAGCATAGAGGATATGCCGGCGATAGAGGATGGGAGGCTCCACGAAGACCATTTGTTTATTACATATGCGTTGAAGAAGGGCATCGGAATTTTGAATTCCTGCATACTTATACACATGACAAAAGGCAAGGAGATGCTCCAAGAGTAAATCTTGTTGAAGATGAATGAGTAGAAGATGAACAAGACCTGGAAATTCCACCATATGTTGGAGAAAATATGATGATAAAGAGGACGATGATTTCTCCAAGAAAGGAGATCAAGGGGGATGCATGGCTACGTACAAATATTTTTCGAATAAGATGCACTTCAAGAGGAAAGGTATGCAATGTTATTATTGATGGTTATAGTTGTGAGAACATGGTTTTAAATGAGATGATCGATAAATTTGGTCTACATTGTGAGAAGAATCCCAACCCTTACCGTATTACATGGTTTAAGAAGGGTAATGAAGTTACTGTTGATAAGAGATGTTTAATAAGCTTTTCTATTGGGAACAATTATAAGGATGAGATTATGTGATGTTATTCCTATGGATGCATGTCATATGCTACTAGGAAGACCATGGCAATTAGATAGAAAAGTTATTCAAGATGGGGGGAAAGAATACTTATACTTTCTCGAAGGATGGCACAAAAATAGTTTTGCTACCTCTTAAGGAAGAAGGGAAGGCTGAAAATATGCTTTCTGCAAAGGAATTTGTGGAGGAGGCAAAGATGACTAGTTTTTGTTATGCACTAGTCGCAAATAAGGATGAACCTGTAAGTGCAAAAATACCAATAGAAACAATAGAATTAATAGAATAACTTTCAGATGTTATTCCTGATGAGCTACTAGATGGATTACAACCCAAAAAAGATATTCAACACCATATTGAGTTGATTCTAGGGTCTTCACTCCCAAATCAAGCCGCTTGTAGGATGAGATCAACATTGCATGCAGAGCTGAATAGGCAAGTGTCAGAGCTTGTGTGAAAAGGGGTCGTAAGGGAGAGCATGAGTCCATGTGCAACACCAGCTTTGTTAACAACAAAGAAGGATAGAACATGGAAAATGTGCACAGATAAAAGAGAAATCGATAAAATTACAATCAAGTATAGTTTCCTAATACCTCACCTTGATGATATGATGGATGTGCTTGCTGGATCTAAGTATTTCTTCAAGATTGATCTTGGAAGTGGTTATCATCAGATTCGTATCAGAGAAGAAGATGAGTGGAAAACAACATTCAAGATAGGAAATGGATTATATGAGTGGTTAGTGATGCCATTCGGGTTATCTAATGCACCTAGTACTTTTATGAGATTGATGAACACTGTGCTACAGGAGTATAATGGTAATTTTTTTGTGGTTTATTTTAATGATATCTTGATCTTTAGTAAAACTAAAGAAAAAAATTTGAGGCATCTAAAGGTGGTATTTGAATTGTTAAGGAAAGAGAAAATTTATGCAAATATGAAGAAGTGCACATTTATGCAAGAGAGTTTGGTAGTCTTGGGCTTTATTATTTCAGCAGATGGGGTATAGATGGACTCAGAAAAGATAAAGGTAATTATTGAATGGCCTACTCCACAGAATATAACAGAGGTAAAAATATTTCATGGTCTAGTAACATTATACAGAAAATTTATTAAAATTTTCAATAGTATTGTAGCACCTATAACAGATTGCACAAAAGGAAGTGAGTTTTTGTGGACAAAGGCATCTGAGGATAGTTTTCAGTTTTTGAAGAAGAAGGTGACAGAGACACCCATTTTGGCACTACCAGATTTTGATAAAGTGTTTGAGTTTGATTGTGATGCCTCACATGTGGGTATTGGTGTTGTTCTAAGTCAAGGTGGAAAGAAAATAGCTTTATTTAATGAGAAACTGAATAAGGTAAGAAATAACTAATCTATTTATGATGTGGAATTTTATGCAATTGTACAAGCATTAAGGCATTGGAGGAATTACTTAGTGCCTAAGGAGTTTGTGTTATTTACAAACCACATAGCCTTGAAGTATGTGAATACCCAAAAGAAGTTGAATATTAGGCATGCAAAGTGGGTATCATTTTTGCAGGGCTACACTTTTTTCTCTAAATCATAAATCTGGAAAATAGAATCAAGTTGCAGATGCATTGAGTAGGCGGGTGACTTTGTTTACCACTATGGAAAATGAGGTGGTGGGTTTTGAAGCAATAGAGGATTTGTATTCTTTTAATTTTGATTTCAAGGATATTCTTGAAAGGTTAATTCGTCCATTGGTAGACAATGTAGGAGATGTCTTGGATGAGAACATTTTACAGGATGGATACCTATTCAAGGGACGCCAACTATGTATTCCAGTTGGGTCTATGAGAGAGAATATAGTGAAAGAGTTGCATAGCGGAGGATTGGTTGGGCATTTTGGTAAAGATAAGATGATAGCCTTGGTAGCAAAGAAATACTATTGGCCAAAGCTGAAAAGAGATGTGGTAAGATATGTGGAGATATGTCGAATTTGCTAAGTCTCAAAAGGCCATGCACATAATAGAAACTTGTATATGCCGTTGCCTGTTCCTAAAGGGTCATGGACAAAATTGAGTATGGATTTTGTTTTGGGATTACCAAAAACACAACAAGGTAATGACTCAATTTTTTTGGTTGTTGATAGGTTTTCTAAGATGGTTAATTTTATTGCCTGTAAAAAAAAAAGTGATGCCACAAGCATAGGAGATTTATTTTTTAGAGAAGTTTTTGTTTGGATGGTGTTCCAAAAACCATTACTTTGTATAGGGATAAAAGGTTCTTAAGTCACTTTTGGCAGAATTTATGGAAGAAATTGGGAACTCAATTACAGTTTATCAGTGCCTATCATCCTCAGGATGATGGGCAAACAGAGGTGGTAAATTAGAGTTTTGGAAACCTGTTAAGGTGCATCGTTGGGGAAAAGCCGAAACAATGGGACTTAGTATTACCACAAGTTGAGTTTGCATATAACAATTCCATAAACAGATCCACATGAAAGTCTCCATTTTCAATTTTATATGGGAGTAATCCAAATGGGGTGTTGGATTTGGTACAGCTACCAGTTGATGGAAGAGTCAGTGATGATACATAAGCATTTACCGAACATATACAACAACTGCAGGAAGAAGTGTAGAAGAAGCTACAGAATAGTAATGATAAGTATAAGGAAATAATAGATGTGCACAGATGGAGAAAGGTATTTACAGTTGGTGAGTTGGTTATGGTATATCTGCGGAAGGAAAGGTTTCCAAAAGGAACCTATAACAAGCTAAAGTACAAGAAGATTGGTCCCTAAAAAATCATGAAAAAAATAAATGATAATGCATATGAGGTAGAATTGCCATGGAATTTTGATATTTCTCCAGTGTTTAATGTTTTAGATTTGTATTCTTTTCAGGGGGATGGTGCAGAAGGGGATGTTATTGATGAAGTAGTAGATTGGAGGCAGTAGGTTCTGGCGAAGAAGAAATAAGAAGTGGATCAAATTCTAGATAAGAAAACAATGGACACGCTGTTGACAATTTTCGTACTTGTGTAAAATGGGCAATTTGAAACTTCGTCGTTAAGATGAAATTCATGGGTGAAGTATACCTAAGCTAAGGGAGTTTTGATGTTATTGGTTACTGTTGAATTAGTTAATGATTAAGTGAAATCTACAGGTATGTGTGTTGTTACAAAATGTAACAGATCACATAGTCTACAATTTCATGATATCGCCAGCAAAATAACACAAGGGCCCTGAAGGACACTTGTGTTGTCTTGATGAAAACACTGGATTGCAGAATAGGTGAAGTGTTGAGTTTTGGGATAGCAAACATAGGTGCAGATTATAGAAATCAAAGTTCATCACTGAATGTTATATGTTCTCATTAATGTTATTTCCTTCATGTTTAAGACATTCAATTAAATGAATGAGTTGTTTAGTTCATCATACAATCCATACAAAAAGTTGAAATGAAGAAAGAAATATACAACTCATTTATAGAATTCAATGTTTTATTCAAAAGGAATTTTCAAATGTTTCCCACACAAGTCATGGGATGTAACTGAAAAGTAAAATACAACTACTAAAATAAAAGGTACACATGCATGAAAAGGAAAGTAAAGGAGTATGAGTGAACCCATCATTGTCTTGGGGGTTTCTTTCTCTTATTGAAGCATCTCCATTTCCAACTTTTGTTCCTTCTTTATCTCTAATGTAGAAGCCACCGTACATTGAAAAGAAGAAAAAAATAACTATTAGTTATGAGCTCAGGGATCAAATCATATTCGTAGACTATCCTAATTCGTGCATATGAATCTCTAATAACAGGAGTATAGTTTACTTGAAGATCAAACTACATACATGTTTTATTCACTCAAAAAGAATGAAGGAAGAGAAGAGAAAAGAAAGCTATGGACATAAGAGAGGCCAAAAAGCCTAAGTATTTCCTAACTATTTTCCAAAGTGTGCAGGTACAGGTTGTAGCCAAGAAAAAATAGACAAGTCATTAGTGTATGCAGAAAAAAGGAAGAATGTAACTCAAAATTTCAATATTTGTTCTGAAAAGAAAGAAGTTTCAATACAGAAAAGAGATTGAAAAATAGAAGAACACCTCAGTTTGCAACTAAGGAAGGAAAATCAAATTTCAAGAAGCTGAAGTTAACTAAAAAGAAGGATTATAGCTGAAAAGGAATGAAAAGAAGATTCTGGGAAAATTTTGCCAGAGCTTTGCCATGAATAATCAACATTTTAAATTTTTTAGCATGTGAGGAAGATTACTATCAAGGAAATAAAGCATCTAAGTAAAAGAGACTTGATACAACAACATCAACTACTACATTTTTGAATATTCAATATAGAAAGAAGGTCAATATAACTTTTAGAAAAATAGATTTTCTCTAAGTATCTCAGCAAGAACTTATTGTACTAACTGCTATAGGAAAGGATCAAATTCAGAGTAGAAGAAATAGGTTGTGCATCAAATTATTATTCAGTGTTAAGATACACACAAAATTACAGTATTCTAACAATTTACAAGAATCATCTTCATAGTCAAATTAAGAAGAAATTTAACGAGATTATAGTGAACTAAAGAAGCAAATTTTACAGCATAGGTATAACTTTCAGAAATGAAGCAAGTTTAAGTGTATGGAATGTTACAATAGGTTCCAGAAAAGGCTTAGGGTTTATCCAAGAAGAAATTTGATTAGAAAAATCATACATATCTAGGTCAAAGGAATATTCAGAAATACAGTTGAAAAATGTCATCATTACATAAATTAAGAAATGACAGTGCAGACCTAGTATCCCCACGAGATCCAGGAATTATAAATATCAAGGTGCTTAGTTATTTAAAAGAGTAAAAGTGACAAACACTTCAGACTCAAGTCCTCAACGAAGGAGAATACAAAGTAAATATTGTACACAACTGGCTCTCAAATCAAGCTCAAAGGCATGAAGATACAAGAAAATTAGAGATTTGTGAGTACCCATGTCATGAAAGCACAAATCCTGGCAATGAATGAAGACCCATTAATGGTAGCAAGAAATCACAGAGGATATTGTACAAAAATGAGCTTATTATCAGTGTCTCGAAAATCAAACGATGAATATTCAGATCTAAGAAAGCTCAGACAGAGGTTTATAACAGAGACACCAGTAAATGAGGAAAATTCTCAAGGTCAAACATGAATAACCCACTAGAAAAATGAGCAAGAACTTACCACTTTGGAGTGAGTTTTTCAAACCCTTGAGTCACAGAGTACCAAATTGTAGAAAATCTTGAGAATGATCAAGTTCAAGCCATAAAAACCCAGAAAAATGCAAAGAAGAACTAAGTATCAGTATGCATGGTCACAACAACAATGAAAATGAAGTAATTTTCATGTTCGAGGACAAAGAAGCTCACCCTTTCCAACATTCAAGATAACCCTCAAAGTTACAGAGAACTCAAAGCTTTCAAACCATGGCGGCCTTTAAAAGAAATAACATAGAATCGAGTTTCAGGGTTCAACAATGGCATCTAATAAGAAAACCAAGCTCGAATCTTGCTAAAAAAGAATGAACCAGGCTCGGTAGTTATCAACAATGGCGTCAACAATAATTTTGCCGAGGCTTTGCCCACATACTGAAGATCCAAATTAAATGATCATTAGGCTCAATATTCCCTTTTCCGTATGAACCCAAACATTGGGTTAGTTCGAACTTGACCACAGTCAAAGATCAACGGCCGCAAAACAAAAGGACATCAAGATCAATGCTCAAGGATCGATCCCCAATTTCAAAGTAAACCACCATGGATAAGATGCCACTAACAACATTCAATGCAGTCCAAAACCCTAACTACAGGTCAGAGATAGATGGTTTGTGATCAAATAGGACACAAAATCAATGTCCTGAAACCATTACAACTTTCAAAGCAAACTCAACCCAAGTTGATTCCATCGACAAAGCATATGAAAGGGGTGAGTCATCATGCAAAGGGGGTTAGCCCCATGATTAAAAACAAAATCATTACCTTCTGACCTTTCTAGGGTCTTAAAATATATGTTCCAATAATCAAAAGGGGCCGGCCAAATCATGTTCAAAACTATGATCCTGAAAAGGTGAATTTTAACCAAATATTATCCAATATGTAAAATCCAACAAATATACCATGCATGTATTAATCAAGAGGTGGTGAGACTATATTATGTCATGCAATATTAATCAAAGGTGGTAGACCTTATAATTTTCTAAGTCCACAAGGTGGCCAAACCAAATGGAGATCATTGATCAAGTGCAAGGGTGGCCCCACATATTGCAAAAGAAAAGTCAGTATGTGCACATGGACAAGTGGTCCCTATAGTAGATGATTTATTTTTGTATTTACAAATAATGTAATTAATTTTGCTCACTCACAGGGATTTGATTATTTACATGCTTCACAAGAGGACAAAACAGAGAAGGAGACAAAAGTTACGTGCACAAGGAAAGAAACTTGTCTAGCAAGAAAAGTTTATTATTAGAAAATTATTCACCCTTGCTTTCTTAAAAATAGAACAATCAACTTTATTTTGACAGTATTTTAATCAACACTATTAATTCATTATTGTAATTACATACTCTATTTTTATTCCTTTATCTATTATTAAATAAAAGATAAAAATAAGATGCATGGGCGAGTACAAGCCTTAGGCTATTTTTAGGAAGGGTGGGTAAATTAATTTTTCTATATATTGTGTGCCTTTGCAAAGCACGGAGGAGGAATTTTTGGATATAGGAGTACTGAAGCAATTTTTTGCCAGTTTTACCTTTTGAGTGTGAAGTATTTTCTGCCTTACCAATTATTTATAGTCTTGTGTATGTTTCTATTAGTCTTATGAATGCAAATTCCCTGATTAATCATCTTACCCTGTTGAAAAATCAGTAATTTTTGCATGATATTAATGTGCATGTTTATCTTAGTAGTATTGTTGTGATAATGTCCCTCAATACCTCTAAGTGTTTTACCCTTGATATTCTATAGAAGAATTGTTGGTTCGTGCATCAGAAATCCTTTCACATATCAATTGTGCATATACTCAGTCAAAACCCTCATACAAATTTGGTGTATCACCTTAGTTTAAATAATTTTACAGTCATCTTTTACCCTTTAAACCCTAGAAATCAATTTTGGATACATCAATAAGGAACCGGCCTTGATATCGGAGACTCACCTCAAAATAGGTATACCCATAGACCTGAGGTATTTCCATTGTATCTATGAAAGAGAGAGATCAAATTCTACAAGCTTAGAAAACACGTTGCCATCTCTACAGGGTGCACTTTTGAGAGATAACACATGCGACATGGGAAATACAACAAATATTTTCTACATTGAAAAGGACTGGAACAAGAGGACAACACTTGGGTCACAAAGTGGGAGATTAAGAAGTTGGATGCAGATAAATGGAAGTAGTTTGAAGAAGACAACTTATAGGAGCTGTATTTTTTTCAAGCAAGGGAGAATGATGCGTCAAAATTAAGAGGAACTTGACAAGGTCATAACTTGAGCTCCAGGTGTCCATTTGAGTCCATTTTTTTAAACCACATGTTTCGATGAGATGAACGTAGCAGAAACTATCCCTACTAATAAGGGCAAGTTTTGACACATTTTCGGGCCCTAAATCCACCATCTTAAGGCCAAAAATTAGTGTTTAAGTTGTAGTTTAGTTTTTTCCTATTTCTGAGCATTAGTTAATTTTAGTCTATTAGTTGCATTGTGAGTTAAAAAGTTGGTAATTCCTCTTATTTAGGAATGTAGAAGATGTGTGGCAATTTTTGTGCCCGTACGAATAAGCATGTGAACTTACTAAGAATAGCAGGTTCTAGTAAACTGCTAAAAATAGTAATTTCCGCCACCTATAATAGATTTACTCAAGTTAGAGTTTTCTTGGCAACTCGAGTTGGGAGTTGTTTTCCTATTTAGGAAACATTGTAATTCATTATTCAATAATAAAAAAGGAGATCTATTTTATTTTGGAGTTCATATTATTTGCAGTATATCAAGTTTGTTCATAATTTGGCTATATTACATTCCAAGCTAAGAGGAGACTTTGATGCTCATGAAAACAACCCACTTGAGACCCAAGAAACAACCTAGGGTTAGTTAGGAAAATTATGGAATATTTTTTTTATTAGACGTGACTACAACCAAGTTGTAATACAACAGTTGTCACTACAGGTTCCAGAACAAGTTTAATATCCTAGAACATAATTTTCTTTTATTAGCAATTATCAGGGGTTATAAGGTTCAAATTGTAGGGTTAGAAGTTTCAGTTAGATTCAGGAGGTAAATTAACCCCATAACCGCTCTCTAACAGACTCATAGTTTCAACTTGTTTTTTGTCACACTTCACGCATTCAAAATTTTCCTAAATCATTCCCATTGGATAGGAAATCTTATCACCTCTCTGATGATATAAAGAAGTCCTCCTAACTTCTTTTAAAACTACATTTATGGACAGACGGACCTTAGGGGTCAAATTTTCCCAAAAGGGACACGTGTCGAGCAAGGAAGAAAACCCATTTTTGGGGTTGGTGGGTCGTGAGGTGGCGTTTGGAATTTTTTTCTTGTGTAGGGATAAAATTCATATTTGCACCCGTGGGTCCGCTAGGGACACGTGGCGCCACACAACCATGACGGGGAGAAAGGGAGAGGAAACGATGAGTGATGAAGAAAATTGGGGAAATCCACCCAAATGGAGCAAAAGACCATTAACACCCGCGGGTCCCCCAAGGACACGTGGCGTTCAACAAGCCTATGTGGGGGAGAAAATGAGGAAAGTGCGGGGCGGCGGGGTGGGTTGGGAAATTTTGCCAAGGGGAGGGAAAAATAAAATGTTTGATGCGTGGGTCCATGCATCCGCGGAAGGGACATCTCTGAGGCAGGGCAGGAATACGGGGTCGCAGAGGTTTTAAGGGAAATTTTCCCAAAACAAAATTTTGCAAAAACAAAAGGTTCTCCCGCCCCCCACCCGCTGTCACCCCAAGGTGCCACGTGGCACCCTCTGGCTAGCTATGGGGAAAATTTTAAAAAAAAAATTCTAAATTTTTTTCAACAATTTTTCTAAGAATTTTCAAAGGGGAATATTCAGCCCATGGGCCCAGTAGGGAAAAATTTCCCAAATTTTCCAATCAAAGCAAGAAAACTTCAAATGGCCATAACTTTTGCTAGAAAGCTCGGTTTTGGGAAAACAAGGACTTTCTGGAAAGATCTCGATGCCCTTTTTGCAAAGAAATCATAAATTTTACATTTTTATAAATTTTAAAGGGTCAATTTTAATAACACGGCATGCAGGATTTTAAATAGCCAACTGGTAAATTTTAACTTATAAAATTTATTCAATTTGGTCTCCTTCTTCACTCAACATGCCAAACAGACATGGAGGATTGTTTTAGGAACGATTTAGGATGTTTTAGGAAGGGAAATTTTATCAATTGATTCCAATTTGAATTTTTTCAACAAATGACAGAAAATGACTGTGAAAAGGTTTAGGCTTGGATTTTGCAATGTTTAAATTAATTATTAAGTGTTCTTTGTCAATTTGAGTTCCTTGATAATACAACATGCTAAATTTTGATGTTTCTAAGTTGATTATTATGTGCAGACCTGAACTTTACAGTTTGATTAAATTTATTTGCCAGTTTTAAATTTGCAAACAGAGATCCATTTCTAGAGAATCGGTATATCAATTTCATCATTCAAGTGTGGTATTTCATTTCTAATCTAATCTAATACATTTAGTTGTTTTAAACAAACAATTCTAAATCAAAATGCACTATTGAATTACATTTTATACATTTCCAAAGACACAAAATACTACATTATTTCAACGTGCATTTCTTCTTTTCAAACAAAGATCTAATTGTCTCTTTTACCAAACAATGAAACATTTAATTCGATCCATGGTAGACTTAAGTGTTTTCCTTATTCAAGCAATCATTAAAACAAGAATCCAATTTTCTATCTTTCCACAAAATCATATATTTGAAACAAGGAAAAATAATACAATTACATCTCACGTGTTTTTTTATTTTTTTTCCAAGACAGGGATTCTATTCACAATCTAATATTTCAATATAAATCAACAATGCAAATGAGGGAAATTCTTCCAATTCTTTATTAATTCAAAAAGAAATGCATCTTTACATTCTTTCATTCCTTGAATGCAATTAGCAGATTTCACTCTCTTTCTTTCAAATGTATAGAACATAATATAAATATCTTTCATAATTTGAATAAGTATCTTTCATAACTAATTACAACATTTTTTCTTCACAAATATATATTACAATTTCATCCACTTCGAGTGAGAAAGGTTACAGTTGAATTTGTTTCACAAGGGGCTGTAAAAACTGTCTTCTTCTGCTCCAGAACAACAACATGCAATTTTTTTTTCTTCTAATTTGATCACAACAAAAAGTGGGGGAAAGTCAATGCTCTCCACCCAACCAAGACATCCAATGAAAGGAGAAGCCATCCTTCATCATTTGTCTCTAAGCCCCAACCATAATAAAATAAGAGGTGTGATCCAACTCATGGCATCAACTGGATTCCATAAAACACACAACATTCTTTCAACATGCATATTTGAATATAAAACATAGTCCAAACAAAAACAACAGTTTACATCTACATTTGAAAATATTCAAACAGAACTCAGGGTAGATCATGCAAGCCAAATGAGCAAGGTCTATGGGGGAAGATACTTATGCCTCCCAATAGGAATTAGGTATCCACCTATAACAAACTACCAATAAAATTCACCACACATATCCTTGTGCCCCCCAAAATCCCTTTTTATGCCCCGCACAATTTTTCTTATGCCCCCACAAAGTAAGAAATGCAAGCTATTTATTTTCTATGGTGGATCCCAAACCCAAAATCCCTCCACAAATTTTATGCCACTGGCATTCTCTTATGCCCCCCACAAGAATTCCCCATAGCCTTCTCCTACACCATTCTTAGGGCATTCTACCCAACTAGCCAACAAATACATAAAAACATTCATCATTCACACAACACAAGAAGAAAAATAATAGCATAAAAGGAGAGTTATACTCCTACTTCTTCATGGTAGCTTTTGTTTCCAAACATCAAGCTCTCAATGACAAGAACATAGTCCCAAAATCAACAGCCAACAAGCATGCAAGGTTTTCCAAACTCCTTCCAAAAACAACAGCTCCAAGCATAAGAAAATTCACCCCCAGGGAAACATACAAAATGATTCAACAAACCCAAAACAAGGAAAGAGTTTGAATTTTATAGAATAGGGAAGAAAAGAGGATGATGTGGATCCATGTAGGATGCCACATCAAAAATCCTCAACTCCAACACAAAAGAAAAATTTCATTCTCCTAAGCACAATAAAGAGGTGGGTGAAAATATGACAATTTACTTGCACACTCCAAAAATCCCACATCCAAAAGGACTACAAATTAAATAAAATGTAAGAAGAGTACAATCAAAACTTGCAACATGATTTATAAAAAGCATTAAAAATAGCCAAAATAACCCCTCTAGCCATAGGTATGGTTAGTAAATTAATTTAAGAGGTATGGGACAAGTTTTACTTGTCCCACAAGCCTCCAAAAATAGCCCCCAAGGACAAATTCTAATTTCCAAAGAGGTGGAGTGTTTCATACTCCAAATCTGACTTACACAATTCTTACACAAACTTACACATCTCTTACATATTTATTACAAATACAACTTCTATAATTATTTTCCCATATCCCAATTTGATTTATTTATCTCTTAACCATATGTTTTCTCACATTAATCTACCACAATTTAATTAAATAAAAGAAAAGGACACATAACTAATAAAATACATACAACAATAATGAAAAGTAACCATATTATTAAAATACATAAAACCCATGGTCACATATAAAGGTAATCCCCCCATGGGAATCCCTAACAAAATACAACACACACACACACAAAACATGTTCCCATGGTGACCTTGTTGAATTCACCTAGAATTCCATTGTGGTTGGTCTCTAATCCTCCGATGTTTGTTGGCCATATCAGAACATTGAAAATGAATATAAATAAAATTCCAAAATCATATAAATATGTGAATCGCAACAACATTAAAGCAATTTAACATTATCACATACAATTTATATCATCATCATATAAAATACATTTTCTAAGTCTACTCACAATATCCAAAATCACATGTCAAATAGTATATCATCATCCACATATGAGTGTCTCTAATAATCATCATGCATCATAACCAAATTTAGATCACAATAATCCATGATCAAATGGCTAACATCATACTGAATCAAAATCATAATAATGTCCATAACGTAATCAAGAGTATCAAAATAAGCATCAAAAGGTGTCAAAGGGAAGTGGGCACTACAGAGGGCTAAATACTAGAAAATTAGAATTGAACAACAAAGCATTGGCTAGAAAATTATATTGGTGATGGACATCCCTACCAAATTCTCTTTTTAGCAAATTTCTAACAAGTAAATACGAGGGTGTGGAGAATTTGAATGGGGTGAATCATCTTTCTTTGATTGGTAATAGTTCCTTTGTATGGTAGGATTTAAAGATGACTCCAAAGTGGTGAAAGATGAGTTGTTTTGGAAAGTTAGAAGAGGATAAAAAACACATTTCTTGGATGGATTCTGAGGATCAAAATCCACATATTAATGTAGAATTTCCCGAAATTTAACAAGTTAAAAATTCCATGGAAAATAGAGGATGGATAAATATTGAAAATTAGATGAATGACTGTTAGATTCAAAACTACATATTTAATCAATTTAAGAAATTAAATGAATGGCCAATCCAAATCCTCTAGACCTTGCTTTAATTATTAACAAAATTTTGTTTGAACGTTTTCTCACAAGTAGAGAAGAGAAGGACGAACATTGTTAGGGACATGTTTTCCTTGGGGTCTATATAGTAAAATTAAGCTATGACATGATTGTTCCTGAACCTCCTCTCAGTGCTTGTCAAGTTAAATACTGGAGGAAGATTTGGCAACCCAAAGCTTGGGTAAATGTTAATTTTTATCATGGCTGTTCATGCATAATGACATGCTCACATGTGAGAATCTATGTAGAAGAGATGTCATTTGTCCTTCCAGATGGTTTCTTTGATACAAAGCAGAGGTAACATCTGACCATTTTATGTTTGAATGATATTTTACTTGATAGATCTAGAAGAGATGGTTCCTTGCTTTCAAAATCATATATAAAATTGATTTTGACAACAATAACATTTACAAAAAATGTAAGTGAAGAAAATTTAAATTTGAAGCTCTCAAACTTGGATGATAATGTGGATTAAATATTATTTGGTGGAAATTTTGGTTAGAGTGGAATGGCATAATATATCGTGAAAATTTCTCTTATGTTGACATTTTTTTTTATTAGTGGTAAAAATTAGGGTTGAGGGGACCTTACCCCATTACAAAGAGTTGCTACAACCTTACATATTGGCCAATGGATTTACCTTTAAAGGTCATTCATGTTCCAAAAGTTTAAAAAACAAAGACTACAGTAAAAGATATCCATAAGATAGGAATTACAATATATAACAGTCCAAAGGGTTATACTAATATCATAGGGAAAAATAACAACAAATTAAAAACCTTTGAATAACATTATTCTTTGACCAGTTCTCCCACCGTCTCCATCTAGTTGTTCCATTCATTGACCAGTGTAGCTATAGTCTCCTTCTAGTACTTGTAATTTGGTTCTTGAATCACCACCTTCAGCCCTGTACCTTCCTTTTCCTTTTCTTTTGCCAACTCCATGGACTATATCATTTTGGCCAGCATTTTAAGATGGTAAATAGTACTTTTCACATTTAGGATATGTGCATCCCTGATTTGCATAATAATACCTTTCATTTTCAACATGTTGCTTTCCATTTTCATGCTTCTAGAATTGGAATTTTTGAGGTTTTCACTTAGGATAAGTGAAGACATTTTATCCACTTTGTCAGACAGCTCCTTAAGGTCCATGGAGATCAAGCTAATTTTGTGTCTATTGATTTTAGTATTCAGTCTGCAGCTTTCAAACTCTCTCATAAAAGCATGGGTTTTAAAAGATGATTCCTGGGCTGAGAATAGCTCCCTTTGAGGCATCTTAAGATTATGTAGATTGTGGATAGCCTCCTTAGTGTTCTTGGAATGACATTTTTTGGCAGGTCATCTGGAGTAAAGTCATGGAAACAGTTATGAAACAGTGATAGACACCTAATGAAATAAAATGGAGAATGAGGAGGAACTGGATAAGAAAATGGATAAGAACACTATATGATGGAAACCACCCCTAAAAGGTTGTATGAAAATTAAAATAGATGGATATGTCAAAGACAACCCAGGTAGAACTATAGCGAGAGTTGTTTGTAGAAACCATAATGGGAGAGTCCCTTTGTGGAAATCACAGGGTATTGTCAAGACTACAAACAATGAATATATGGCTCTTACCATCAAATTTTCCTCTATTTGGGTTGTGAGTCAAGGTCATAAGAAGGAAATCATAAAATCTAATTCTTAAATTTTGATAGGAAATTTACATTGTATGAGAAACTTTTCTCTGGACTCTTGGCGATTAAGGATTCTTGTTTACCAAATTAAGCAACTTTGGAATGACTTCGATGTTGTGATTCCTATCCATGTCATAAGCTATCTAAATAGAAAAAAATATTTCTTGTCTAAGAAGGGTTTTGGGAGAGAATTAGTAGGTCAGTGGCATAGTGGTATGATTGACAGTGAAAAAAGAATTTGATTTGTTGATAAGAAAACTAAAACCTTATCCAATCATGCAACATAATGTTTGGATGAGTTTTGGGAGTCATGTTTCTCTTGTCATGATCCTACTATTATCTATTTTGTGTAATGGTGTAATCCTAATTCTTGTGCCAACTCAATGAAATAAGACTTAGATCACAATACCTCAAATATGGTAGGGATTAGGAACATGTAGTGGATGATAAATGCACTGGCCTTTAAACTATGTATGTGCTCTAAAATACAAATAGGGTGAAGATATAATAATCAAATACAAACTAAAATAAAAGATGTTACATAGATATAAAGTGAGCTTCCTGACAAAATTTAGTCCTAAGAACCAAAGGGATTCCTTGCATGGGTGTCATCTCTTGTTTTCACTTAATATGAGAATACACAATAAGATATAAGAGTATATAAAAGATAATAAATGAATTTTAAAAAATAGATAATATATTTTAAAATATTTTACAATGTTTTATGGTAGATAATATGTTAGAGCTGAAACCAAAGAATCTGATCTACAATTTAGCAAGTTCTTCCAGATGTTTCTTGTAGTAAATGATCCACAGGAGAGTAATCAACTTCTAAAGGTTATCAAATTAAACTCCCCAATATTGGTTGGACTGATTGATTTTCTCATAGATGATGTCTAGCTGATCGTCAATGTCGTCGGGATAAAGGGTGAGTAGAATAGCACAAAATCTCCACTCGTGAGAAATGTTGTATTTCTCTTAGAAAAATAGTTGTTGAACGATCATGAGATCGTGAATGGACATGACGAGATGTGGGACACCTGGAAAGGTAATATAATTAGATAAATACTTAGAACAAAGGATTAGTAACAAAGATATGATGAAGTAGGTTAAAAATATGAGGAACTTAAAAACAAATAAGCAAAGAAGGAATCATCAGTGATTACTAGAATCACTAATGATTGTTGTAACACAAAATTTGGATTAATAAATGAGAGACTTGATAATTCTAATTGTGAATAATAATTGATAATTTTTGTGGTTAGACAAATCAACATAGAAATGAGTATATGAAAAAAAAAACCAAGTAAATAATTACCTTGGTGAGCTGATATACGTGCGAGGAGAAAACATGAACTGTTTGATGGATATAAAACGTGATTACAAATAAAATGTGGCTACTCCAAATGTTTGAAAGTGGTTGAGTGTGTCATTATATTGTTCTTCGAATCTCAGAGAGTCAAAATTTGTTGCAAATATTTGATGATCCCAAACCAAGGAGGAAGGCCCATATTTATAGGTTTGCTAGCGATTACCCAAATTGCTAGCAAATCAGGTGGTATAAGAACACCCTATTAAAAGTTGTTTTAGACCACCTCCAAATGACGTGGATTCAAATGATGATGTGAGTTTAAGGATAAGAAAGCATGTCCTCGTGGATAGGGATGATAACCACCTAAATAATTTGTGTTTTCAAAAAGGCTAGAGGTAAATGGGAAGTTAGGATAGTGATTAAAATATTTATAGGGTGTAAAAAGAGGTTAGGTTAATAGTGTCTAAATTTTCCCCTTTTTGCTGATTAGGTTGACTAGGAAAACTTGCAAGATAAAAATGAGAGATAAGATAAGATTCTCCAAGTGAGAGGATAATTTGGACTAATGATGCTAAGGCATGTAACTGGGTGCGAGGAAAAAGATGACTACCCTAATAATTGATGAAATTTATGATTAAGTATGATTCCCCTTCAAATTGGTACCAAAGATCTTGTTAAAAAGAGTGATTCACGAGGTAAAACAATAATGTTTGGCAAAAAGGATGTGGAATGTCCTAATGAGGAGATTACAAAGGACCATGCAACAATAACATGCATGAAACAAGGGGTACCCACCTAGAAAAAAATGGTAGGGAACACATGGCCAAAGGGTGACGTGATTGTTATCAACCTACAAACGGTTTGTGTCAGAAAGATAACTACAATGAAAGATCCAATGAGAACCTTATATGGTCTTGTTGACAATTTTTGCACTTGTGCGAAAATGAGAAACTCGAAACTTCGTTACGATTGATGGCATTGGTGAAGTGGACCTAAGCTAAGGGAGATTCTTTCACTTCAATGTTGTTTCTTTGAATTAATTAATGATTACATGAAATCTACAGCTATGTGTTCTGTTACAAAATGTAACAGATCACATAGTCTGTAATTTCATAATTATGTTCAGCAAAAGAGCAGAAAGCCCCAAACGATAGATGTGTTGTCTTGACGAAGACATGAGACTGTAGAATAGATGAAGTGATAAGTTTTGGAACATCAATCATAATTGCAGATCGCAACAGTCAGAGTTCATTGCTAAATGTTACAGGTATCTTTAAGGTTCTTTCCTTCATGATTAAGACATTCAGTTATATTATTGAGTTGTTTAATTCATCATATAATCCATTCAAAAAGCTGAAATGTAGAAAGAAATGCACAACTTAGTTTCAAAATTCAATGCTTTATTCATAAGGAATTTCAAATATTCCCACACAAGTTGTGGGATGTAACTCAAAAGCAAGATACAACTATTGAAGTAAGAGATACATATACATGAAAGATAAAGTAGAAGAGTATGAATGAACCCATCATTGCCTTGGGGGTTTCTTTCATTTCAACCAATGTATCTCCAACTCCAGCTTTGTTCCATCATCATCTTCACTGCTTGGCAAATGGCACTATAATTGAAAACAAAAAAGAAAAGACAGTCAAAATTGAGCTTAGGGCTAATTCATATTCCTATACTATCCAAATTCATGCACAGGTGGATCTCTTAACAACATGAGGTATAAATTACATGAGGATTAAAGGCACAACTGATAAAAGTACTTTTCTATAACATCATACATGATTTATTCACTCACAAATAAGGAGAGAGAAGAAAAGAAAAACTATGGAACATAAGAGAGGCTAAAAAGCTTAAATATTTTCTAACTGTTTCTTAAGTGAATGATGTTTCAACACGCTTGGGGTTGATTGACGAAACAAGAGGTGAAGAAAGACTACATTTTGGTTTCATTTATGGGACCTCTTTTCAAAGATGTTGTGAGAATGATGTGTGATGACAGAACGTCTAACATTGGAAAATGTCAAGACCTATCTTAAAACCATGGAGGATGAGTTTGATAAGAGGTTCAGTACTGGATCTAAGTTTGATGCACAAAAATGGGTGGAGGAGAACATGTACCATGAGTTCTATGAGACATTCTTCTATTTTTTCCCTGTAGAGTTGTATGAATGGCTCTTAGCATATGCATCAAGGACAAGTTGGTACTATAGACCTCGTGTTTAGACCTAGGAGAAATATCATCGATATCATGATGCTGATCTAACTTGGACCCATGCTATTGATCATTGGTGGAGTAGAGTGCTGACTAGTTATACCCTGAAATATGTTATTTCTACGTATTCTTTCCCAGAGATTTCTCAATTTTAATTCATGAGGGAGCCTAAAGGATTTTTCTTGCATGTTATTCCACTAGCTATCAATATCTTGGTCATTACGTTGAGTTTGTAAGCCTTTCCCATGGCTGGCTAAACTCCTACTAGTGGAGGGATGTGGGAGCTAGTATGGTAGAGGATGGAATACCTTGCGAAAGAAATGGAGAAAGAGGAGGGGCGGATCATGTATAATGAACCTTGGGAGAGGGAGTTGGAAAGACAATGTGAAGCTGCATGAGTGATGGATTTATGGAGGTAGACATTATGGGAAGGATTTGAGGTTCGCACAGAGGACATGGAACCCAAGCAATCTAAGCTACCTCATCTTGGCAAGCACAGAAGAGAAATCCCCTAGGCTTCTTGAGAGAGCTCGTCATATGAAGAAAGGAAGAGAGTCATAGGCATGCATCTTATCCCACATGGTGACGAGAGCCTTGTTCTTTTTTTTCTAGTTTCTGAGATAAGTTTTCATAATCTAGTTGGTATTGATATTGTAGTCGAGCGATACCTATGAGGTATAAGTTTTCATTTGGTACATATATGGCTACATAGTCGTTTCCTTTGTTTTGGGGTATTTTTTCTGAAAAAAAAATTGGGCAAGGTCTAGGATCACAAGGTTTGAGTATCACATCTAGGAGCGGCGTGGGAAACACATCTGGGAGTGGTTCAGTATCACAGACTGTCAGTGCATAGTTTAGAATGATGGTGGGATTATAGGGCACAATTGTGTTAGGCCCTTTACCTATGACAAGAGGAGGAGATGGTGGCTCTGGTGGAGTTGGCACTAGTGGATTTAGTGGTTCAAGTGGTGGAGGCAATACCAAAGGGATTCAAGGTCCTGGCTCTGGCGAACAAGGTCCACAACACCATAAATGGATAGCTCCAATTACCTGATTACAAGGGCATTGAGGATGCCACAAAACTTGTACACAAGTGTTATTTATTATGGCACGCGAAGGGAATCACTGCCTTAGAGTATAAAGTAAGTCAATTTGTATCCACATTGCAACAACGCACATATAACTGGTACATGAAGTATGACCCACACCAAACAGTGGTGGATTACATTACACTGCATAATGTCTTTCTGGCAGAGTTTGAATAGAAAAGCATCAACTTGTTGAAGGATAGTCAAATAGGAATGGAAGAGAGTGTGCGAGAGTATGACACACGTTTCAAGACTCTCTTATCCAAGTTATCTTGTGACATTCACCCTTCACAACATTCTCAGTGGTTCGTCAGAGGAGTGATCAAACCATTAAGTAGGGAACTTTCATAGATCTATGCGAGGCCTTAGAGGAAGCCTTGTGCATTGAGGCAGTATGAAGCATTCAATAGGAATTAGTTTGTTCCTAGAAGCCCAAATTATTGAAATGGAAAAACATCTAGAGAAATTATCTGTGAACTTGGATCATGAGATTCGCAATGGGTTATGTTGTAAGGATTGCGAAGTATAGGGTCATCCAAAGGATAGTTTCCCACGAAGGTCGGTTTGTGCCATAACGTTAGACTATGAGATTTTCCACAGAGATCATGATGCAATTAGGTGTCCGCTACTGCAGTGCGTGATCCATAAGAATGTGGCTTATTATTGTAAAATATGCACCTCAACTACTCATGACACCAAGGATTGTAGAGGTAGTCATTATAAAGGGCATGCAGATAGAGGGAGTCATAGAAGAGGTTTTCACATAGGATTTAGAGGTAGTGGAAACCATGGAGGTGGAAGAAGTGAGTTCCTGCGTGGAACTTGTTACAAGTGTGGGTCTACAGAAGACTATAAGCATGAATTCCCTTGTCTGTTTTAGTGCTCTTGGTGTGGAAAGAGGCACAAGTATGAGGAGTTCCCAAAGTTATTTCAACACATGATCCAGCAACAAAGAAAGGACATAGGCATCTAGATGGTAAGTATTAAGAAATCTAACTCACAATGGATGCCAAGGGTGGCACGTGAGCCAATGTTAGAACATGTACTGGTGATAATGTGAGCTAAGGTTGTTCGCGCCAAGGAGATACCAAAGTAGAGACCACTGGTTACAAGAGAAGAGGTAGTGCATGGGAAGTATCCAGACCCTTCTCATTAGAAAGAAGTCTATCAGGAAACCATGGATGTTTTTCAAAGCCTACAAGGAGAGATCCAATGCCAAAAGAAGAAATAGCGGGAGTTAGAGAAAAAGAAAAGTGCTAAGGCTCCATAGAAGGATCTAGATGAAGTCAAGGAGGTATAAAAAATGTAGAGGCAACAAAATATCATCCCTCTCCTAGTAAAGAGAGTGAACGACAAGTCTTGCATGTTGCCTTCCCCTGTACATCATTGACTATGATAAGGAAATTACCTTGAATGTCGTGGTTGATGAATGGCTCTTGAGAAATATTCTAATTGACACAGGTGCAAAAGTTAATGTTCTCACCTTGGATGCATGGAATCAATTGGGAAGGCCCCCATTAGAGCCATCTTAAACTACGTTGTATATGGATAACAAGACAAAGGTAATTTCCATTGGTGTTTTGAATGATGTTGTTATCACTATCCAAGGGGTGAAGTTCACTGGAGACTTCGATGTCTTGGTGCTTTCTAAGGCAGACAACTTCCCCTCATTACTTGGGCGCCCTTGGTGCTATAAGAACAATGCCGAATTACGTTTCAAAAGGGGATATATAAGTTTTGAGAACAAGGAGAAACATGTTATCATCCCTTTGATAAATGGAAATTCAACACCGTATACTAAACCCTTAGGAGAAGGAGACCTAGAAAAAATATATGGGTGCACAATCAGAGACCTTGAGGTTGTACAACCAACAGAAGGAGTTATTCAGTGGAAATATTCTCAATCTGTAAGTGATACTGCTAGTGTGACATGTGACAAGTAGGTGCAGGGGACATATGATTTATTCAAAAGGTAGTTAAGAGGCTCTATGAAGAGAATAAAAAAGTCACATTTAGTTAGGTGCCTCAAAGGAAAACAATTGCCAAGTTACACTGGGGGTGCCAACCCTGATGTTTTCCTGTAAGCAATGGAGACCCAATGGAGATGTGAGATCGAAACGAGAAGTATGCTTAACTATACTTTGCTTGGGACCGCAAAATGTTGGTGGGAGACCCATCACGATAACCTTATAGAGTGGTGCGATGTGAGAGTCACACTCTTAGTTAGGTATCTTCGAAGTAATGCAGCTACTGCTATATAAGACTATAATGGGATGGAACCTGCCTCGTTTCATGTCCACACATGTGAGAAGGACTGGATGGAAGGAGCAGAAGCCTTTCCCCCATATTTATGGGTGCATAAGCTTTACTCCACCTTACAAGGTTACACGCTCACATGGTACATTCATTCATAACTACGCCGTCAGACAGGAAAATGGCGGGAGTTTACATATGACTTGATTCAAACCTTTGAGTATCAAAGTATAAAATCATCAATGCATGAGGTGCTACATGTTGTTAAGTGCCTAACTATGGGGAATAGTACCATGGCGGAGGATAGAGTAGTGGAATTGTTGGGAGAACCTGACTTGGAATCATGCTAAACAATGAGGAAGAGCCAGAGGAAATATAGCTTGAGTGCGCTTTCATTGAAAAAGAGAAAGGGAAGTTGGTCTATGTGATCAATGGTGACAAAGTGGAGAACTTGGATGCTAACCATACTTTGGATACACCCAAGGTAATGGATAGTGCTAATGAATAAGTGCACACCTACCATGAACCCTTGAAAACTAAGAAGGTTAACATTGGCTCAGATATGGAACCTAAAGAGGATACTATTGGGGATTACTAGTCAGAAAGTGAGGTTTCAAAAATTATTGATATGTTGCACAAATTTTAGGATTTGTTTCTATGTGGGTACCATGAGCTTAAGGGAGTTCACCATACTTTAGGAGAGATGCGGATAAAACTAAAGGAGGGTGCGCACCCAATTAAGAAGAGACCATACCAAATGAATCCAAATCTGTGTCAGGGTCAAGGAAGAGATTGATAAGACGATTGCATAAGGCATCATTGAGGAAGTTGAGGAATCATAATGGATAATTCCAATGGTCATCAACATTAAGAAGGATTGGAGGATAAATATTTGTGTTGATTATGGGGATTTGAATGCGGTATGTGTCATTGACCCTTTTCCAACCTTCTTCACTGAGAAGATCCCGGAAGGAGTAGCTGAGCGTGAGATCTATTCTTTCACAGATGGATTCTTAGGATATCATCATGTTAGAATTGCAAAGGATGACTAAGAAAAGACAACCTTCGCCACTGAATGGGGAAGTTTTACCTACATGGTCATGCCTTTTGATCTATAGAACGTTCCTACTATGTTTTTCATGCATTATGGTTTAAGCGTTTCAGGACTTCATCCATAATTTTCTTGAAGTCTACCTTAATGATTGGACGGTTTATGGACTAGTAAAAGAGCATTACGATAATCTGCAGTTGATGTTTGAGAGATGTCGACAATTGAGTATATCTCTCAACATTATGAAATGTGTTTTGCTACTCCTTTTGGAATCCTGTTGGGACATATCATATGTAAGGAAGGATTGTTGGTAGATCCTACCAAAGTTGTCATTATTGTAAGATTGGGGGAACCTACTAGCTAGAGTAGGGTGCATGGATTCCTTGGGCATATGGGGTAATACCAAAAATTTATTAAGGGATCTGCCAAGATCACCACGCCATTGGAGGGATTGTTGAAGCATGAAAGTACATTTCATTGGGAAGAGCTGCAACAGATGGCGTTTGATAAATTAAAGAATAGGCTTATCACTACACGCATATTATGCTTTCCTTCCTAGGATAAGCCATTCCACGTACATGTTGATCCTTTAGGGATGAAAATTGGAGGGGGTTGGCACAACCTAGTGAGGGCATCGTTGATCACCCTTTTTGTTTTGTAAGTAGGAAGATGACACCAGTAGAGTAGAATGATACTATTACTAAGCACGAGGCATTGTCGATGATCTATGTGTTACAAAAATTCAGGTAGTATCTGATGGCATCACCCTTTATATTCTACACAAACCACATGGCATTGAAGTATTTGGTGAACAAGCCCGTTTTACAAGGGCACATATATAGGTGGGTCCTATTGTTTCGAGATTTTGAGTTTATGGTTGTTGTAAAACCGGGTAGAAGTAACTTGGGACCTAACCATTTATTAAGGATCGACATAGGGGAGGATGTGTAGAGCATTAAGGATATAATTCTAGATACAAAATTTTTTAGATTGCGGTGCGTGCCCTTTGAATTATAGGATATTATTGTGTTTCTCAAAATAGGTATGGTGTCAGAAGGAATGAAGATTTTGGAGAGAAAACAATCAGCTATACGCGCCGCACCCTACATATTAATAGGTGGAGACTTATCCAAGTTAGGTCATGATGAGATCTTACGTTGGTGTGTGTTAGAGCATGAATGCACTATAATCATGGAGGAAGCACATGGTGGAATTGTAGGAGGACACAATGCAGGAAATTCCACCACCTGGAAAATTTTACTAGCATGTCTCTGGTGGGAAAGCATTTACCACGATTGTATTGAGTTATGCAATGCCTGTGATCATTGCCACCACCTTGGAAAGCCAGGAAGAAGAGATGAAATGCCCTTAAGGACAATAGCTAGTGCTGAACCATTTGAGAAGTGGACGGTTGATTTTGTAGGATCTATTTCACCTACCACACGAGGGACTGATTCATGCTATATCATTACTTGTATTGATTACTTAACACGGTGGGTGGAGGAAATGCCTATGAAAGATTACATCAATACCAAAATAGTGAGATTCATGTCAGAAAAAATAATCAGTAGGTATGGGTACCCTTTGAGTTTGGCTAGTGACAGGGGTACACATTTTTTGAATGAGATAGTTAGGATTTTATTGGCAGAGTTCATGGTGGTTCATCACAAGACTACTCCTTACCACTCTCAGGCTAATGGGATAGCTGAGGCATTCAACAAGATACTAAGTCACACATTGACCAAGATTTGAGATGTTGGGAGACAGGATTGGGATGAAAAAGTCTTAGCCGTATTATGGGTGTATAAAACAACATACAAGAGATTGAACAACTGCACACCATTTCAAATGGTGTTTGGTGTGGAAGCTATTTTACCAGTCGAGTTTATTTTTTCCTCTCTAAGTATTGCACGTGCAAGAGGATTGGGCAACAGGCAAGAATTACAAGAGCACAAGGATAAGTTAATGTAATTGGATGAAAAGTGATCACTTGCTAGGTGGAGCCAGAAGACTGAGAAGGTGAGACAAAAAGCATGACACAATCATCACATTAATATTAAACAATTTGAGGTTCGGCAGATGGTATTACTTTATGACTCTAAATTTTTGCGCCATCCTGGGGGGGAAAGTCCATTGGTTAGGGCTATATATTATATCTCACATCCTTGATTAAGGCGTGTGCCAGTTGTAAGCCATGGATGGGACAAGGTTTCCAGGATATTTCAATGGGATTAGGATGAATCCCTACTATAAATAAAGCTTCTATGTGTTTAAAAATAAGGCATTATTATTAATTAGATTAGGTTTCCTTTATTGTTGTTCCCTTTTGGTTGTTTCCTATGTCATCATTTTTTGGGTTTTACGTTGCGCATTGGTGCATCAGTAGCTAATTACATTGTAAGATATTCTATGCGCAAAGGACCACACATACATTTTTGTATGGGGAGAAGTAGCAGATATGTTGAATATGTTTGAAAAATTCTTTCTGTTGGTGCTCAATTTAATCTTGGCTTGTTCATTCAAAAACGTCTTAGTCTGCATGGTTTGAAGTTTTCTGTCTCTCTGTATGGATTCGTGAAAGCTTTTTCTTTCATTTGGTCTCCATGATTAGTCATTTCCTTTGGTCAAGGATCACATTGAGTCCAAATATTTTTTTCTGTTCCTCTGTCCATGAGAAAGAATTTGTAACTTGGGCGTAAATACAGGTTTTTACCTTTCCTTCTATTTTTCCATAGTCATGTTTTCCCTATCAATTTTGTCCCAACATCTATGGAAATTTATTCCTTTCTGATTGGATGTGGCCCGGCGGGTATTTTTGGTGAAATTTGCCACTTTTGTCAAATTTGTAAAAAATACCAAATTGGCCTTACGGCCCCGATAACATCTAATTGGTTATTCAGGAAATATGAAGCAGTAGGGAAAAAGTCTTACTTTGACACTGAAGATGGACACGTGGTAGTTTTTCAAGTTACAAGTGGGAAGGCGGGGCGACGGAACATTTTGAATTTTTTTACCTCTTTGTAAGAGGGAGAAAAGTTATGAAATAACCCATAACTCCGCTAGGGCCCACATCAAAAGTTACAAGTGGGAGGCCGGGTCACCGGGGCATTTTAAAACTCTAAGGCCCACTTCAACTCAAAGCTTGTCCACATGGAGGGTCGGCACTCATCTGAGGATTCACCTTTGGGTCCTATTTTAGCAGTTGTGCAAAGGAGACATATGGAGGCTTCCGTTGGCTCCACTCTATACTTTAATTTTTCAAGCAACTTTCTAAGGCATGGGACACATGGAGGGCCCACGCCTGTTTCGGGACCATCCCCTGTACTTTACTTTTAAAATAGTATCAAAGGGACACTTGGAAGTTTCCACTGGATCCTTCCCATACTTAGACTTTTCAACGGCTAAAGAAAATTTCTCGAATCCTAGGCATGTGGCACCTTCCATTGGTCTTTAAACTTTTTCAAGAAAAATTTACCGGGCTAAGACATATGGTGAGCCTGCACTTGTTTAGAGCCTCCGCTTTTGGGAACCATATCAAAAGTGCACCAAAGAGACATGTGGAGGCTTCCACTGGCTCCTTTTTATACTGAGACTTTTTCAAAGGCCAAAATACAATTTTCTTGGGCACATGGCACATGGAGAGCCTGTGCTCATTTGAGATCCCACCTCTAAACTTCATCTTTGAAGTTGCGCCAAGTGAACACGTGGAAGCTTCCACTAGTTCCTCTTTGCACTCGACCGACTCAGACTCACAACGTAGGTAATGTGGGATAATTCGTGCACGAACACTCATTTCTGAGAGGCACAAATACAAGCATCCATCTGAGGGCACTCGTTTCTCAAAGTGTATTATCAAGGTTGAAGAGGATTGCTTGTCAGACCCAGCTATACAAAGCCACCTGAAAATGATTGAAAAGGGGATTTCTCACATGACAGAATAAAAGAATGATTAGAAGAACTATCAAAAATTTGGGGCATGACATCCCAGTCATGGTTGAGGGTCTGAGAAATGTGATCAGTTCATGATTTTTCCACCTGGCAACTTCGGGTGTAAATTTGTTAAAAGTCACTTTCTAAGACAAATTGGTAACAAACAAAGGATTCCTCGAATATTCTTCTTTTTGGGGGGAAAATTTGGGATGAGTGAGTGAGTGAATTGTATAAATGCAATGAGGATACTCTTGCAAATGGTTGGGAGTTTAATTCTTACGAGAAAATTTGAGAAAGCCCATCTTCTTGGGAGACCATATGAGAAACATGTTAATCTCTTGTGTTTTAGATTTGATTGCTTCAAGATGGTTGCAAGTGTACAACCATTGACAAGCTCTGAGACTGTTCAAGAAATTTTCCCCTGCTGATAAATATAATAGATCTTGAATTAATCTATGTTGATCTTGGGAAAAATTGTGTCTTCTTTTATTCTAGAATGTTTTCAAATAGTTTTGATGTTTTCTATTGCAATCTTATGTTAAAATCCCTCCAAATCATGCAGGATCTTGTCTCTATGATAGTTTAGTGGCATTTACAATTTCATTATGAGAAGAGCCTTTATCTTGTAATGAGATAAACAATTTAAAATCACTTTACTGTCATTTTGTTGATAAAATTTGTCTGTAAGCCTTTGAGTGTATCTTAGGCGTGAGGAACCAGGGGTTTTTAATGTTTAATTTAGTCTTTAGCTCGAGGCCTTGTGTTGAATTCTCAAAGATTGTGTGAAACCGTGAAGATCTGGGGCTCCATTGATGCACACCTTCTTGTTGAAGGAACATTTTTCCTATTCTGAAGCTTTTTGTTGTTAAGTCTTCAGATTGTTGTAAAGTTTCTCAAAGATCTGGTGAAATCAAATTTAACTCATCTAATCCCCCACCTAAAATTTCAAATAACCATAAATCCTACCTGAAGTACCCTTGTTTGCATTATGTATCAACAAATGAGAAAATTCTACTGCCAAAATATACAAAAGCAAGCAATTTTTAAGTGTCTTTAGTAACCTGAACCCTGCTCAGAAAATATCCCCATTATTTAGAAGTGACAAATCATGAGAGTTAAATTGTGGTGTATTGATCATATTTTCTCAAGGTTCCCCTTAAAATTGTGCAAAGAAGGATCTCTTCATGTCCTTCACCAATAGAGGTTACAAAATGGGTCCTCTCACCCTGGTCGAAAGGCACAACCTAAAGTAGTGAGGATAGATCAAATCCTTTTATATCGTGTTATCCATTTCTCTAGCACCTGAGTGACAAAGAGCCAACTGAATCCCTTCCCTGGCTATAAAATGACTTATGATTTTTCTGTCTCTGAGTATCTTGTTAAATCTATGATGTTGCTCAGCTTCCAAGGGAGAATCAATTTGGATACCAACACCATTTTGGATTATCAGGGATTATTTGAACATTGGGACCTATTTATGCAACAATAACACCATTCTAGCACCATTGCTAGGGATTATTTGGACACTGGGACCTATTTGTGCGGTAACAACACCATTTTGGCACTGTTGGCAGGGACTATTGTAAAAAAGGTGTACACATACTGACCCTGGTAATGTTTCTTACATGATCTAAGTGCAAATACGTTGTTTAAACGTCATCCTATGTTGAGATTTGTAAGAATTGTGCAAAGTTACAAGTTCTGTGTGTAATATTTCTAGTTTCTAGTGGTTATTGCACTAAATTTATATCATCAGTGATAAATACTGGTAGAGGAAGGTCAGATCTGCTAAGATTTGTAGGATTTAAGTGTTGATAGATATTTGACAAGTAATTTATAGTGCATTTGCACAACTAAGGTTAAAATCGTTAGTGGTGACTCCGTGTTGATTTAAATTTTGATAAATACTAGTGCCTTAACATGTATTAAGTGAAATATATCACTAATATTTGCAAAGTTGGAAGGAAGAATATTTCTTCACTAAAGACCCTACCAGAAAGTTGTTTCCAGAATTGGGAAAGACAAATTCAGAAGGAAAAAGAGTTTGGAAAAATAGTTGGAGATCAGGAATCAAGAAAAGAGTTATCCATTGTGGAAAGTGATCAACTTGCAGTTGAGGATTACCATTATTCTTCAAGTGATTCATGAATCAGGTAATATTTATATAGAATTGAATTCTCCAACTGGAGAGGGGCCTTCATTTGTGTCTGATAATTTTTCTTCTCAGTTTGTCCCTACATTTTCCAAAGTTGATAGGGTTTTCCACGAAACAGAGTCTTTAAAGGACATTCGTTTTGAAAATTATACTCCTATGTTACAAAGATCCCTTGTCCCTCATCATTTTTTTTCTCCCATAAGATCACCCCCTCAAGGCAATATGCCCTAACGTCCCCCTAGACCTCTATTTATTTTTAACACTTTTGGATCTATAGATTTTAGAGGTATGCCTGTATATCCAAATGTAGTGCCACAAGATGTTAGAAATAGACTACCTAAATTTCAAGGGAATAATTCTATCACTGGTGATCACATTTAAAACTTTTTTTCAATATGATGGAAGACTTTGAGATTGAATTTGAGGATGTGTATATAAAACTATTTATTCATACTCTTGAGGAAGATGCACGTGACTAGTATAAGTCTTTTCCAGATAACTCAATAGATTCATGGACAAAACTGAAAAATACTTTAGATTGCAATATGGGGATAAGACAGATCCCATGTTTCTTTTGTCTAAATTTGAAAATATTAAGAAGAATCCTAATGAATTTGTTCATGAGTTCAATACTCGGTTTAATAAGACCCCGAATAGGCTACCTATAATCTTGAGGCCAAGTGATTTTTCTTGTTTGATAAAGTATTCTGATGCTTTTGAAAAAAGGGCTGCCTATTATTTAAGGGACAAGAACCCAGGAACTTTGAGGCATGCCTTCACCATGGCTTTGCAGATTGAAAATAATATCAAGGAAGTTAGTAAGCCTCCTAAGAGGGAAGACATCAAGCTGATCAATCCAGAGAAGCCTCAGTTAAGTAAGTATGTGGATCTATAAGAGGTTGTAAAAACTTTGGCTAGAGTTGTTAAGGAAATATCCTATAAATTGGCTAGAGCAGAGAAGGGGATTGGACAAATTTCCCAAGGTCAGCACAAGCCACAAGGTCAAGAAAGATTTTCAAATCATCCCAGAGGTGATCATAGATCAGATGATAGGGGTAAAGGGCCCGTGGGATCAGGAAATAGACAGCCCCAACCCCGAGAAAACAGATTGGTGCCTGATCCTTTAGCTGCCAGAGTTGCTACTGTGGAAGAGGTCCATGATATGGAGTGGTGTGATAGATGTTTCTTACCCCATTCCCCATGTGATGAAGAAAAAGAAGTTGAGGAAGCTGATGATGATGAGACAGATGATGATGCATGTATGATGGATTGCTCTACAAGTTCACAGCAAGGAGAAACCTCAACTGAGCTTATAAGTGCTAGAACTGCTGATGATTTCTGGGATTGCATTCACTGGGTATTACCTCTTCCTCCCACTCATACTTTTGAAATTGATATGGTACAAGATTTTGAGTTTCCTAATAATGATTTTGAGTACTTAAGGGCATTAATGATTAAAAAGTATGATGGAGGAATTCCTTCAAAAGAGGACAGACAATTGTTAATGAATGCAACAGTTTCCCAAGAAAAGGAATACAATACCAGGAGTAAGGTTGTCAAAGGGGTAGGGCCTCAGGCCAAACCAAAAATTCCAATTCTTACTAGTATCCCTAAGGAAACCCCTAAAAAAATGCATCTGGTAAAGGCTTTGTCACCCTAAATAAAACTTGTGTTCCTCCCCATGCTCAGACTGTGAAAAATCTCGTGCCATCAGATGAATTTGTAAACCTTCCTCCTAATACTACCTTACCCAAGTATGTTCCTTGTGGCATATCCCAAGTCTTGAGTCAGATCAAGATTAGTGTTCCTATTCTTGAATTTCTTAGAATCCCTGAGCATAAGAAGAGGGTGTTTGAGTATTTGGGGCTTAAGGAAGAAAAGGTCACCCAGGGTAAAAATGTAAACAATGTAGAGGTTCCTCCTGCCATTGTAGAATTAGAAAAACCACAAGCATTAGAGGAATTGGGTGAACCACCTGAGGTTTATTTGGTAACTTCTCTAGTCGAGTCTCAGCTGAATGTGGATCCATTTTTCACTACTATGATTATTAAAGATATGCTTTTACATAACTACATGTTTGATTCAGGAGCCTCATGTAATGTAATGCCTCTTGAGGTCATGAATGAGTTGAATATCAAAGTAACAACAGCTTATGGGAAATGTACTGCCATGGATTCAAGAGAGGTGCAAGTAGTTGGATGTGTCAAGGGTTTAGTAGTGCAATTGACAACGTATCCAGGCAAGTACTTAACCTTGAATGTAGTAATTATGGATTGTCCTGCTAAGTGGGGAATGTTATTATCCAGAAAGTGGGCAGCTAGTGTGGGTGGAAGTGTGCAAATGGACATGTCTTATGCCACCATACCAATGTACGGCATACTTTTTTGTGAAGTTACCTGGTGAAAAGAAAATGTTATATCTCATTGAGGACCCCAACAATGCTTCTTATGAAGTATTGCACACAGACATTGATGTTGATAACTCTGTGAGCTATGTTGTTTTCAAGGAGTATGAAATTGATCAATGTAGATATCCTGAGCAGGTTGATTTTCCTGTGACTTTGATGTTTGATGCAACCTCGAGAGATGTTGAAAAACTTGACCTAGGCACAAAGGATAATCTTGAAAAAATGTGGACAGATAGCAACTTGGATGGGAAAGAGAAACAATCGTATGACCAGTTGTTAAAGACGTATCAAAACTTCTTAGCAAGATCATATCCATAATTGAAGGCACCTAAAAAAAATTCCTTGATTGTTTTCTGTAAATCAGGGTGTGAAAAATCCCTTGTGGGATATTTCTTAAAAAATGCACAAAATATAGAAAACTTACAGCAAAGTAAAATACTGATTTTTACCATATTTTTACAGTTGGGACAATAAACTAACGAAACTTAATATTTGCCAAAATATCCACCGAAATTTAAATAGAGTTGATATTATTATAAAGGACATAATAAAACTATTTTTGGAAATTTTACACAAATCAAACTGTTGCCAAAAAATTACAGAATGCCCTAGGTGGCTGGAAAACTTTATAGGTTTGTGAACCTCTAAATACAGAAGCAAAAATAAGGGTATTTGAAAATAACAGTGACAGTTTTAGGAAACAATATTTCCACCTTTCGATCTGCAAATGACTGACTAGAAAAACCCCCAAATAACGGCCGCAAGTCACCTAGCTTAGAATGGAGTCGGGAGATGCTGGAAGAACCTTAAAGGTGTTGCCACGACCAACCTAGGTAGTTGTCGTGAGTCTAATCTAGAGCCCTTTTGATTTTCTTTCCCAAAATCCCTCAAAAATTCGTGAAAACCTTCCTCTGAACTCTCTGGAGATATCTCTGTAGCGCGGCCCTGAAAACGGATCTAAAATGATAGACTAGGGTAGATCTCTCTCTACCGAAGAATGCCCTACTAGCTAGGGATGGGTCTCTCACCACCGAAGCTAGGGTCCCTGTGGGATTTGAATCCACAAGCTATATAAATGCGACAGCAACAGCTACACGAGAAGACGCTTAAAGTATGCAACAAAAAGTGCCTTTTCTTCCTTCCCCGTCTCCCTATATACTTTTCCTTGGAAAATGAGCCCCCACAACCCTAGCACATTTCATTCCATTGAGGGGCCACTAACATAGAAGTAACTATAATTACTTTCTCCCTTTTTTTAGTCGCCATGTCTAAAAAATGACCCCCACACACCAAACTAGGATACTAAAACCACAGAGCCCCTTCCTACAAGCTTCCAGTGTCCACAGCCCCCTAGGTCTGACCACGTTATGGACCCAGCTTGGCCCTTGGGCCATTTGGCTTAGGAAGAAGGGCACATTACAGTCCTCCCTTCCCAAAATTAGCTTGTCCTCAAGCAAATGCAAATTAGGATGCTACAAAATCTACTCCCCCTCCCAAGTAGCATCCTCAAGTGGCATTCCCTTCCATCGCACCAAATACTCGGTGATTACTCTGCTTCTGAGCACCCTCTATCTCGTTTCAATAAAGGCTTCCAGGTCTAACACCAAATTTCCTTCCTCTTCTAGTGGAGGTAGCTCTGTAGATGATACAAGATGCGGTTTGAGTGCCTTCTTAAGGCATGAAACATGGAAGACATTATGTATCTTACTATGCTTCGGTAGTTCTAGCTCATATGCCACTACCCCTACTTGATGAACTACTCGGTACAGACCATAAAATTGTGGTTTCAATTTATCTGCACCCTTCTACTTCAGTGAGGACTGCCTATATGGTTGTAAATGTAGGAACACTAGATCCCCAACCTCAAAATACCTCTCTGTCCTGTGCCGATCTACGTATACATTTTGCTGATTCTTTGCCTTCTGAAGATTCTCTTTGAGAGCCTTCATAATATCATGGTTCTCTTGTAACCAATCTCGAGCTTTGGGAGCTCGTCTATCTAGTAATACCAAATCTACAAATTTCCTTGCGTCGTACCCAAACAAGGATCTAAAAGGGTTCATATCTATGCTCATCTGGTAGGTCGTATTATAGCAATACTCACCCATGTGTAATCATTTAATCCATGCCTGTTGTTGTCTTGTCACATAACTCTGCAAGTAGCCTTCTATCCACTTATTGACTATCTTCGTCTGCCCATCTGTCTATGGGTGATAGCTAGTGCTAGGAGTTAACTTTGTACCTGCTAGTCTGAAGATCTCCTGCCAAAAGGTTCTCATGAAGATCTTGTCCCTGTCATTGACGATATTTTTAGGCAACCCATGTAGCCAAAAAATACCAGTATAGTAGATATGGGCCACATCCACTGCCTCGTGCCCTTTGGGTAAGGAAAAGAAATGAGCATACTTAGTTAACCGATCAACTACAACATAAATGCAGTTATGCCCATGCATCAAGGGAATCCCTATGATAAAGTCTATAGATATGCTTCCCCATTTCTATTTGGGAATGGGGAGAGGCTGAAGCTATCCTGCTGGGAAAGAGTGCTCAGATTTGGTTTGCTGGTAAACCATACACTCTCTAACCTGATTAAGGACATCGTCCTTCATCCCCTTCCATGAAAATCTCTCCCTGATGAACCTGTATGTTTTGAAATACCTAGGATGTCTAGCTAGTGGTGTATCATGTACTGCTCGAAGGATCTTCCCCTTCATTTTGGATCTTGGTACAAGGAAGATCCTATCCTTGTAGAAAATGAGATCATCCACTACTCTGTATCGGTCATCCTATATCATACAATCCATGATCCCATATGCAAAATAATTTTTGGAATACTCAACAAGTATATGAGCCTTCCAATCTACTGAAATATCAGACATAGAACTAAGCATAACAGTGAGGTAAGGCCTCCTAGATAAAGCGTCAGCAACAATATTATCCTTACCTCGAGTGTACTCAATGTTAAAGTCATATTTTTGCACCTTGTTCACCCATATCTGCTGGCGATTGTTGATCTCTTTCTATCCCAAGAAGAATCTCAAATTGTTGTGATCCGTACAAACCATGAATTTGTTTCCGGTAAAGTACTGTTTGAATTTGGCTAAGGCATGCATAATGGCCAACATCTACTTGTCGTAGATTGAATACCCTCTCTCCAAGATTTTTAGTTTCTGACTCTCATAGGTGATGGGATGTTGATCCTACATGAGAACTACCCCAAAACCCTCTCTTGAATCATCACACTCTAGGATGAATGGGAGGGAGAAGTCTGGTAATGCGAGGACGGGACACAAACTCGTTACCTCCTTGAGGTGGTCAAAAAACTGTTTAGCCGCGTTTGACCAAGAAAAAGCCCCCTTCTTGGTTAAATTGGTCAATGGAGCTGTCAACCGAGAGAAATTATTCATGAACCTCTGGTAATATGTGCACAACCCCATGAATCCTCTCAATTGTGTCCATGTTCTAGGTGGGGGCCGATCCAAGATTTCCCATATCTTCTCTCTGTCCACCTTCACTGTACCCCTGCCAATTATATATCCCAAGTATAGAAGTTTGGTCATGCCAAACTCACATGTAGAGGCTTTCACCTATAAATAATTAGCTTCTAATATCCCCAATATCTAACCCAGGGGCCTGATATGGTCCTCCCAAGTTCTGTTGTAGACTAACATCAAAGAAAACCAACACAAACTTCTACAAGTGGTGGTTGAATACATGATTCATGCAAGAATGGAATGTAGATGGAGCATTAGACAGTCCAAAAGGCATCACCAAGAATTCAAAGTGACCGTAATGGCATATAAATGTTGTCTTATGCACATCCTACTCCCTGACTTTGATCTAATGATATCCAGAGTGCAAATCTATTTTCAAAAATAGATTGCACCATGTAGCTTGTCCAGCAACTCGTCAATTTGTGGTACGGGATACTTATTCTTTATTGTCTTCTTATTAAAGGCCTGGTAGTCCATACACATCCGCAGGGTCCCATCCTTCTTCTTCACCAAAACCACCAAAGAAGCAAAAGGGTTGGAACTCAGTTTAATATGCCCCATATCCATGAGCTCTTGTATAGTCTTCTCAATCTCATCCTTAAACCATTTGGGGTGGTGGTAAGGAGAAGTGACCACCGGTCTAGCATCCTCGAGCTCAATCACATGCTCAAATCCCCTATCTGGAGGTATGTCACCAAACACGATACTGTGTTTGTCCAATAATCCCTGTATATCCACATGGTATTGCTATTTTTCCTCCATTGATTTCTTGGTAGAAACCAAATAATGTACTTCCCAATCCACCTCGTCATGCCTATAGATCCTCTCAATTCTCTTAGTCGTAACAACTTGGGGTGCCCTAGAAGACAAACCCCTCAAGATCACATTCCTCCCTTTGGACTTAAACTTCAGCTCCATCGTCTGGAAGTTAGTTAGAAATTCACCAAGGGAATGGAGCCATTGTACCCCAAGCACTATGTTGGTCTCTCCAATTCTAACAATATAGAAATCATTGGTAACTGTATAGTTACCCATCGTGATGGTCAATTGGGGAACCCGTCATGTGCATCTCATCGAATCTTCATTGGCTACAACCACGTTGAAGCCCTCAAATTCCTCTGTCTGTAACCCCCACCTCTCAACCAATGAGGCATCAATAAATTTGTGTGTTTCCCCACTATCAATGAGTACCACCACTCACTGTCCCTTCAAAACTCCCTTAACTATGAATGCTTTGTACCTTGGGGCACTAGAAAATGTGGCGATAGTCTCTTGGGTGAAAGTCTTGCTATCCTGCTCCACACCTGCACCATATAATGCCTCATCATCATCATCCTCTAATGGATGTGTGTTCAACTCTTCGTCACCATCACTCTCCTCAAGGACCTCTATGTATTGGGCCCTCCCTCTACCCTTGTAATCGTGTCCTGGGACCCAAGGTGCATGGAAATTGAAACATAGTTTCTTTCACCTCAATTCCTCCCCATCCTCACTAGCTCCGAATGGTCTGCAGGCTGTATCCTTCCTAGGTAGAGATACCTTCGGCTGTGAACCCCCGGTTCTTGAAGGGAAACCCTTAGGTTGTACTCAAGGTGGAAACCTTGACTTAGGAGTGGATAGCTTAAGGTCACAAGCTCTCCTAATAGCCTCAGGAAATTAAGAAGGCTCAAATGCCCTCACAAATCTAGCGAGAGCGTATGTCAAACCTGCTGTGAATAGGTAAATCAACCTCATCTTTGTAAAATCAGGTACCATAACTGATAGTCTCTAGAAATCGGTGATATACTAATCCATGGAACCGGTTTGCCTCAGATGAGTCAGCTATCTAAAATAGTTGTTGGGGTCCCTCTTATCAAATCTGCTCACTAGCCTCTTTGTGAACTCTACATAAGTTGTGATGTATATGTGTCCCCTGTGTAATCAACCCATGATGCCACCAATCATGAGCTTCCCCCTCTAGATGTAAGATTGCAAACTTAATTGCATCTTCCTCCTGCATAGGATTCATGTCGAATTATGTCTTCAACTTCTACACCCAAGACTATGTAGTACACTTCTTAGAACCATCAAAATGTGGAACAAATTTTTTTCCCAACCTCCTTTGTATCTTTGGTACTTGTGCCTGGTAATCTCTCCTAGACCTACTACCAATCTTCATTTTACAATATTCCTAGAATGACATGTTGTCACGAAAGCCATCACTTAAAGGCTTGTACCTTTCCCAACAAGACTCCTCATCTACAACATCCCCTGGATGTCATACCTGTGAAACTTCTGGATCCTTCAAGAAAGAAGGTTCGTGAGACCCAAAGGCCAGGTAGAAGAATGGGGGGACTGCTATCTTGATTTTCCACCCTCACCTCTTTGACCATATTATCCCCTGTTGCTATTTTCTCCTCTTTCAACATGAGTATCAAACCTTTCCTATGTTAATATCCCAGTGAACTGGCTTAAATATATATTGGTAGTCTCCTATTGCTTTACCATGTTGGTGAACAATTGTTTCATCAGCTCCACCCCTATATCCTCACTGTCTCTGTCCCCCATCTTTCAATCCCAACAGGTTGGAGAAACATCTGCTCTGATACCACCGAAATATCCCTTGTGGGATACTTCTTAAAAAATGCACAAAATATAGAAAACTTGCAGCAAAGTAAAATACTGATTTTTATAGTTGGGACGCAGAAAACTAAAGAAACTTAATATTTGTCAAAATATCCACTGAAAATTTAAATAGAGTTGATATTATTATAAAGGACATAATAAAACTAGTTTTGGGAATTTTACACAAATCAAACTGTTGCCAGAAAATTATAGAATGCCCTAGGCAATTGGAAAACTTTAGAGGTTCATGACCCTCTAAATACAGAAGCAATTTAATAAGGGTCTTTGGAAATAACAGTGATAGTTTTAGGAAACAGTATTTCCACCTTCTGATCTGCAAACATCCAATTAGAGAAACACCCAAATAACGGCCGCAAGTCACCTCGCTTAGAATGGGGTTGGGAGATGCTATAGGCACCTTCAATGTGTTTCCACGACCAGCTTAGGTAGCTATTGTGAGTCTGATCTAGAGCCCTTCCGATTGTCTTTCCCAAAAGCCCCCAAAAATCTGCGAAACACTTCCTCTGAACCCTCTGGAGATATCTATATAGCATGGCCCTAAAAACAGATCCAGAATGACAGACTATGGTAGATCTCTCACTACCTAAGAATGCCCTACTAGCTAGGGACGTGTCTTTCACCATCGAAGCTAGGGTCCCTGTGGGATTTGACTCCACAAGTTGTAGAAATGTGATAACAACTGCATGAGAAGAGGCTAAAAGTATGCGACAAAAAATGTCTTTTCTTCCTTCCCTGTTTCCCTATATACTTTTCCTTGGAAAACGAGCCCCCATAAGCCTAGCGCATTTCATTCCATGGAGGGGCCACTAACATAGAAGTAACTATAATTACTTTCTCCCTTTTTTTAGTCGTCGTGTCTAAAAAATGACCCCCAAACACCAAACTAGGATATTAAAACTAGGGGGGCCCTTCCCACAAGCTTCCAATGTCCATAGCCCCCTGGGTTTGACCACGTTATGGACCCAGCTTGGCCCTTGGGGAATTTGGCGTAGGAATAAGGGGACATTATAGAAAGGGGACATTACATGGTGCACATCATTGTATAGTATATAGTCCTTTGGTTTTGTTCTTCTTTCGTGTTTTTCCTGGTCCCCAGTGACCAATTTTTGTCGGTTTCTTTGTTCGTCTTAGGGGATTGGTTATTATCTTTCCCAATGGATTTTTGTCAAATGGTATGTTGTTCTTATGGCACTCGTAGGGAGTGTGTGTTATCTCTCAAAAGTGCACCCTATAGAGAGATGGTTGCAGATTTTCTAAGCTTGCACAATTAATCTCTCTGTTTCATTGATACAATGGAAACACCTCAGGTTTGTGGGTATACCTATTTTTAGGCGAGTATCCGGTATCAAGGCCCATTCCTTGTTGGTGTATCCTAAACTGATTATGGGGTTTAAGAGTAAAAGATGACTGTAAAGTAATTAAAACTAAGGTGATACACAAAAATTGTATGAGGAATTTGACTGAGTATATGCACAATCGATATGTGAAGGATTTTGGTTGCACGAACCAACAGTTCTTCTATAGAAAATTAAGGGAAAAACATTTGGAGGTATTGAGGGAGATTATCACAACAATACTGTTAAGCTAAACATGCACATTAATATCATGTAGAAATTACTGAATTTTGCAATAGGGTAAGATGATTAATTAGGGAATTCGCATTCACAAGACTAATAGAAACATACAAAAGACTGCAAATAATTGGTAAGGCAGAAAGTACTTCACACTCAGAAGGCAAAACTGGCTAAAATTGCTTCAGTAATCCCATATCCAAAAATTCCTCTAGAAGTTCCCCTTGTGCTTTGCAAAGGCACACAATATATAGCAAAAATAAAATTCGCCCTCTCCCTAAAAATAGCCTAAGGCTTGTACTTGCCCATGCATTCTATTTTTATCCTTTATTTAATAATAGATAAAGGAATAAAAAAAGAGCATGCAATTACAAATGGGAATTAATAGCCTTGATTACAATTGGTCAACTAAAGTTGACTGATCTATTTTTAAGAAAGAGAAGGATGAATAATTTTCTAAAAATAAGATTGCTTGTTAGGCAAGTCTCTCTCCATGAACATGAAATTTTGTCTTCTTCTCTATTCTGTCCTATTGTAAAGGCATGCAAAAATACTCCTATCTTCATGTGGGGACCACCCTTTGATATATGGATTTGTCTTCATTTGAGTTTCGCCACCTTTGTGGACTTAGCATATTTTCATGGTTCTTAATATATGATTAGGGGACCACCTTTATAAAAAAAAGAAACGCAACAATACACTCGGTCACCTCTGATAACATACATGGGTCTCTTAGACCATGGTTTGAATAATAATCACTACTTGATAATTCAACCCCCTTTGATTAATATTAAATGGCAATTTTGTCAGCCTTTGCATACTCGAAGTGAATAAGTTATGATTTTTACCTTTTCAGTGATGATTATTTTACATGTATGGTTGCTTCTGCATCATTCAGTGTTGGGATATGATTTAAAATTATAAAAGTCAATGCAAAATGTTTTTGTTTAAACATGAGGCTGGCCCCCCTTACATGATGACTTACCCCTTGGCATGTGGGTGGCTCTCCTTTTAACTCAACCTTGATTAGGGTTTCATGTCCACTTGCCACGTATATGTATTTTTAAACTCTGGTTGTGTTTGGTATTTTATCGACACTGTCGATGTCTATCCTTGATGGACTTGCACTATTGATCTTTGACTATTTAGTGAAATTTCAGGCCTTTTGTGACTTTTAAGTCCTTTGTGGACTTTCGGGCTTGCGGGTGATTTTTGGAAATTTTAACCTTTTTGCAAAAGGTTTCAAACTTAAAAAATATCCACGGCCTCCACTTTTCCGTTTCTATTGTGGTGATGACATGTATAGTCTGTAGACTTTCGGGCCTGCGAAGGGAATTTTGACACTTTGTAAAATTTGAAAATTATAAGTCGGTCATTCAACCGCCATTCCACCTAGACTACTTTTGCATCAATCTTGATGATCAATTTGTGAGCATTCATCTCTATACTTTTCAATTTTTTATTGTTGATCTCAAAAACATGATTAGGGTTTCCCACTATGCATTGAATGTGGTTGGTGGGAACTAACCATGGTTATTTGTTTCAAGCTCTGAGCATGATTCTCAGCAATTGATCGTTTTCCTTGATGAAGTTTGATCATTGATCTCGAACCATGGTTGAGTTCGAACCTAAACCATACTTGGATTCAGGCAGTAAAGGAAAGCTTGGGTCTAATGATCATTTCATTTGGTTTTCTGGTTCATGGGCGAAGCCCTGACAAATTTTTTTCTTAACGCTATTGTTGTGTTCAATACTTGAGCTTGATTACACCTGTATTTTGTAGCTCTTCCTCTGTCTTTTTCTTGAGGAGAGGGTTGTGAAGGCAGCAAGAGTTCTAAAGAAGACCTGTTCGCCATTGCCGAGCTCAATTTATTCTTTCTGAGCAAGATTTGAGCTCACCTTTTGTATTGAATACCATTGTTGAACCCTGAAACTCGGTTCTGTGTTATTTCTTTCTGAAGGCCGTCATGGTTTGAAAGCTTTAAGTTCTTTGCAACTTTGAGGGTTTCTGCAAATGCTTGGAAAAGGTGAGCTTCTTTGTCCTCGAACGTGAAAATTACTTCATTTTATTGAGACCATGCATACTGATATTGAGTTTCTCTTTGCATTTTTAGGATTTTTGTGGCTCAAACTTGATCATTCTCGAGCTTTTCTATAATCTAATTCTTTGTGACTCAAAGGTTTGAAGAAAACACTTTGAAGGTTGTTCATGTTTAAGCTCAAGACTTCTCCTTTTTGTTTGCATCTCTGTTATAACCTTTGACTGAGCTTTCTTAGATCTGAATCTTCATCGTTTTGCCATTTGATTTTTTTGGACACTGATAATAAACTCTTTGTTTGTACAAGATCCTCTGTGATTTCTCGCTACCATTAATGGGCCTTCGTTCATTGCCCTGATTTGTTCTTTTATGACATGGGTACCCACAGATCTCTATTTTCCTTATATCTTCACGCCTTTGGGATTGGCTTGAGAGTCAGTTGTGTGTGATATTTACTTTTTATTATGAAGATGATGATTGTCACTTGTTAGAATACTACAACCTTTGGTTTCCTTAAGAAATGGATCATTGAACCTCTATATTGAAACCTTTGAGCTCATTTTGGGGCTTCAACATGCAGTCATGAATTATAGATCTGTGTATCTCATGTTCTGAGTATCATTTGCTTCTGATTTCAAGTATAAAACTCAATGTAGAGGGTCAATAGAATGAAACTCCATTCGTATGTGTTTCTCCTTTGCTTTAGATCTGAATGTTTCATTGCAATGTGTAATTTTGAAGATGATAGTTGCAGCATGATTTGTAATGTCCTCTTGAACCTTGATACTTGTAACTGTGTATGAATGTGCTTTTGATTTTAATATTGTTCTCGATCAATCTTTCAGCCTTTTCTGTACTAATCCAAACTCAGTAAACTCTGCCTACTAGTTTCAGCTTTATTGTATTGAGATACCTTTGATCCTTCGGGTGTTATCTGGTTCTATTTAACCTTGAATCTTGCATTTGAATTTAGCAATGAAGTATAATGTAGCATGATGTGTACTTTGATCTGTCCCAGATTTGGGGCTTGAGGTCTTTATGTAAATTTTAAGTTACTTGGGTTGTACATATGATTTTCTGTCACAGTATCAACTCTGTCATTATTTTTCTCTTCTATCCTTTCTGGTTCTGAAATTTAGCTCTTTGAGAATTCTGTATCTTTTGACAGACTGGTAGGCTTGTTCATTTGATTATATCTTAGACATAAGACTTGATTCAGATGCTTGTTAAGATCTCTGTAGCTTGTTTCTTTTAGATAGATGCTTTATTTCCTTTATAGTAACATTTCTAGCATTTTGAAAAAATTAAAATGTTGATTTTTCATGGCGAAGCCCTAGTAAAATTTTTCCAGAATTCTCTCTTCCATCCATTTCCAGCATAGTAGTTGTATCTTCTGATTCAAAATATAGAATTATGACACTTCATGTTTGAAGCTGGATTGGTAAATAAAATAAGACATCATAGTTGTTTTATCTTGATCATAGCATGTTTTATTGCTTCTCTGCATCACTTATTTGACTCAAAGAACTCTTTTAAAGCATTTAGTAGCTGAAAGCAATATGATGAAAAGTTGTAATGTCCATTTTACATGGCAAAGCCCTGTCAAAATTTTCCCAGAATCTTGTCTTCATTCCTTTTAACTGTAACCTTTCTTTTCTAGTTAACTTCAGCTTCCAAAAATTTTATTCTTCTCCTTTAGCTACAACTAAAAAGTGTTCTTCTATTTACCAGTTTCTCTTTTATACTGTAATTTCTTCCATTTGAGAGCAATTATTGAAACTTTGACTTACATTCTTCCTTTTATTGCATTCACTTATGACTTGTCCATTTTTCCTTGGCTGCAACCTGTATCTGCACACTTTAAGAAAATAGTTAGAAAAATTAGGCTTTTTGGCCTCTCTTATGTCCAGGTTTCTTTTTCTCTTTTCTATTTCTTCTTTTTGAGTGAGCTATGTAGTTTGACCTTCAAGTAATCTATATATCATGTTGCTTAGAGATCCATATGTATGAATTAGGCAGTGTGGGAATATGGATTAACCCTGAGCTCTGTATTGATGATTTCCTTATTTTTGCTTTTTGGGTATCATGCCTTGAGGATGAAAGGAGTTGGCAAGGAGATGCTCAACACAACGAAGAATATACAAAGGCAATGATGGGTTTACTCATACTCCTTTTCTTTCTATTTCATGCATGTGTACCTCTTACTTCAGTACATGTATTTTACTTTTCACTCACATCCCAAGGCTTGTGTGGGAAACATTTGACCTTCCTTGTGAATAAAACATTGAATTATAAAAATGAGTTGTGTATTCCTTTCTGCATTCTAGCTTCTCTGTATGGATTGTATAATGAAATAAACAACTCAATAACATAATTGAATGTCTTAATCATGAAGGAAATAACATTGATGAGAAATTGTAACATTCAGTAATGAACCCTGATTTTTATGATATCTGTATTTTTGTTTGCTGCTTCAAAACTCAACACTTTATCTACTCTGAAATTTTTCATCTTCATCAAGACAACACAACTGTCCTTTTGGGCTTTGTGTTCTTTTGCTGAAGATGGCATGAAATTGTAGACTATGTGATCTGTTATGTTTTTTGACAGCACACATAACTACAGATCTAATTTAATCTTATAACTAATTCAACAATAACTAATAATCATCAAAACTTCCTTATCTTAGGTATACTTCACCCATGAATTTCATCATAACAACAAAGTTCCACGTTGCCCATTTTTGCACAAGTGCAACCATTGTCAACAGTGACCATCCCTGAGTCGGAGCCGATGTTGTTGCTTAATTTAATCTCACTCTGTTTGTTCAAAAATGTCTCAGTCCACATGGTTTTAAGTTTTCTATGTCTCACTGTATGGATTTGTGAAATATTTTTCTTTCATTTGGTTGCCATGATTAGTCCTTTCCTTCGGTTGATGATCATATTGAGTCCAGATATTGTATTCCATTCCTCTATCCATGAGAAAGAATTTATAATTTTTACGTAAATTCATTATTTTCCCTTTCCTTCTGTTTTTCCACAGTCATGTTTTTCCTGTCAATTTTTGTCCCAACATCTATGGAAACGTGGTCCTTTCTTATTGGATGCAGCCCGGCAGGTATTTTTGGTGAAATTTGTCACTTTTGTCACATTTGTAAAAAATACCAAATTAGCCCCGTGGCCCTGATAACATCTAATTGGTTATTCAGCAAATATGAAGTGGCAAGGGAAAAGTTTTACTTTGACCCCGAAGATGGACATGTAGCATTTTTTCAAGTTACAAGCGGGAAGGTTGGTCGGCGGAACATTTTGAAGTTTTTTGCCTCTTTGTACAAGGGAGCAATGTTATGAAATAACCCACAACTTTGTTGGGGCCCACATCAAAAGTTACAAGTGGGAGGTGGGTCACTGGGGAATTTTGAAACTCTAAGGCCCACTTAAACTCAAATATTTCCACGTGGATGGCTAATGCTCATATGAGGATCAGCCTATGGGTCCTACCTTAGTAGTTATGCCAAGGAGACACGTGGAGGCTTCCGTTGGATCCTCTATATACTTAAACTTTTCAAGCAACTTTCTAAGGCTTGTGACACGTGGAGGGCTCGTGCCTGTTTAGGGACCTATCCCTGTACTTTACTTTTGAAAGAGCGTCGAAGGGACACTTGGAGGTTTCCACTGGATCCTGCCCATACTTAGACTTTTCAAGACCAAAGAAACTTTCTCAGACCCTAGGCATGTGGTGCCTTCCACTGGTCCTTAAACTTTTTCAACAAATTTTTCGGGATGAGACACATGGTGAGACCACACTTGTTTAGAGTCTCTACTTTTGGGCACCATATCAAAATTGTGCCAAAGAGACACGTGGAGGCTTCCGCTGGCTCCTTTTTATACTGATACTTTTTCAAAGGCTAAAAGGAAATTTTCTTGGGCACAAGGCACGTGGAGAGCCTGTGCTCATTTGAGGTCCCACCTCTAAACTTCATCTTTGAAGTTACACCAAGTGAACACGTGGAAGCTTCTGTTGGTTCCTCTTTGCACTTGGCTAACTCAGACTTGTAGCGCAGGTAATGTGGGATAATTAGAGCATGGAAACTCATTTAAGAGAGGCACAAATGTAGGCATCCATGCGAGGGAACTCATTTCTCAAAGTGTATTCTCAAGGTTGAAGAGGATTTCTTGTCAGACCTAGCTATACAGAGCCACCTGAAAATGATTAAAAATGGGATTTTTCACATGAAAGAATAAAAGAATGATTAGAAGAATTGTCAAAAAAATGGAGGAAGGAATCGTATTCATAGATTAGGGTCTGAGAAATGTGATCAGTTCATTATTTGTCCACCTGGAAGCTTCGGGTGTAAATTTGTTAAACGTCACTTTCTGAAACAAATTGGTAATAAGAATAGGATTCCTCGAATATTGTTCTTTTTGGGTAGGAAATTTAGGATGAGTGAGTGAGTGAATTGTATAAATGCAATGAGGATACTCTTGCAAAGGGTGAGGGGTTTAATTCTTACAAGAAAACTTGAGAAATCCCATCTTCCTGAGAGACCATCTAAGAAACCTGTTAATCTCTTGTGTTTTAGATTTGATCGCGTCAAGATGGTTGCAAGTGTACAACCATTGAAAAGCTCTGAGACTGTTCAAGAAACTTTCCCATGCTAATAAATCTAATAGATCTCTAATTAATCTGTGATGATCTTGGGAAAAATTGTGTCTACTTTTATTCCAGAATGTTTTCAAATGGTTTTGATGTTTTTGTTGCAATCTTATATTAAAATCCCTCCGAATCACACAGGGTCTCATCCATGTGATAGTTGAGTGGCATTTGTAATTTATTTATGAGAAGAGCCTTCATCCTGTAATGAGATATACAATTTAAAATGACTTTACTATCATTTTTTTTATAAAATTTGTCTGTAATCCTTTGAGTGTATCTTAGGCATGAGGAACCAGGGGTTGTTAATGTTTAATTGAGTCTTTAGCTAGAGGCTTTGTGTTGAATTCTCAAATATTGTATGTAACCATGTAGATATTGGGCTCCATTGATGCACGCCTTCTAGTTGAAGGAACATTTTGGCTATTTTGAAGATTTTTGTTGTTGAATATTCCAATTGTTATAAAGGTTCTCAAAGATTTAGTGAAATCAACTTCATCTTGTCTAATCCCCCACCTAAAATTTCAAATAACCATCAATCCTACCAGAAGTACCCCTGTTTGTGTTGTGTATCCACAAATGAGAAAATTCTACTACCAAAATATATAGAAGCAAGCAGGTTTTAAGTTTCTTTAGTAACCTGAACCCTGCTCAGAAAATATACGCATTCCTTAGAAGTGACAACTTGTGAGAGTTAAATTGTGGCACGTTGATCATATTTTCTCAAGGTTCCCCTTAAAATTGTGCAAAGAAGGATCTCTTCATGTCCTTCATCAACAGAGGTTACAAAATGGGTCCTCTCACCCTGGTTGAAAGGCACAGCCTAAAGTAGTTAGGATAGATCAAATCCTTTTATATAGTGTTATCCATTTCTCCAGTGCTTGAGTGACAAAGAGCCAACTGAATCCCTTCCTTGGGTACAAAATGACTTATGATTTATATTTCTCTAAGTATCTTGTTAAAACTGTGATGTTTCTCGGCTTCTAAGGCAGAATCAATTTGGATAACAACACTTTCAACATTGGACTAATTGGAACGATTAACGCAAAGGTAGAAAAATGAGCAAAATGATGGTTAAGGTGTTTGAATTATTACGATTATGAAAGTGTTTTGAGAAAATTATAAAGACCAAAAAGAAGGGAAAGATTAAGTAGTACAACATAAGGAAACACCACATGGAATTATTTAGTGGACAACATATAGGTTATGTATTTTTGCACGGTGACACGCACGAAGGATGTTTGACGTAGTGAAGTAGTTTTGGAGCACCAAAAGGTTATAGTTGTGACACATGAGGAGAAGTTGTGGAAGTTACTTTAAGTGAAATAAATTTCCCTATTAAAAAGTGACGTTAAGACACATGGTCGAGGGAACTCTTAAGGCATTGAAAAAGTATAAATAGGAGGTAAGAATAGTCATTTCGACTACTTTTCCTTAGAAAATATATTTTGTGCTTCCGATCTCAAAGTGTGACAAGGGTTTTGCAAAGAAGAGAAAACCTAGGTACTTATCACGAACCAAAGGAATTGTGCAAGTTGTAGTGTAGTCTTCGGGCATAACAAGAAGGAAAGAAGACAACAAAGTAGGAAAGGGGTTGTGTGAGAGAGAAGTATAGAAGTCATCGAGTCCAGGCAAAGAAAGGATAGGTTTAAAACACCTAGGGAACGAGAAGAATGAAGAAGAAAGAAGATGACAGCCAAAAAATATCAAACAAAGAGGACAGTGGTGGAGAAGGAGGATCCTATGGATATTTACTTAGAAATGTAGTAACCCCCAACAATTATTAAGGCAGAAAAGTGGAGTTCGAAGTTATACAAGTGCAAGATCAATCAATACAACCACATGAAAATTGAAAATGAAAAGATGATGTGGGTGGAATTAGTTTTAAGCAATACAATAGTGGATGAGCTTGGAAACCCTAAGGTTGATGACTTGGTGCAACAAGAACTACAAAATAATGGATTTTTGTAGCTATGGGAGCTGCCTTTCTTTTTGAAAACCGCCTTGTTGTTCAAGTGGTTAATGTGACTGGTGTATGAGGACTTCTTCTACTTCGCATGAATAAGGATGAGGATTACATGCCACTTTATTATAACACTTACAGGCCTACGGAACATCGATGAGGACATGACACTTGATTTATGTGCCACTACAAATATTGAGGAGCTAGAGAAGAAATCAAAATATGAGAAGGGAGGAATGGCACATGTTATTACAGATCTCCCATACCCAGCATTGAGAGTTGCCTCCTGGCTCATTAGTTGAAAATTGGGTGAATCATAGAGGTGGATAGACATCAATACGAGGTTCTTGTATGTGGCCTACTAAGTGTCAAAAAGGGCATATTATAATTTTATAGAGTTTATCAAAAACATCATTGTTGAAGAAGCATGACTATAGAATGAGGCATGAGCAAAAATCACATGGGGATCTATACTTCTATTGATTTTATTCTGGGATATTGGTTTCCCAGATGGTCCAGATGGGAACATATGGGCTCACCGACAAGTGCACTCATCCCTTGCAGTTCAATTTGTAAAGTTCACTTGTGATGGGACCATCTTGAGCACCTATAAGGCTCAGATGAACATGTAGTTTTAAAGGTTGCATGAAGCATTTGATAATGAGTGGCACATCTCCCATGAATTGCATCAAGTTATTAGGGATCATGTAAAACTCACAATTACACAAATGTTTTTCCTAGAAAATTTTATGATGTCCAAGGAAGAGATGGAGCCATGGTGCAAGCTACCATTCATGTTTACTACTAAGTATATAAAGTGTGATATCAACTAAATAAATTATGCGTAGAATTTGGTCTTTGATGTAGAAAAATTATACATTGATGTCCATACATTATGTGCGACATATAAGTATGACACTCGACTTGCTTATGTCAATGTTTTAGAGCCCAATTTTATGGACTTGCACTCTCAAGTAAGCGTTACCATTATAGGGTACATCCATCGGGTGTTCATGTAACTGTTCCCCAGAACACAAGGGGGGATTGAAGTTGAGGTTAGAAACTCCCCTTTCCAAATCCACAGGAGGTGTCAATCCCACCCATGAAAGTAGTACATGTCGAAGGAGAGGAAGAAGAATAAGAACAAAGTGAAGGTAAGTTAGATACTTCTCAGAAGAGGAAGTACTACATGCACCACAATAGTAACAAGGGCACTAGCACTTCACTATAAGATGGCACCAAGGCCTCATTGCACTAGCACTTCACTATAAGATGGCAGCAAGGCCTCATTACCCCGGTGTAAGAAAGAGAAGGAAGAGGAGGAAGAGCCTGAAGAAAAGAAGAAAATGAAACCTGATGCATCGATCCCCACAATAGGCTCAAAGGAAGGTGAATAAGAAGACACCACCACCTTCAAGGAAGAGTTGGAAGTAGAGCTGGAAGAGCAGGAGGCTGAGGATGAAGCCATGGATGTGGGCAAGGTGCACGAGGAAACAAAGGAGCCATAACTTTTGCATTTCGCAACGAAATCACACAAAATTGGTACTTGGAATCGTGGTTCTGAGCCCGATGCACAAAAATCAAGAAATTTCATATTTGATAAGAAATTGATTGAGTTTTTTAAGAAAACGTGGCCCAGCACGCAAGGCCTCCCCAACACAAACAACCAGCCCAAGGGAATATAAGGGGGACTCCTTTACTATAAAGGAGGATAAAGGACTGTGCATTCAACCCATCTTCCCCTGCTGTGTTTCTCTGCAGACCAAAAGTATATTGTGTCTATTTATTATGTTCTTGCAGGAAGAAAAAGACAAAGTGTAAGGCAACAAGGAAGATGTGGAAACCCGTATCCACACATATGGACTTCGTGGATAAATCCAATCACACTGGATGCTTAGAGTGATCAAACTAGAAATATGATCAACATCCAGGGGTGTTGTGATTCGGTGATAACAGTAACCCACCCTTAGAAAGATATCTCCACTCTTTAGAGGATGAAAATTCCTGAGAGTTAAATTGTGGCTTATTGATCACATGATTCATCAAGGTTCCCCCAGCGCAAAGAAGGATCTCTAAGAAGTCGTTCACCATCAAGGAAGGTTACAAAGAGTCCTCTCAGAGCTATTTGAGGCTGAGGCATTGATGTGGATCATGAGATCCATTTCTCCAGGAGAAGAGCAATTAGCACATTCGAATCCCCTGTGACTCTTGTTAAATCTATGAGGCTAAAGGTTTCTAAGGACCAAAGAAGAAAAATACCAACCGAAGCAAACCAGGAAGGTGTGGAACTTCGTGGATGCACAGAAGGTTGCTCCTACACACTTCAAAGATCCTGAGTTTGAACATTTATTCCTCACAATCAAGAATCAACATGCGATCGATACCGTCTATCTAAAGAAGAAGGAAGGAGAAACATATAAGGTGGTGAATCCTAACCACCTAACAGATGATAAAGCATGCAATGCACTTTAAAATATGTCTTTGGAGGTAATTTGGCATAGCTTGAATGCAGGAGTAACTTTTCGGACCCTGGTTATGGAAAATAAGAATAAGGAAACGGAGATAGATATATTACGCCAAGGATGAAGGGGGGAACATGCATGAACTAAGGAATCATATGACTGAGGTGGCACACTCATGAAGATAATTTTGGGATAATTTCTGGCATTTGTGATCGAGGCTAGGATAAATTTTGTACCCCAGCCTCTCTTTAAAAATTTTCCAGTTAAGGCTGAGATTAGTCCCACTCCACCTTTACTCATACTTCCAGTCCAGGAAAAAGAGGATCATAATATCATTTAGGAGGGACAGCCAGCTGAAGAAAATAATAGGCTGGAGTTTTTATGGAACATAGAACAACGGGATTCTAAATTTCAGTTTGATCATACTCCAGAATTAGAGGAGCAACACATTTAAAAGGTACAGTCTACTTTTTCAACAAATCTAAAGTAGATTAGAGAAGATCAGCAATCTTTGTGTTCCAAGAATAACATGTATGAAAGCACCATACTCCTACAAACTACTAATTCATCCCAGTTGGTAGAACCTGAAGGAAATTTTCAAATAATTTCCTAAGATAAATCAGTTGATCTAAAGGATGAGAAATCAATTTGTAGCTTATTAGTTTTCATGGTTGAAAGCCAAAAGGAAACAAATTAGTCTTAGAATGATCATGATCAAACAGTTCTGTGTGAAGACCCTCATTATGTTGCATGCATGGAGATAGTTGTGTTATTAGGGACTTGTAGTGTTTCACAAGGAGTATTAGATGGTATTGCAAGTATTCGAGAGAAACTATTTTTGATTGAGGAAGGAATGAGATGTTCAAAGAACATTGTAAGAAGGGATAGAGTGAAAAAAATTGAAAGTTCTGTTGAAATGTCAGTCTTGGTAGTAGTGGATTAGCAGACTGAAAAGGATGAACAACAATTTGAAGAATCTGAAAATATTTTCAAACAGTGTAAAGAAGGAGAACAACCATCTCATCATCTTCACGATGTTATGATTGATGATATACAACAACTTCAAGAGGCTGAGTTTTTTTTAGATCGGATTTAGATTGTTGAAAAGAATATACAACAGTTTATAGAGGAATATCAGTTCTCAGAACAACCTTCAAAACAACTTATGAAAGAACCCATGATAAACAAATAAGGTTCATTTTTCAGTACAAGACAAGAAGACTAGCTTTCCAGCTATTTGGAGGCCATGTCCTATTCTATATCTTGTTGGTTCACAACATGCCACGATAATACCAGAACTCATGTTCATATCAGAGCCTAAGAATGAGCATCAGATACTCAACAATCAGTTTGAAAGCCCTTCAGAACAATTTTTAGATCAATTAGAAATATTCTTCATGTTTTGGGCTAAGTTTTGGAACAAATTCAAGGTACACTTCTCATTTTCAGTTCTATCATGCTACTTGTTTTACAAGTTGAATTCATCATCTCAGTTCTAGAGAAAAGGGACCTATTTTTCACTTCGTGTCTTAGGTTTTATTTAGCCTTGATTTGTAACTAGTTAGAATAGGGTATATTAATATTTCCCTTTCAATAAGTGCAGTTCATGCACATTGCATTTTCTTAATTCATTAAGTGCACTCGTGCACGTGATCTAGTTATCAGATCCTTTCCCAGTTTTATTTTGTTTTAGAAGGGTTGGACATTTAGGAAGGTAGATTTTGGTTTCATTTTTTTAGACTCCATTCCCAATAGACATGAGAAAGGCACTGGTTTACAAGCTAGCAGGCAACTTTCCCCGCAGGATCGCTAGAAATGTTGACAATTTTTACACTTGTGTAAAAATGGGAAACTCAAAACTTCGTTACAATGGATAGCATTGGTGAAGTATACCTAAGCTAGGGGAGGTTATTTCATATAATATTATTACTGTTGAATTAAATGATGATACATGAAATCTGTAGCTATATGTGTTGTTACAAAACATAACAGATCACATAGCCTATAATTTCATGCTATCTTCAGCAAAAGAACACAAAGCCCCAAAGGACAGCTGTGTTTCCTTGATGAAGACACTGAATTGTAGAATAGACAAAGTGTCAAGTTTTGAAGCAGCAATCATGACTGCAGATTACAGAAATCAGATTTCATTACTAAATTTTACAGGTATTCTTTAATGTTCCTTCCTTCATGATTAAGACATTCAATTATTTTATTGGGTTATTTAATTCATCATACAATCCATATTAGGAAGAAGAAATGTAGAAAGAAATACACAACTCAATTTCACAATTCAATGTTTTATTCATAAGGAATTTCAAAATGTTCCCACATAAGCCATGGGATGTAATTGGAAAGTAAAGTACAGCTACTAAAATAAGAGGTACACATGCATGAAAGATAAAATAAAGGAGTATGAGTGAACCCATCATTACCTTGGGGTTTCTCCTTTGGTTGATGCATCATCATCCTCATCTTTTTTCTCTCTCCATCTTCACTACCGACAACACTGTACTTGAAAAGAAGAAAAGAGGAAAATCACCAGTTATGAGATCAGGGTTAATCCATATTCCTATACTATCATAATTCATGCACATGATCTCTTAATAACAGGAGATATAGATTACTTGAAGATCAAACAATATACATGATTTACTCACTCAGAAAGAAGGAAAGAGAAGAAAAGAAAAATATGGACATAAGAGAGGCCAAAAAGCCTAAATATTTTCTAACTATTTTCTCAAGTGTGCAGGAATATGTTGCAGCCAAGAAGAAATAAATCATATCTTATAGTCCTCACTATAGATAAAGATTTTAGAGATCAATAACTTCTATCCTATGGTACATGAAGCAGATAAGTGACAAGTACATATTGGTATGAAGGAAGAATGCAACAAAAAGTTCAACAGCTATTCTAGAAATAGAAGAAGCTGCATTACAGAATAGAGGAGAGACTTGCAAATAACAGTACATGTTCTAGATTACAACTGAAGAAGAAGAGTCTGAATTTAAGGGCTGAAGTTAACTAGAGAGAGAAGATTACACTAGAAACCAAATGAGAAAGAATTCTGAGAAAATTTTGACAGGGCTTCGCCATGTGAAATGGACATTTACATCTTTCCATCATGTTGTTTTTAACTAATACATGCTTTAAAAGTTGTATGTAAATCAAATAAGTGATACGGAAAAGCAGAAAAGCATGTCATGATAAAGATAACCGTTATTATGTTTTAGTTTCCAACAAAAAAACAACTTCAATAGAAGAGTGATACATTTTAAATCAAAAAAACAAAGTATAAGGATAAAACACAAAGAAACAACTCTCAGTCAAGAGAAGAGTAGTACAGCCAAGTACTGAGGCAATCTCAAAATATAAATGTCATATTAATACAACGTGGAGAGCTATAAAAGATTAAAATATGCAGATATCAAAACAACCTCCAAGGAATGTATGAAGGAAACATGAAGGGAGCACCTGTTTCAGCAATTAAAAGTGCACTACTAAAAAAATCATGCATTACGGTAAATATGCTACAGAATTTCAAAACAAAATCTTCACACGTAAATATTTTCAGGGACAACCAAGTACTGAGGCATCATCAAGTGAAAGCTCGAATTTCAGAAGCATAGGTCCACATATATACAACCAGGTGTATCTTATCTGAGTATATTTTTAGATTACAAATTCAGACATAAAACCTTGAATCAAAATTACATCCACATCTAGGTTAAAGAGAGCTTCAAAATTTTCCTTCGAAATTCAACATTCCCAATGAAAATCAGTTTCAATTTTCAGATTTGAGAGAGAAAATTAGAGTTTCTGGCTTTAATCATAAACCCATTAATGGATAGAAAAATCAGTTAAGAAATAAGTACTTACTGATTTAATAAAAAAGATGAGAAAATCCTCAAATCATCATCGAATTCAGAGCCGAAAGGAGAACCCAGAACGAGTTTCAACTTAGAAATCAATGTTTTCCCATAAATCACATTAAAATACAAAGGAAAAATGTGTATTACTGTTTCGAAGTTGAAATGGCAAAGACAAAGTAACAGTGGTGCTTAGGAGATCAAATCTTACCATTCGGTGACAAGCAATATGATAGTTACAAAGTCTTGAGCTCGATTGCTAACAATGGTGTCTACTAAGAAAGCCTCACATAGCTATACAGGAAGACAAAAAACTATAAACCCAAGCTCAAATCTTACTCAGAAAAATGAACCAAACTCAGAAGAAAACAATAATGTTGGACAAGAGATAACACCAGGAGGAGGTCACAGAAACACAAAGCAACGAACACCTTTCTTAAAATAATGATGATACATATGCCATAGAGAAAAATGTGATCATTTGTGCAGAAGGAATGAGCTTACAGACTTCAACAATGGTAGTTAAGAAAGAAGACAAAGACCTCCTCTACATTAAAAGTTGAACTCAAAGCAATGCAACTAGTAAAATTGACCAAAATCTTGCAAGAAAAGCCAACCTAGAACTCAAAATAATCAATAATGGTGGCCATTAAAACCTTGCAGAGAGTCCAAGATCCGAGCTTGATAAGAAACAATCATAGAAAATACAGATGTAACTAAGCTGAGAGAATCGATCTGAGAGAATCGATCTGCTTCATAGAATGAAAATGGCAGAGATATCAAATACTTTCACTCACAAAGCTTCACAGACTCATAGAGGCTAAGTTTTCAAAGTCCCAGAACTCAAAGATCAAAGCAATGGTGGTCTAAAATAAATTTTCCAGGGCTTCGCTTCTCAGAGTGAGAAATAAGAATGACCAAATAATGAAGTTTGGGTACTTTTCGACTCACCCACTAACCTTGGTATAATCTAACTCAACCAAGAGTTAGGGATCGAAGATCAGAGATCAAGCCATGCTAAGATCGAGGGCTGGGGATGGATACAATATTCAATGAAAACCACCGTGATCAAATGCCAACAACTGCATTAAAAGCCAAGTGAAACTCTAAATGAAGATCAAGATCGATGGTTCACAAGAATCTAAGTTACAGAATCAATGGTCATAGCCAATCATAGTGGTCGATATATTTAAGGCAAAGTGCGAGCATAAAATGTGAAGGGGTGAGTCGCCATGGAGAGGGGGGCAGCCCCACGATTAAAGAAAAAATATCATTGCATTGAATTTCAAAAGTCTAGACCATAGACTATGTCCTCATGATCAAAGAGAGCTAATCATTATACATGCCAACAATAATCACCGAAAAGGTAAAGTTAAACCTTATCCTCTTCAAAATTCAAAAGCTGAAAAATAAATGTATGGTCATTTGTTAATCAAAGGTGGCTGAGTATGGCATGGTGGCATTTTACAAAGTGCCCACATATATATGTTTAAAACCATGGCAATGTCCCAAGTCTATAAGAAGACCAAACTCAACAAAGACATGTGCACCCATCTAGAATGGTCTCCACATGGAGTTAGCACAGAAACAAGGTATTGTATTTTGCAAATGATATATTTAAAAGATAGAAAAATAAATCATGTTACCATATTAGGGGACAAATGGAATGTCAATATCAGAACACGATCTTAAAGGTGGTCCCTATAAAGATGTATACTTGAGTGAGTTATTTTTGAAAAATATTGTAAATAATGGATTATCTTTACTCACACACAGAGATCAAATTTTGCATGTGCATCCAAGGGGACAAGTGGATCAGAATTTCAGATGTCACATCAACAGCAAAAAGACAAATTTGCATGCACCTAGAAGGAAACTTGCTCATCAAGCAAGGTTTATTTTTAGCATTATTCACCCATGCTTTTTCTTAAAAATAGGGCAGTCAACTGCAGTTTGACTGTGATGTAATCAAAGGCTATTAATGCCTCTTTGTATTAGTTTGCTTTATTTTATTCCTTTATTTATTAATAGACAAAGGATAAAAATAGGATGCATGGGTGAGTACAACCCTAGTCTATTTTTAGGAAGGGTGGGTAAATCAATTTTGCTATATATTGTGTGCCTTGCAAAAGCATAAAGAAGGACTTTTAGATATAGGAGTGATGAAGCAATTTTTCTGCTAGTTTTTCCCTTTGAATGTGAAGTATTTTTTTCCTTTCCAATTATTTACAGTCTTGTGTATGTTTTCCATTAATCTTGTGAATGTTGAATTCCCTAATTAATCATCTTACCATGTTGCAAGTTCAGTATTTCTGCATGATATTAATGTGTATGTGTAACTTAGTAGTATTTTTGTGATTCTATCCCTCAATACATCAAAGTGTTTACCCTTAATTATCTTCAAAAAATTGTTGGCATGTACATCAGAAACTCATTCCATATCAATTATGCATGTACTCAATCAAAGACCTCATACAAGTTTGGTGTATCACCTCAATTTTAATTTCATTTTATAGTCATCTTTTACCCTTAAACCGTAGAAAATAAGTTTAGTATACATCAATAAGGAACCAGCCTTGATACTGAAGACTCGCATCAAAATAGATATACCCACATACCTGAGGTGTTTCCATTGAATCTACGAAAGAGAGAGATAAAATTTGCAAGCTAAGAACACCTGCAGTCATCTCTCTACAGGGTGCACTTTTGAGAGATAATAGGGAGATTTAAATTTGGATGTGGACATCCATCAGATAAATATGGGAAAAAAATTTTTACATATGTTACAGTTGTGAATACCCCATTGTAGTGCCCAACATTGTTTTAATTTATTTATTTTTTTAAATAAAATAAAATAATAAAATGAGGGGAAGCGTAGGGGAAGCTGATTGAGAGTGCTTGAACATTTTATGGTGATTACATGGAGGGAATTTTGCATGTAGTAAGATGGAGTAGGTGACCCCCCCCCACGTGAAGGCATATGGGCTTCATCAATGCCAGTAAGACTTGTTATTTCCTTGCTGAATAAAACCATAAATTTATTTTAAAAAAATCCAGGGGCACTAACACACGCTGTAAACCCAGATAACATTGTAAATTTAGCAGAAATTTGGTAGTTGCAATTAGGGAGGACTTGAGGAGAATGTTCTAAATGGAGATATTTTTGATATCCGTTCTAAAATACTTCCATTGTGGGATGTACCAACCTGCACAAGAAGAAAAACATATCGCCCAAATATCCCCTCATATTTATTTATTCAATGGATCGATCTTGTCCTTTATTTTGCATGAATTAGTTTTATTTTCCTCTGAGATGGAAGGAAACTTCTACTTGTCACTGTGTGGGTTGTTGGTTACATACAAAGAATAAGATTTAGGTTAGGGTATTTGATTCAATCCTGACACGTAGTTGTGTTTAGTTTTCTTTGTCTGCTTCTAAAAACCCATGCTACGTGCTTTGTAACCTCTACAGAACATTTTCCATTTGGTTTCATTTTATTTAGATTAGTTATTGTATTAAGGCAGAGAAAGTGCCCTTTTCTGCTAGCCCACGCATGTCTACGAAATATCTTAGCTCTCTCACTATTCCTCTGCGTGAAGCCCTCGACTGTACATTCTCAGCATCCTCCCAGCCTATGTCCAATGGGTTCTTTGGAGCAAGGTATGTGTATCAAAAAAATAATGAAGAATAGAGGAATAGTTGCAAATGTTATGGCTTGCATGTATGCAACATGAGGAACCTTACAAAAGACAGGTGAACTATTCAACATAATGTCTTTCAAAAAATGGATCTGTATCTACTTTTGAAATTTTTATCATCCTTAAGAGGAAACTAGTCTGCTACCTACCATTGTTTTGGTTTTGTATGCAAAGGATAAAGAAGAAATATGATTCCAAACCCGTCATTGGTCTAGCTATAGCAGAGAAAGATGAAAACGTGTATATTGCAGCTTTTCCTCCACAGGAACAATAAAGTCTATCTGATTTAGTCATTGGGGGGGAAAGAAATACCTCCAAAACATGAATTTTGATACATGAGCTTCTAGATCAAGTGACTGACATTGGAGGTGTGACTTTAGAGGGGGTTAGAGAAAGAGTTATGTTAGTAATGTCTAAATGAAGCAATGATAGAACGATGGAAACCTTTGTGTAGTTTTAGAGTTGGGATTCATGCCCTCATGACCCTATACCTACATTACCCAGTGTTTATCACATACATAGATTAAAAAAAGTGTATATAAGTTGGTTCATGATAAAGTAATACATCATTCAAATGTGTAAAATTAACTTCACAGCCGTGGATTCACCTGTAGATTCTCATGTTCATATTCTAGTGACATATGAACTATTCGATTAAATGCCTGAAGTGTGGCCTCATGGACAACAATGGTATTAGGATATGTACAAAATGGGTTTGTTAAAATGGCCTTAGAACCGTTCAAGAAAATGCAAAATGGTGGATTTTCGGATGCTCACGAACTTTTTAACAAAATACTAAAAGACAGTTGAAGCCTTGTGGAGTGCGGGTGAAACCGCCTATCTTCTATCATCGATCAATTCCAGGCATGGTTCATCTCTCCCCATATTCTATTATTTTTGTTATTTAGTGGTTCATTTACAACGAAATAAAATTTTAAAATGTAGCATTATCATAGAATTGATAGTTATAAATAACTTGTTTTCAAAACAAAAAGATGTCATACCGTAGCTTGGGCAATTAAAATATTCCTTGGAAGACAAATGTAAACTCAAACCCTCATTTTGAGATGATCTAACAAGATTCCTAATGAAATTAGGTTGCTTTAGTTCCCATTTTTATTGACAAGTTAAATTTGAGCCCCTGTAAATATGTTGACTACTCCCTTGTTAAAACAGATAAATCATGATTTTTGGAGGCTTGCAAAATAAATTTCGTAACTCCAGATTGGAGATTTTAAGTTTCCTATGTGTACCTTGTCATGTCAGGAGTCACTTTAATCCTTGAATCGACCTCGAATGATAGTTTGTGATATTTTTTATGCCATTCTAGGAGCCTTGTTACAATAGTTTGCAGCTGTAGGAAGATGCTAAAATTTGAAAAGTTGGTTTTCGTATCGACTCGCCATTTGAGCCCTGAGCAACAAAATGCTTATCTACCTTTACAAACCTCTAGTATTTTTACTAGACAATTTCCTGGAACCTTCAGTTTGAGGAAAAACACTTTTATTGATAGCTTGAAAAAGTTGATTTATAGACCTTTGGTCATGGTTTGACTTGGTCAAACTAGACCAACTAAGACCGGTGGCTCCAGAAAACTTGTTGCTATTGGAAAACCACTTTCTAGTTCTTTTTCCCATCGACTCTAGTGAATCGTCCATATATAGGGGAACTTGTAGGAAGTTTTTCATTATGTGTTCATCCATCAAACGTAAGTTTTAGATGTGGGTTTTCTGAGCCCTCAAGTTAACTCTTAATTATTTGCAACTAGAGCATTTATGACTGATGGTGCTAGAAAACTAGTCGCCAACCGTAAACCTTTCACCAGCTCTGAATTCCATCAGTTCCTATGAAATCTTGATATATATGTGGAAACGTAGAAATTTAACCGTGGTGTGTTCTCTCATCGGAAGACAACGTTTGAAAATGTTTTCTTAGTCTCCGAGCCTGATTTGAACATTTTGACAACAAACAGGAAAATGTAAAAAGGAAGTTATAGGACCCCCATCAGGTTACCTAACCACTGTGAAAACTTGTTGACACTTATAAACAACTTTTTGGAACTCTATCTTGTGGCTTGTTGTGTGAAATTTTACTTTTGGGAAAATAGTGTTGCTCTCTCCTTCCTTTCTCTTTCTCTCTCCTTGGTTATGAATTGATGTGAAACGAAATGAAATGAATACATGTCTCTAACCCTTTTCCTTTCAAATGTAAATTATTGTTATTATAAAGTAAATGGGAGACTACATAACATTAATTATGATAGATTTGGTTGGATGCCATGCCATCGATTTATCGCTGATATCATGCTCACATGTTTTTACAGGATACAAGTAAGATGGAAAAACGATGTGGGTGTTATTCATTGCATGTTGTTATAATTTATGAATGCTAATAGAAGGAATTTTTAATGTATTGTTATGTTACTATTTGTAATTTATTAGGGATGCCTTGGAAAATCTGCATTTAATCTGTATGTACCACTTCTAGTTTTAGGGATTTACATTTGGTAAAAAATGCTAGCATATATATCATATATACCACTATCGATATATATATATATTTCATAAAAGTGTTGGATGTACATATGTTAAATGAATTTAAATTTAATATCTTGTAGTGCATTTCCATTGTGCAATTGTTGATTAAATAATTTGTGTTGTGGTCCTTACCTTAAAAATGTAATAAAGATTTCTAAATGAAACAATCAACCCTAGTATAGGACTCGTGTATAACTACCTTTCATGTATGAATCCTTTTAGTGTGGAAAACTAAAACCTTATGATAAACTTCAATCACTACAATCAATGTTGTCCTTCTCACATGATCCTTTTTAGTATAGAATAAATTGAAACTGTAGAATGAACTTAAACTTTACACTCTATGACGCCTTCTAGATTAAGTAAATAAGAGCCCTATTTTGAGTTATCGTCATAGTCGGTATGTTTAGTGACATTGACGTAAACCCAATGGTTAGGAACAACATGGTCAAACTATTTTGGTATAAGTAGAACAAACACTTCCTTGCGATCCTAGTGGACTTCCAAGTCCTACGAAGTTAGATCTAGAAATCAACTTCATGATCGAATGAATTCCCTATGGGATCCAGACGACACAAATGGAGCTAGTGAAATAGTTGTGCTATGAATTAAACTCTTTCCAATGACCTATGTAGTTCCTCGTAGATAAATGTGTTCCCTGGATACTAACAACATAAAACCTTTATCTTTCATGAAGGTTGTTTGGCATAAATATTTACTCTCACCTTAAACTCATATATGGTTGGGCTGTAGATCCTTATGTGTAATTGAAATTAAACTAAACATGGACTAATTAAGGGTTTAGCTTGGGGGTAGAAAATGGTAAGTAACCCCTTCCAAATGAAACTGATTTGAAAAATGTCGACTTTATAGAACCTAGGAAACTAGAAACTTGGTCCCATAATCCCTTCTTATGCCCCTTTATGACATTAGGAATAAAAGAAATTTCGCATGTGGAATCGTGAAATGTAGAAACATGCAATCTTAACTTGAACACAAATCACGTGTGGTTCATGTGTAGTTTATAATTTTTCCAATCCTGTACTTATTGAAGATGTAAGACAACTACCTTCATAATTATTTTTTTATAAATTGATGTTAATAATGAGACCTTAGTGCGATGTAAGAGTAAAGCACATAAGAGTAAAACTAGATTTGAGGTTAGGAATGATGTCAATCTTGGAGTCCTCATAACAGAATTAACATTTTCATGTGTTACAAAGAATATGAATTACCGTGATGAGATCAAACTTTAAGAAAACAAAAGATATATATATATATATAAACCTAATTAGAATTCCTTGATGTGGAAAATGTTGAATGGATTCTACAAGTTATGGAACTATCTTAACTACGTTAGAGACATAAGAATATCATGAATGAAGAATGTTCATGGGAAAATGCATCTTGAATCTAAATCTCCCTCAAATCCTTAGATTTTTTTCTTGATATCATATCAGATTCACTTATGTAGTAAGGGTAAAATTTAAACTTCACAAAAACATATGAGAATTATAAGCTTAAGATAAGAATGAGAGAATTAGGAACTGTGTATACAATTTTGAAATATGCCAAATAATTATGTAAGGTATGGTGATTTTTGTAAGAGATAAAGAGCCAACTTAAATTGGTCGAACTGTAAGTGGAATTGTGAAATGAATTTAAGAACTTGTAGGTTAAATAAAAAGATAAAATTATCCTTGCATAATAATGTTCTTAGAATGTTAATCATAATTAAGATGTAATCAAAACAATGATGTGTAGTGGGTTGCCAATCCTTGAGTCCCTTTCTTGTGGTGGGGTCAGTACTAGTATTCGTGCATTGGGGAAAGTGTAGCATTAACATGTATATAGTGTTTTCATCTATATATGTGAGTCGCTGACTGATGTAAGCATTTTATGCGTTGTTGAGTTTCTCTTTTTTGATGCCTTGTGGTGTTCTGTAGTGAGCAATGTAAGTCAAAAAAAATTATTCTGGTATGTTTATTGTTGTCTTTATTGGTGATAAATGTGGGCGTTACATCCATTAGATATTCATACAAAATTTTGATATGTACATAAGGCACAAAAACTTTACTTCATTACGATTTTGGTTTGTCAAAGTTTTATTTGGATTTTTGGGTGTTCCTTGTTGGGATAGTTGACATTGATATTAAAATCATACTAAAATCAAACCATATTACTAAAGGAGATCATTCCATTTCCATTCAATGTGGCACATCTTGCAACTCATTTGCAATTTCTAGTATATATATCTAATATTGAAAAATAGTTCATTTAATGGATCAATAGTTATTAGACTGAATTTTTTTAAATTCTTTACATTTTTGTAAGAAGTTAGCTCTCTCTCATATTTTAAAACCATTTCCTCATACTACAAAGCCACATAACCTCAATATTTAAAAATAACAAACATAAAAATATGCACATGTAAATTATTCAAAATTAATGAGTATTAAGAATATGCACTCGAATGTTGAGGATGTAATGCCAAATACAAACCTAGAAGGAAAACTTCAATGTATGTATTGATAAATTTGACTACTCTTTCTATCATTATTATACCGGAGGAATCCAAATTTGTGGATCTATTCACTAGTAATTTCTAGCACAGGCATCCTAATAGAACATTGACATTATTTCATGAAATACAACCGAACAATTTCTAATTTAATCATTTCACCTTTACTGGCATAGTACCAATTTGTGCAAAAATAGGATCTTTGAAATAGGGTGTGGACATGTGATGAAGCCTTAAGAAGAAGGTAATTTCGACATAGTTTTAAGTTGTAAGTGTCCTCAAAAAATATATTTAAGTATGGAAGCATATGAGTTGTTGGAAAAAAATCTTGAAAGATATGCAGTCTCATGGAGTATAATGATTGTGGAATATGTAAAAAAGATTAGTTTTTTCAAAAGACCTTTGAAAATTTTAGGCAAATGAAATAAGTATGTGTAATGTAAGAGTCCACAAAATTTTCTAGCATCCTCTTAACATTTATTACAATGGTAAATTTAGAACAACAAAATTTCCTCCTCATCAAGATCCAATATCTACTTGTCCTATGAAATTCACAAAAAATGCCTAAAATTACAGAATTGGAGAGTTTTTTGTTTCTTATTGGGTTTTAGTGGCATATCAAATTGTTTTTTTGAAATGAAAAAAGAAAAACATTCATATGAAACTACTTTCTAAGTATGGCCAAATGATGTTTAATCAACTATAAAGGAAAATAAAAGTGAAGTTGAAAATATTTAATAATTACTAACATGATTGATATTGTTTCAAGAGTAATAAATCCACATAGCCTCTTATATGTTTTCATCTACATCCAAGCCAAAATAAAAATTTCAATGGAATGATATGAAACTCTTCATGTAAAGGAGTAATTAATCCTCATAATGTTAAGGTTTTTCTTTTTCTAATGTTCTGTGTTCTTATTTTTTTAATTAATCATTCCCAATAAGATGTAGTTATATTGTTTCTAGATTAGAGATATCATATGAAGGTGAAATAAATTTATGGCATATTTTTGTTCGTAGGAAATTTGTTGTCGTCTCTGCGATAACCTTGTTGATGGGATAATTCATGAATTTTTAGATTCCTCATTTAATATGTCCAAGGTGAGGGAGACTATATAGTCACGACCCCAACCTTTGTTTAACATTGACGTTTGTTTGTACACGTGTTTGTCTTTTTTAACTATAACAAATTAATAATTTAATAGCTTTCTTTGTAATTTTCTTATTGATTGGTCACTAATGATGTCAACAAGATTTAGACATGGTCATCCTTACGAGTCAAGAGCCATTGAGAATGTTTCAATAAATCCAATGAATATATATTAAACATGATAAGATCAAATTTATTAGCATACTCATAGCCTATGGAAAAATAGGAGCTTTGCAATAGTGTATTAACATTCATCGAGATATAACAAGTTTTTCTTGTTAGATGTTTTAGTTGTAGGTTCCCTAGTTTATATGTATGTAAAATGTGGTGAAAAGGAGTTGGAAACTCATAAATTCCAAAAAAGAAGCTTTAGTAGATGAATGCTACATGTTTGATCAAATGAAACGAGAATAATATTTTCCATGTCATATCATACTTACATATCCTAAAAAATGATTGAGACTAATTCTTCGAGTACAACAAATAGATGTCCAACTCGATTAGTTTGCCTTTGCCAATATATTCACAATATTGAGTTTTTGGAAAGGTCTTACAAATTTGCAATTGAATGCATGTGGTTGCTATAAAACGAGAATTGTTTCCAACATCTACTCAGCTTGTGCCTAAATGGGAGATTTAAATTTTGATGTGGACATCCATCAAATAAATATGGGAAATGTTTTTGTACATATGTTACAATTGTGAATACCCCATTGTAGTGCCCAATGTTGTTTTAATTTATTTTTTTATAAAAATGAAATAAAATAATAAAATGGGGGGAAGCGTAGGGGAAGCTGACTAAAAGTGGTTGGAGATTTTATGGTGAGCAGGTGGATGCATGTGGGGAGGGAAGTTTGCGTGTAGTAAGATGGAGCGGGTGAACCCACCCTTCCACCCCCCCCCCCCCCCCCCCCCCCCCCCCCCCCCCCCAACGTGAAGGCATATGGGATGCATCAATGCCAGTAAGACCCATTCTTTCCTTGCTGAATAAAACCATAAATTTATTTTTTAAAAATCCAGGGGCACTGACACACGTTGTAACCCCAGCTAATGTTGTAAATATAGTAGAAATTGGGTAGTTATAATTAGGGAGGACTTGAGGGGACTATTCTAAACAGAGATCATGTTGATAGCTATGCTTAGATACTTCCATTGTGGGATGTATCAACCTGCACAAGGAGAAAAATATATCGTCCAAATATCCCCTCATATTTATTTATTCAATGGATCGATCTTGTCCTTTACTTTGCATGAATTAGTTTTATTTTCCTCTGAGATGGAAGGAAACTTCTACCTGTCACTGTGTGGGTTGTTGGTTACATACAAAGAATAAGATTTAGGTTAGGGTATCTGATTCAAGCCTGACATGTAGTTGTGTTTAGTTTTCTTTGTCTGCTTCTAAAAACCCATGTTACTTGCTCTGTAACCTCTACAGAAAATTTTCCATTTGGTTGCCTTTTATTTAGATTAGTTATTGTATTAAGGCAGAGAAAGTTCCCTTTTCTTCTAGCCCACACATGTCTATGAAAGATCTTAGGTCTCTCACTATTCCTTTGCATGAAGCCCTCAACTGTACATTGTCAGAATCCTCCCAGCCTGTGTCCAATGGGTTCTTTGGAGCAAGGTATGTATATGAAAAAAATTATGAAGAATATAGGAATAGTGTTAAATGTTGTAGTTGCAAATGTTATGGCTTGCGTGTATGCAAAATGAGTAACCTTACACAAGACAGGTTAAATGTTTAACATAATGTCTTTCAAAAAAATGGATATGTATCTACTTTTGAAATTTTGATCATCCCTGAGAGGAAACTAGTCTGCTACCTACCGTTATTTTAGTTTTGTATGGAAAGGATGAAGAAGAAATAGGACTCCAAACCCATCATTGGTCCAGCTGTAGCAGAGAAAGATGAAAACGTGTATACTGTAGCTTTTCCTCCATAGGAACAATAAATTCTATCTGATTCAATAATTGGGGGAGATAGCAATGCCTCTAAAACATGAATTTTGACACATGAACTTCCAAATCAAGTGACCGACATTGTAGGTGTGACTTTAGAGGGGGTTAGAGAATGTAATGTCCCCTTTCTATAATGTCCCTTCTTCCTTAGCCAAATGGCCAAAGGGTCAAGTTGGACCCAAAACGTGGTTAGACCTAAGGGGGTTGTGGATGCTGGAAGCTTGTGGAAGGGGCCCCGTGGTTTTAATGTCTCAGTTTGGCATTCGGGGGTCACTTTTGGACTCGGTGACTCAAAAAGGGGAGACGGTAATTATAATTACTTTTACATTAGTGGCCCCTCCATGGAAGGAAATACATTAGGGTTGTGGGGGCTCATTTACCAAGGACAGGTATATCTGGAGACGGGAAAGGAGGAAATGACACTTTTTGTCATATACATTTTTAGCCTCCTTCACGTGTAACTATTTTTGTTGCATTTCTACAGCTTATGTTGTCAAATCCCACATGGAACCTAGCTTCGGTGGTGAGACACCCGTCCCTAGCTACCAGGGAATTCTTCGGTAGTGAAAGATCTACCCTAATCTATCATTTTGGAGCCATTTTTCTGGGCCGTGCTATAGAGTTATTTCTAGAGGGTCAGAGGAAGGGTTTCGAGGATTCTTGGGGGCTTTCAGGGAAGATAGTCAAAGGGGCTCTAGATCTGACTCATGACAGCCATCTAGGTTGGGCGTGACAGCACATGGATGGTGCCTCCCTCATTTCCCGACTCCATTCCAAACGTGGTGACTACAACCTCTATTTGGGGGTTCTTTCAGTCAGCTATGTCATATTTTTAGGTGGTTGTGCTATTCCCCGTACCTTCCTTGTTGTTTTCAAAGACCCTTATTTTTCTTTTGTATCAAGATTGTCATGGACCTCTGAAGTGGACTATCCACCTAGGGCTTCTACACCTTGTCGAGCAGCAATACATTATTCCATAAAATGTCTGCATAGTGTCTATTATTATTATTATTGTAAGATTCCCTTGTAATTTCATGCATTGTGGACAAATATTTTGTGTAAAATCAATTTAATACCATTCACTATCCTAGCTGGACATTTTCATTAAAAATCAATATTTTACCTTGCTACAAGTTCTATATTTTGTGCATTTTTTAAGTAATATCCCACAAGGGATATTTCAGAGATAGAGTTACATTAGTAATGTTTAAACAAAGTAATGATAGAATAATGGAAACTTTTGTATAGTTTTAGAGTTGGGATTCATGCCCTCATGACCCTATACCTACATTACCTAGTGTTTATCATGTAGATAGATTACAAAAGTGGATATACATTGGTTGATGATAAAGTAATACATCATTCAAATGTGCAAAATTAACTTCACATCCGTGGATTCACCTGTAGATTATCACGTCCATCTTCTAGTGGCATATGAATTGTTTGAATAAATGCCTAAAGTGTGGCCTCATGGACAACAATGGTAGCAGGATATGTACAAAATGGGTTTTTTAAAAGGGCCTTGGAACCTTTCAAGAAAATGTAAAATGGTGGAGTTGTGGACGCTCACAAACTGTTCGAAAAAATGCTAAAAGAGAGTTGAATCCTTGTGGAGTGTACGTGAAACCACCTATCTTCTATCGTTGATCAATTCCAGGCATGGTTCATCTCTCCCCGCATTCTATTATTTTTGTTCTTTAGTGGTTCATTTACAATGAAATAAAATTTTAAAATGTAGCATCATTATAGAATTGTTAGTTATAAATAACTTGTTTTCAAAACAAAAAGATGTCATACCGTAGCTTGCACAATTAAATTATTCCTTAGTAGACAAGCGTAAACTCAAACCCTCATTTTAAGATGATCTAACAAGATTCCCGATGAAAGTAGATTGCTTCAGTTCCCATTTTTATTGACAAGTTGAAGTTGATACCCTGTAAATATGATGACCACTCCCTTGTTAAAACAGATAAATCACGATTTTCAGACGCTTGCAAAATATATTTTGTAGCTCCAGAAAGGAGATGTTAAGTTTCCTACGTGTACTTTGTCATGTGAGGAGTCACTTTAATCCTTGAATTGACCTCGAATGATCGTTTGTGATCTTTTTTACACCCTTCTAGGAGCATGTTATACCATTTTGTAGCTATAGGAAGATGCTAAAATTTGAAAAGTTGGGTTTCATATCAGCTCGCCATTTGAACCTTGAGCAACAAAATGCTTATCCGCCTTCGCAAACCTCTAGTATTTTTACTAGACAATTTCATAGAAGCTTCAGTTTAAGGAAAAAAAATTCTATTGATAGCTTGAAAAAGCCATTTTATATACCTCTGGTCATGGTTTGACTTGGTCAAACTGGACTAGCTAGGGCCGGTGGCTCTAGAAAACTTGTTGCCGTTGGAAAACCGCATTCTAGTTCTCTATCCCATTGACTCTAGTGAATCATCCCTATATAAGGGAACTTGTAAGAAGTTTTTAATTGTGTGTTTATCCATTGAATGCCAGTTTTAGATGTGGGTTTTCTGAGCCCTTGAGCTAACTCTTAACAACTAGAGCATTTACGACTAATGGCGCCGGAAAACTAGTCACCAGTTCTGAATTCCGTTAGTTCCAATGAAATCTTGGTATATAGGTGGACACGTAGAAATTTAACCGTGGTGTGTTCTCTCATCAGAAGACAACATTTGAAAATGTTTTCTTAGTCTCTTTGCCTAATTTGAACGTTTTGACAACCAACAGGAAAATGTAAATAGGAAGTTGTAGGACCCCCGTCGGGTTTCCTAACTATCGCAAAAACTTGTTGACACTTGTAAACAACTGTTTGGAACTCTATCTTGTGGCTTGTTGTGTGAAATTTTACTTTTGGGAAAATAGTGTTTCTCTCTCCTTCCTTTCTCTTTCTCTCTCCTTGGTTACGAATTGATGTGAAACGAAATGAAATGAATACATGTCTCTAACCCTTTTCCTTTTGGATGTAAATTATTGTTATTATAAATTAAATGGGAGACTAGATAACATTAGTTATGCTAGATTTGGGTCAATTCCATGCCATAAATTTATTGTTGATTTCATTCTCACATGTTTTTGCAGGATACAAGTAAGATGACAGAACAATGTGGGTGTGATTCATTACACGTTGTTAGAATTTATGAATGTTAATAGAAGGAATTTTTTGTATTTTTCTGTTACTGTAAAGTTATTTATTTGAAATTGGGTAATTGGTATGAGATGCTAGTTTTAGGGATGTCTTGGAAAATATGCATTTAATCCTTGGTACCACTTCGATTTAGATTTACATTTGGTAAAACATGTTGGATATATATATGTTAAATGAATTTGAATTTAATATCTTGTAGTGCATTTCCATTGTGTAATTGTTGATTAAATAATTGGCGTTGTGTTCCTTACCTTAAAAATGTAATAAAGTTATCTAAATGAAACACTCAACCCTAGTGTAAGACTCGTGTATAATAACCTTTCATGCATGAATCCTTTTAGTGTGGAAAACTAAAACCTTAGGATAAACTTTAATCACTACAATCAATGTCGTCCTTCTCACATTGTTGGTTTTCAAATAGGAATTTTTAGAAGAGCAACAGTCAGGGGACAAGAAGTCCCTCCTCTTTAATGGGAGAGGTTCCCTTATTCAGAAACGAACTTATTTACAAATGTACAAAATATTATTTTATGGTTGAACTTGGATATTTACGAAAGTGTTTTCCACAAGGATCATCAGTTACAAAAGGACTGAGGAAAGGAAATAAGAGGATGAGCAGAATAGCAACATTCAGAATTATAGATAGCAGAATAATTCTTTATGTATGCAAAGTTTCAAGGAATTTAAAACAAGATCATTTGCATTGGCTGAATAGGATTAAATTTAAAGACACAAAGTTCTGTAAATAACCTTCTTCACAGATTCATTAATCAAGGACACAAAGTTCCTTCTTGGTTATACAAGATCGCTGTATTTGCAAAACCGGACAGTATGCAATCAGAGAGACTAACAAATTAGAGACAAAATGATCTTCACAATATTAAATGAAAACACAGAGATAACAGAGATCAGATAGACAAATGAATAGAAAGCCCTTTTGTATTGATTTCTTTATAATCTATTTACACTTTCAGAAAATATGCCAAGTTCTTCCTCCTGTTCAAAATGGCGCAAAGAAGGCCATTATATAGCTTACAATTCGGTTACTCCTCGTAACCGTTTCTTTTAACTAGAGAATAGTTAAGGAATGCCAAACGCAATTTCCTTAACTAATTACATGGAATACGAAAGGAATGGGAAGAAGAGAAAAGAATGAAGGAAAGAGACAGGTGGCCAGTCACTGAGAGGGACCCACCGTCTTTGGAAACTGCTGCTTGAAATTTTTCTTCCACGTATCAGCTATGTCCTTGCCACGAGGGACACACCAGAATTTTCATCTTGAGGATGACAATGAATATCTTTGAAAACTGATGTAACCCAGCGTCTTGAGAGCTTCGTCCTTCTAACTGCCAGCTGTCCTTGAAATTTGATCTTCAGATTGATAGCATCAGAGCCACAACAGGCTCGGAAAATTCATATTTTAGCATATTCGGGTCGAGCGGGAAAAAGGATAAGTATGAATTGCATTAGGTTCGGGAAACTTGGGACATGTGAGACGCGAATGCGCGAAACACGCGGTTTCGGCCGATTCGGGTGAAACAGGGAGAAGACGCACAAATGCATTTTGGGACATTTGGGACGAAAACGCGGCGAAGGTGCGCGGTTCGGGTGTTTCGGCCGAAAATGGAACAAGTTTGCATTTTTTTTGGCTTTGGGACACTTAGGACAAAAATGTGTGAAGTGCGCGACTCGGGCGTTTCGGCCGAAAATGGAACAGAGTGCACTTTTTGACTTCGGGACATTGGGACAAAAAATTACGCGAAGTACGCGGTTCGGGGTGTTTCGGCCGAAAATGGAACAGCACATGCCTTTTAACTTGGGACAGTTGGGACAGGAAAGTACGCGGTTCGGGCGAATCGGCCGAAAATGGAACAAAAAGGCCCGTTTGAACTTGGGACATTTGAGACAAAAAGTTCCGGAGAGTACGCGGCTCGGCCGGTTCGGGCGAAATTGGAACAGACTTGCACTTTTTGAACTTGGGACTATTTGGGACATGCAAGAGTGAAGTACGCGGTTCGGGAGTTTTGGCCCGAAAAGGTTCCAACATCTCGCACTTTTTGACTTCGGGACACTTGGGACGAAAACTTCCGACGGGCCCGAAAATGGGACAAATTCGGAGGATTTCGGCCGATCGGGGAACAAAACGCACTTTTGGAACTTGGGACAGGCGGGACAAAAATGTCTGACAGGCCCAAAAAAGGATACAAAATGACCCAAAACACAGATTTTCTCAATTTTCACGACTTATGCACTTAAGAGAAAAACTCTCATAACTCAAATTTTTGAAATTTTACTTTTATCAGAGCAGGGAATTTTGTGTGTGGACAACAGCTGGCTCCTTTTGGGGATGACTTGGCATAAATTCAAGGAATGAGACAAGGCAATAACTTAGAAAAAAACTTGGTGAAAGCAGACCAGTGCTTTATCCCTTGGGCAATGGAGTCAAAAGATAGACCAATACAGAGGGCAACACACCAAAACAACAGAAGGGAAACACACCAAAAGCAATAGAAGCAAAAACACTGTACAGAATATACAAAGGGACTCCCTAGTCACCTAGGACTTGAACAACTTCAAATACTACCCACTATAAGGAAGTGGGAGGGGTGAACCATCCATGTAATCAAGATAGAAAGGAGTTCTTACTAGCAAAGTGTCTGATCTTGAAAGGTCCGAGCCACAGGGAATCAAACTTTCCATGGCTGCCATGAGGGTTCATGTCTTTTGTCCCATAACAGTACATGGTGTCTCCAACTTGGAACATCTCTGAACCTAGCTTTTTTATCAAACAGGACCTTTACCTTCTGCTGGTGAACGAGATATCCGATCAGCAACCTCCAATCTGTCCTCATTCAGTTTATGTAGGTACATAATCCTCTTATCTAGAGCATCACTGAAACTAGTATCCTCAATGGCCTTCATTAGGTGCAAGGCTTGGCAGTTCCACTGTCACTGGAAATTGAGCTTCTACTCCATATACCACTTGAAAAGGAGACATTCCAATAGCTCTCTTTGGTGTAATCCTATCTGCCCAAAGAGCATCATAGAGCTTTTTATGCCAGTTTCGTTGAGACTCATTGACCAACTTTCTTATGATAGTCACCAGGTTTTTGTTTGTGGATTCTGCTTGACCATTTCCCTGGGGGTAGTAATATGAAGAATGAGCCAAAGAAATGCCATACCCATAGTAGAAGTACATTATCTCAGCTGAAGAAAAATTCGAGGCATTATCTGTTACAATCTTGTTAGGCACACCATACCTTACCAAGATGTTCTCTTTGATGAAGCTGCATACCACTTCAGAAGTAGTGCTCTTGACCAGAATAGCTTCCACCCATTTGGTGAAGTAGTCAGTGGCAATAAGTACATGAGTGTGACCAGCACTAGAAGCAGGATTGAGTGTACCAATGAAGTCCAAACCCCACTGTTGAAATGGCTCCTCAATCACAACTGGCTTGAGAGGCAAAGAAGCCAATTTAGGTCTTCCCACAAAGGTCTGGCAGGCCTCACATTTATCCACCCACTTGGATGCATCTCTGAACAAAGAAGGCCAGTAGTATCCTCCCCGGAGTATCTTATGAGCTGTAACCGTTGATGAATAGTGCCCTCCACATGCATGATCATGAAAAGCTGAGAGCAACTTTCTCTGCTGTTCCTTGTCTACACACTTCAAAAATCTCCCATCTAAGCCACGCTTGAACAAAGCATTTTCCCATAATACATATTGCGCTGACCTCAATTTAACAGTCCTCTTTTCCTTGGAAGTTAAATGAGAGGGGAATTCCCCATAGGTGAGAAAATGGGCGATGTCAGCATACCATTCATCAACTGAACTCAGGAACAGAACAGTAGGAAGGTCAACTTTCTCCTCAAGCAACTCATGTTTGGCTCCTTCAGCAATGAGCTCACAAAGACCTTTTCCACGAACCAGCTTGGTCGGTTTGATATCAATGTCATACTCTTGGACCTTAGCCACCCAGTTCCCTCTCTTGGATCCAAATTCTTGCTGTGTAAGAATTGACTTAACAGTTGTATCTGGAACCAGCACCATGGAGTGAGAGTTGAGGATATAGAAAGCGAAATTGTTTAACAGCTTTGACCACTGCAAAAGCATGTTTTCTCCATCATGGTGTATTTCAACTCATGATCTTTCAGAATATAGCTCATGAACGCAATTGGTAGCTCATGTTCATCAGAGTCTTCTTGAGTCAAGACAGCAGCCAAGGTATTATCTGTAGCATAGCAATAGATGATGAAATCTTTGCTGAAATCAGGACAGGCTAAAACTGGAGTTTTAGCGATAGCTCTCTTGATACCTTCAAAGGATTCCTTTCCTTCAGAAGACCAACCAAATGTTTTTTTCCCTTTCATCATTTGAGAAATATTCAAAGTTAACTCTGCAAAATCAGGGATGAACCTTCTTAAAAAATTGATCTTACCGAAGAAGGAGTGCACGCCCTTTTTACTGGTTGGGAGAGGAATTTGCTGGATGGCTTGAACTCGTTCAGGATCAATCTTAATCCCATCCTTGGAAATGATGTGCCCTAATAACTTTCCCTCAGTGACACAAAAGACAGATTTTTTAGGGTTCAGAGAGATCCCATGCTCTCTGCATCTCAGCAGAACTGTCTCTAGGTGATCAAAATGATCCGCTCTTGCCTTTGAAAACACTGTCAGGTCATCAAGGTAGATGACAATACACTTCCCTTTTAAGCTTCCAAAAGCCAGATCCATAGCTCTCTGGAAAGTGGCACCAGCATTAATAAGCCCAAAAGGCATTCTCTTGTAAGCAAAGGTGCCCCAAGGAGTAGTGAAAGCTGTTTTATGTTGATCTACAGTATCAACCTCTACCTGATTGTATCCAGAAAATCCATCAAGCATAGATAACATTTCAGAGCCTGTTACTGCTTGCAATATTTGATCCATCATGGGCAAAGGATAATTATCTTTCAGAGAAGCCTGATTCAGGTTCCTGAAATCAACACAGATGCGGATCTCACCATTCTTTTTTCTGACAGGCACAATATTTGCAATCCATGTTGAATGGTGAATAGGAAAGATAATTTTAGCTTTCAACAACTTCTGTATCTCCTGAAAGATGGTGTCAGCTACTTTGGGGTTGTATTGTCTCTGTTTCTGCTTGAAAGGCTTAATTCCAGGCTTGAGGGGAATAGAGTGCTGCATATCTTTTGGTTTGAAAGCTTTCAAATCTTCATAAGAGTAAGCGAGAACATCTTTATACCTTTTTAGAAGATCAATTACTTTTCTCCTCTCATCTGCTGTGCAACATTTTCCAATGTTCACGAGCTTCGGGTCAGTAGAACTCCCAATATCAATCTTATCATACTCAGCTGATTGCTGAGGCCCAGAAGAAGCTCTAGATTTCACATACCTGTCATGCTTATCAAATAGTTCCTCCAAACTCACCAACCCTTTAGGAATCTTGTTTCCTTTGAGCTTAATGCACCCTTCCTGATCTGTTTCTTCTCCTTGGGTGACAGCTTGGTCAAAGGACACACTTTCACGAGGCAGGTTGTCACTTCCCTCAAAATACAGTTGTTCGAAATTCCCTTTGAGTTCCAGGAAGGAAAGCAAATGCTGATCATTATTGAAAACCTGCCAATTATTGGCATTATCAGGTACACTAGGCCGATGGACCATCTCAATGGTGAATTTATCCTGAGAAAAGTCAGGATGAGGAATCAGCAGTGACCCTGAGACAGCCAACGAATCAGCCTTGCTGTTCTTTTCCCTAGGTACTGCTTCAATAGAGAAAGCATCAAGGAAGGTCAATAGAATCCCAAACCTGATTCCGGTAATGCCTTAACCTTCCATTTTTTACTTGAAAAAGGTTTTTGACTTGCTTTACAATCAACTTTGCGTCACCACGAGCCAGAAGATTCTTTATACCTTGTTCTTTGGCCACCTGCAATCCGAGAATGAGAGCTTCGTATTATGCTGTGTTATTAGTGTTCTCGAACTGCAACTTAAATGAAAAAGGATGAAGGACACCTTCTGGTGACACCAGTAGAACACCAGCTCCAGAACCAGCTGAGGAACAACTTCCATCAAATTCTAAAATCCAAACCCCGTTAGGATCTCTAGGAGACACTTTGGGGGGTGGGATTTCGTCAGGGGACATAATCATGTAGTTGCCATGACCCATATCCTCATAGAGTATTTGTGCTCTAGGATCATCCGTTTTCTGCACAATATACTCAGACTGCTTTTCAGGCAACAACTTCTTCATTTGTCCATTGACAGGCACGAGTGCATGTGACCAGTCCATCTGGATTTCTCCACCCACATCTTTGCAGAAGTTCCTACTTAGCAACATCCCGTATGAAGGAGGGATATCTGCTACTAGGATGGTAGCCAACACTTTCTTTTCAGGCAAGGCAGCAAAAGCCACTTGTGCATCTTTAATCCTTCCAACCAGAGGCACTTCTTTACTCTCCATAGAGTAGCAAGATCCATAAGTACGAGTGAGGGTTAAGCCTAAAGCATGAGCTACTTTAGCCGGCATGACATTGTCCGAGGCTCCTGAATCTATGACACAATTACTGAGTCTATGGCCAGCTATGAGAAGTGTTACATAAAATGGTTTAATTTTGTCACCAGGCGAGGTGACAGCAGCTACCAGACTGGGCTGTGGCGCAGAGGGAGGAGTAGGTAGAAGGCCTTTAGAAGTGGTCTTAGAGTTGGAATTAACAAAGTGGATCATTTTGGCAAAGGCTTTGGGATGGGTTTGATAGTACTCAGCTTCTGAGATTTGTACCTTGGTCTTTTTCAGGTGATCAACAATATCAAAGGATCCAGAAGTGGACGGGCCATCATCATTTGGAATTCTAGGCTTATCAACTTTAGGAGAAAAAGAAGAAGCAACTTTGGTAACTGGATTGATAGGACTCACCTTCTGTGTAGACGAAGTAGGGATAGGAGATCCTCTTCTTGCAATTACAGGGATAGTTGCCGACTGCTCCTTGGATTTCTTAGGTGGCTGGGTCACCTTCTCCCTCTGCTTTGTCTGTTCTCGAGTCATGACAGCAAAAGATTCACTGTTCATGTCTACTACCACTTCATCATAATCATTAATGCCCTCAGTGGTAAAGAAATTCACTCAAGATCCCTCAGGTTCCTCTGCCTTATCATCAAATTATCTCGCAAAACTCTTCTGCAAGCTTCGTTATCTTCATCATCATCTGGTTCTTCAACTTCACAGGTTGCATTCACAGGGACTCTAACAGGAGGTCCTTCAAGTGCTAATCTTGTTTGAGAAGTAGGCAAACGATTCCTGGGCTGGAAATTTCTCCTCGGAACATCTGCATAAGGAGCGTGCTGAGCCAGTTGTTTCTTTATATCAAGAAGATCATTTGCAAGCTTCTAAACTAATGGGTCAGTGTTAGGTCTAGGGGTGGAAGAGGAAGAAGCAGCAGACTTAGATTTGGAAGTGTCTCTTCTCAACTTTCTTGACATGATCAAGTCATCCTTGACACTAACAGCCAGTTCTTGGTCCAGAGCTAACGTTCCGAGATTATCCCTTCTTAGTGCATAACTAACTTTAGGTGATTGGGCATTCAGAAAGAAACATTTTTGAATCCGATCAACAGGTCGGGCGTTTGCTGGAATTTTATTTATCAACCTGTTGAACCGAGCCACAAACTCTCTCATGGGTTCTTGCGAATCTTTCTTTATCTGAGAAATTTGGGCAAGCAAAGCATGCACATCTTCTGCTGGCTTGAAACGATTCTCGAAACTGGGTTCTTATGGTGTCCCAGTCAGTTATAGCACTAGCCAGGAAGGTGAAAGAACCAATCAGCAGCATTTTCTTGCAAAGTCTCCACAAACAGTCTTACGGAGACGTCTTCATATTTGACTCCCAGAACTCCGCATGCAACAACGAAGGCTGCGATGTGTTCATCAGGGTGCACTTTGCCATCACCTTTGAATTTGGGGAAGTTCTTCCGGTTTCCTCTGGGTAACTCATGTAGCGGTTGCGCAAGGGCCAGGGGCCCCAACACGATGACCCCAAGGTAATGGTGCCGCCATTCTTTGAAAAACGGCTTGGAGAGGAACTGTAACACCAGCAAGAATCAAAGCTCATAGATTAGGGACTAGCTGGCTCTGAAGGAATATCACCCACAGGACTTCTTTCTTGAACAGGTTGTGTGCCTTTTCGAACGAGTCCTTCTATTTCTTGTTGAAGGGAAGAGGAAAACCCTGCTGCTCCCAAAAGTTGGAAACTGAGAGTCTTTAATACCAAGGGTCCTTCTCCCTCGAGTAAAACGCGGAGTCGCCAGATCAAAGGATGATCAAAAATTACTAAACTGGAATGTGATTTTCCCCAGTGGAGTCGCCAAAAACTATTGGTCGTCAAATAGGAATTTTAAGAAGAGCAACAGTCAGGGGACAAGAAGTCCCTCCTCTTTAATGGGAGAGGTTCCCTTATTCTGAAACAAACCTATTTACAAATATACAAGACATGATTTGTATAGTTAAACTTGGATACCACGAAAGTGTTTTCTATGAAGGATTATCAATTACAAAAGGATTGAGGAAATGAGAGGGTACGAGGGTGAGCAGAAAGAGCAACCATGTAGGATTATAGATAACAGAGTAATCCTTTATGTATACGAAGTTGCACAGTGAATTGAAAACAAGATCATTACGTATCGTATAACATAAGATGAGATTTACCAGACACAAAGTTCATAAATAACATCTGCCAAAACACAAAGTTTCTTAACGTATAACACAGATTTATCAATCAAGGACACAAAGTTCCTTCTTGGTTATACAAGATCACTATACTCGCAATATTTGAAAATATGCAATCAGTGAGACTAATGAACTGGAAACAAATGATCTTCACAAAGGAAAATAAAAGAAAGCTCGGAGTCTAACGGAGATTCAGATAGACAAAGAATAGAAAGCCCTCCTGTATTGATTTCTCTATGATCTATTTACACTTCCAGAAAATAAGCCAAGTTCTTCATCTTTCCTCAAAATGGCGCAAAGAAGGCCATTATATAGCTTACAATTCGGTTACTCCTCGTAACCGTTTCTTTTAACTAGAGAATAGTTAAGGAATGCCAAACGCAATTTCTTAACTAATTACATGGAATACGAAAGGAATGGCGAGAAGAGAGAAGGAAGGGGAAGGAGACAGGTGGACAGTCACTGAGAGGGACCCACTGTCTTTGGAAACCGCTGCTTGAAGTTTCTTCCATGTCTCAGCCATGTCCTTGCCACGAGGGACATGTCAGAATTTTTATCTTGAGAATGACAATGAATATCTTTGGAAACTAATGTAACCGACATCTTGAAAGTTTCGTCCTTCGTAACTGCTTCTTTAGTTCTCCCAAGCCTCCTCCAGGATCTTGATCTTCATATTGATAATAACAGAGCTGTAAACTAGGCTTCGGAAAGGAGTTTTAGAGGGAGGGGACATGCGCGGGTTTTCAAATTGCAAGGGTTCGAAACAATGTAAGAATTGCAAAGGAAGTTTTTCCCGTTACATAGTAGTTGAGGAGAGAGAAGGATAATTAATGCGCATTTGAATTCATATTTTGAAAAACAACATTTTCGGGAAGAGCGGGAAAAACTAAGTATGGATTGACCGTTAGGTTCACTTGGGGATAAGTGAGATGCGGAATGCGCAAAACACGCGGCTCGGCCGATTCGGGCGAAACAGGGAGAGGACGCACAAATGCATTTTGGGACAATTGGGACGGAAAACGAGTGAAGTGACGCGACTCGGGAGTTTCAGCCGAAATTGGAACAGTTTGCATTTTTGGCTTCGGGACACTTGGAACAAAAATGCTGCTGAAGTGCGCGACTCGGGCGTTTTCGGGCCGATCATGGAACAGAGCGCACTTTTTGAACTTCGGGACAGTTGGAACAAAAATGTGCGAAGTGACGCGACTCGGGTGGTTCAGCCAAAAATAGAACCGAGTTTGCACCTTTTAACTTTGGGACATTTGGAAAGCGCCGAAGTAGCGTGGTTTGGGCGGACCGGCCGAAAATGGAACAAAAGTCCCGTTTGAACTTGGGACATTTGGGACAAAAAGTTCTGGAGTACGCAGTTTGGCCGGTTCGGGTGAAAATGGAACGACTTGCACTTTTTTACTTGGGACTATTTGGGACATGCAAGAGCGAAGTACGCGGTTTCGGGAGTTTCGGCCGAAAAGGTTCCAACATCTCGCACTTTTTGACTTGGGACAGTTGGGACAAAAACTTCCGATGGGCCCGAAAATGGAACAACTTTGAGGATTTCGGCCGCCCGGGGAATAGAACGCACTTTGGAACTTAGGACACGTGGGTCAAAAATGTCTGAAAGGCCCGAAAAAGGATACAAAATGACCCAAAACACAGATTTTCTCAATTTTCACGGCTTAGGCACTTTAGAGAAAACACTCATAACTCAAAATTTTGAAATTTTACTTTTATCAGAGTAGGGAATTTTGAGTGGACAACACACATGATCCTTTTTAGTATAGAATAAATTGAAACTGTAGAATGAACTTAAACTTTGCACTCTATGACACCTTCTAGATTAAGTAAATAAGAGCCCTATTTTGAGTTATCGTCATAGTCGGTATGTTTAGTGACATTGACGTAAACCCGATGGTTAGGAACGACATGGTCAAACTATTTTGGTCTAAGTAGAACAAACACTTCCTTGGTATCCTAGTGGACTATCAATTCTTACGCAGTTAGATCTAGAAATCAACTTCATGATCAAATGAATTCCCTATGGGATCCAGATGACACAAATGGAGCTAGTGAAATAGTTGTGCTATGATTTTTTTTTATATTTAAACGCTTTTGACCAAAGCTATAAACTAGGGGGAGGACCCCAAAATTACAAGCTGGAAGGAAGCAAGAGGGGAAGGAAGAGAGGAAAGGGGGAAGGTAAAAGAGAAGAAAAGAGGAGAAAAGAAGGAGGACCTGAAGCCAACAGTGTGGCAAGAGAACCAAAGAAAAAGACAGAATGGAAACAAAACAGAGCAGTCGCAAAAAAGGTAAAGTGTGAATTCCACTATATTAGCTGAAACTGGTACCAACATGTTGATTTGACTCTTGGAAAAGAAACTTGTATGCATCCTGAGCCCGATCCCTAAGAGCGTTCCATTGATCGATGGTCGAGTAGACTGGAAATCCTGTGGCGTCAATGTCTATTTTAGGCAGCAAACAATGATTGAGTCTCCCCGACATGAAGAGTGTGTTGACGCTTTGAGCATGGTGGAGAAGTTCCTTGTACTTGTTGTAAATCCATTTGATATCACGCCCCATACCAATAGCAAGGTCATCTACCTCCTCAACCCTGAGAAGGGAGTCCGATAGGGAGAAGTCAGTGAGTTCTTTACAGAGGCCGACGTGGTAGGTGGGACGAATAACAGAGTTGGCGAGGAATTCCACGACGATTAAATCCTCCTCCAGAAACATGTAGAGGGAGATGAAACGACTGCAATATCAGTGTTGGTGTGTGCCTAACAGGATTGAAAAAGGTAGAAGTTGCTCAGAATGGTCTCAATAGCTTCGGCCTCCTAGTTTGAAAAGTACTAAAAGACACCAGACAGGTAGCACGATTGATTTCCTATGTAGAGGTGACATATGGCACTGAGCTATGGAGAGTAACAAAAGGAAATCTGAGAAAATCCATTGGAAGACTCGGAGGAATAAGCAGCATGGAAACTAATTGCGAAATACAAAGAAGTAGAGGAACCAATGCCACACTTAAAAGGAGCGCTGCACACGTGAGAGGTCACATCCCAACTGTGAAGATGAGTTGGCCTGCTTGTGGGAAAGAAGGTTTGTCATACCAATCTAATCTAGATCAATACCTTAAGTGACGATGGGGGCAGGGTGATCAATACCATAATTTGCAAGAAAATCAACCGCTTGATTATTTTCTCTATATTTATGAGTGATGTTCCAGGAGCTGATTTTATCTAACCAATAGAGAATTTGAGGGATAAAGATGTTGATTTTCCATCAAGGGGACGTGCCTCTAGAAACTTCACATATGATAATTTGGGAGTCCCCTAAATAAATGAGGACAACCTAACTGGGCTACCATCTTGATGCCTTCTAGGAGTGCTTGGGCTTTGGCACCATTGCACGAACCATCTTTGAGTGGGTAGGAGCCAACTCTGATGAGATTTCCAAATTCATCCTTGAGAATACAACCTGCACCTGATTTACTTGGGTTCCCTCTAGAAGTGCCATCAAAATTAAGTTTCCATGTGCCCTTCAAAGGGGGTCGTCACCTAGCCCTTTTTCTATGAGTCAATTTTTCTACTTATGAGAGGCCTTTTTTAACTATTGATCCTGGTCTGATTTACTTTATGAGTGGCCATGAGTGCATTATAATAAAATCCTTGGAGGAGAAAGTAGATTGTGTTAAACAATTAACACTAACTCTCTCTGAGATGGCCACTTCCAGCTTGTTGAGAAAGGCTTGCAGTTTGGCAGATTGTTCCCTAAAGAGATGAAGGTTGTGTTCCCACCATATATGTTAAAGGAGGAAGTATGGGGCAATGTACCAAATAGAGCTGAGGGAGCTGCTAAAATTAAAGCTCGTCTAAGAGAGAAGAGTCACTCCAATGTTATTAAAAGGTACCCATGCTAGATTTAATTTGTTCAGGAGCCAACTCCAGTAGCTGGACAAAAAAGGGAAAAATAAAAAGAGGTGATCAAGATCTTCCTCCACAGCACCACAAAGCAGACGCATGGAAGGACCAGTGTAACCCCATGATCTCTGCCTAACTTGAGTAAGAACCTTCTTTTTCAAAACCAACTAGCCAAAAATTACCACCTTATGAGAGATACTGGGATGCCAACATCCGTATGAACATGGAAGACCTTGGCCAGATCGAGAGATGAGAATATTATAACCTGCTTTCACAGTGAAGGATCCTGATGCATCCCCAAGCTAAATCAAATGATCATCATCATTAAGAAAGTGCACATTTCTTTCTTGTATGGCATCCTTTAGGAGTTTGGACTCCTATGCGTTAGCCATGATAATGGAGACATCTTTCCAGATCCAGGATGGTGAGCCATCGAGATTCTGACAACCATAGTTTGCAACCAAAGATCCCCCGGATGACTTGGTCGAATTCAAGACTCTGTTAAGTTCAAATGTTAGATTAAGGGGAGGGGAGTCGTTCCAACTTTCTTCCCAAAAGGTGGTGAGCTGCCCGCTATTGATGTTTTAAGAGACTGTCTCAGCAATCAAGGATTTGGACTTACAGAAGAAATTCCAAATATGTGAACCTTTGGGAGCTCTGTGCTGGATAACAATAACTCGGGGTGACACCCCCTGAGATACTTGTGAGAAAGAACTTGGAAAGCAAGCCATTTGGCGTCAGAGATGAAGTTCCAAACAAGTTTTCTCCAGGGCAAAATTATGTAGAGCAAGGTCCAGAATTCCCAACCCTCCAAGGTGTTTAGGAAGTTTGACAATTTCCCAATTTGCAAGGTGAAATTTGCGCTCTTCATTATTGCCTTGCCATAAGAAGGTTCTGAGTATCTTTTCAAACTTAAGCAAAACAGATTTTGGGATCTGCAGGACAAACATCATATAAATTGGAATGGCTAGGAGAACTAAATTGATTAAGAGGGCTCTACCAGGTAGGGAAAGCCATTTTCCTTTCCATGAGAGAATTTTTGTGGAGATGGAGTTTATAAGCCCGTCCTAGAGATGCGCTCTGCCATTCCCATGAAAAAGTGGGATACCCAGATATTTGTGAGGGAGAGTTCCCACAGTGAAGCCGAGAATTTCTTTGATCCTGCATTGTAACCTAGGGGCAACATTAAAAAGAAAAATGACAGATTCATGAAAGTTAATAACCTGTCCCACTGCAGAAGAATAGGAATCGAGAATAAAAGAGAGGCACCTAGCTTTTGGAATAGAACCTTAACCAAAAATAAAAGTATCATCCGCGAATTGTTGGTGTGAGAGGGCTGGAATATTGTAGGTGATAAGAATGCCTTTGAGGGAGCCATCTAGAATGGATAACTTGATACTACAGCTAAGAGCATCTGTAACCAAAATAAAAAGGAAAGATGAGAGGGGATTGCCTTGTCTCAAACCCCTGCTACGGTGGAAGAAGCCTTCTGCTGAACCGTTAACTAGGACAGAGAATCGTGGGATGGCAATGTAGTTGAAAATCCAATTACAGAATTACCTACTGAAACCCATGGCTTGCAAAGACTTGATAAGGAACCTCCAATTGACACGATTGTAGGCTTTGCTAAAATCTAGTTTTTGAATCATGCCATCCCGGGAGGAGGAATGGAGAGTGTGGATCAGTTAATGAGAGATAATGATCCCGTCAGTAATAGACCTACCTGGGATGAAGCCGCTTTGTTCATGAGCTACCAATTTTGACAAAAGAGGACTCAATCTGTTTGCAATAGCTTTGGAGATTATTTTGTATGTCGTATTGCAAAGGGAAACAGGTCTGAAATCATCCAAAGACTCGGCATGAGATTTTTTGGGAAACATACAGATAAGGGTGTGGTTAAGAGCACCTAAAATCTTGCCCATTTTCTAAAATTCCTCCACCACATTCCAAACTGAATTCCCAATGACATCCCAGAAGTCCTGCAGAAAGAGGCAGGGAAACCATCAAGACCGGGTGCTTTATCTCTCTTCATTGAGAAAACAATTTTTCAAACCTCCTCCTTGGAGAATGGAGAGAGAAGCATTGCATTATCAGCATCCGTGACCGAGGCTAGGATCTGATGGAAGAAGGAAGACTGCTCGCCAAAGGGGGTTGTTGTGTCACCATTCAAGAGCTTGCTGAAGAAAGACACTACTGCGGATTTGATCTGAGATTGAGTGGACACAACAGATCAATCATCTAGCTAGAGGGAAGAAATGTAATTGAAATTTCTTCTGGTTTTGATAGAAGCATGGAAGAACTTAGTATTTTTGTCACCGTCTTCCAGCTAGACTTCCTTGGATTTTTGACGCTAATAAGTTTCCTCTTTATGGAGTAGATCTCCTAGTTCCTTGAGAAGTGATTTTTCTTTGAAGAAATCATCTTGTAGCATCCCATTAGAGAGGATATATTCGTTTAGATTGTGGAGCTCCTTCTCAACTCTCTGTTTTTCCTAAAAAATATTTTTAAAGCATGAAATGTTCCAGCTTCGTAGATTATCTTTCAGCAAGGATAAATTTTTGGAAAGTTGGAACATCCTGATCAAATTAACTTTGAAGGAGTCCCACCAGAATTTAATTAGAGGCCTGAGTGAAGGATCCTGTAACCACATGTTTTCAAATTTGAATGGAAAACAGCGAGGGGGTAGGTCAAAGGAAATATTAATAGAAATCGGGAAATGATTGGAGCTAGAAAGTGGAAGAACAAAGCATTTAAGAAGGAAATTGTTCTGCAGCCAAGGTTCATAAACAAGAAATCTGTTAAGACTCACTGCCATGGAACTAAACCCAAGCCTCCGATTATTCCACGTGAACCAACACTGGCTTGGTTCCACATCAACAAAATTGGAGGAAGAAACAAATGAGGTAAAGTCCACTTGTGAACATGGCTGCCATTGAATACCTCCGTGCTTATCAAGATCGGAAAGAGTAGCATTGAAATCGCCAGCGACAACAATCTTGGAGTTGACAGCTGAATCAAGGATCAAATGAAGTTTAGACCAAAGATCTCTTTTTCTGATCGGATTAGAGGGACCGTAAACATTGCATAAGAAAAAGGACTCGTCAGAGTGTTTAGTAAAAACCTTACACCACATGAAATTTGAATCAACGAGAAGAGGCTCGAGAGTGCAACAACTAGATTTCCACAAAATTCCAAGTCAACCTGAGGCACCTAAAGAATCAGAGAAGCATCCTTCCCAACCTTTCCATCTTCGAAACCATCCTTTCTTACAACCTTCCACTAACATCTTAGTTTCCCGAAGAAGGAAAATATCAACAGTAGCATCAGTAGCATAGCATCTTAACAGACGCTATTTGTTAGGGGCATTGAGGGCCCTAACGTTCCAAGAGAAGAGGATCATTTGATCTTTAGAGAGGACTCGCCTCTCCTACTCATAAAGGGAAAGAAGGAATGGAGTTGAAGTTGCTTCCCTGCTGTAACCTCATTTTAGGAGATTTTATTCTTAGAAGGGTGACCCAGAATTCCTTTAAGACCTAGATCCATGTTGAGAAGTACTGGTGTCGAGAGAATCAGACACAACTGCAATTTTTTCAGAAGTGTGATCTTCTTGGACAATCTCCTGTGAACCAATGGAGTCACCATCATTAGACATGATTAGATTATCCTTTTCATTCACCCATTTTTCCAGAGAGATGGTGTTCCCTCCCAGGCCAAGAGCGATACCATCATGAAAAAGGGATAAAATCCTTGTAGAGTCCTTAACCACTACTACCATTTCTTTGACCAAAGAGATGGTACCAGGGTCCAGAGTAATGGGCTCAAGAGCAGGGGTGGGGTCAATAAAATCCTCTCCTATGGGTTGAGACATGTTTACATGAGTGGCAATAGAAGGAGAGGAGGGGGGGAGAGGATTTCTTTATCCATTCCAATTTTCCAGAAGTATGGGGATTTTTGTAAATTTTTTGAAAGTGGCTTGGTTTTTTGCATTTAAAGTAGGTATTGGAGACTCCTTCATAATCCACCTTTTACTCCCAGAGCCTAGACTGGGTGGAGATAATTATATGATCTTGAAGCTTCTGTTTATAATCGATGGAAATACAAATCCTAGGAAAGGATGAGAGGGTACCTTATAAGGTGACAGGGTCAATGCGGACTACGCGGCCCAGACTGGAGCAAATTTTGTTGAGAATGGGAGTGGACCAAAACTCACTTGGCAGTGAATAGAGTCTAACACATACTTGTAATCCTTCTGTTTCTTCTCTGGCCGTGTCAAAATGAGGCACCCAATGGCGGATCTCCAAGCTGAATCAGCTAGAAGAAATTCTTTCCTCTCTATGGTGTCATCCTTTTGAGCGGCACTGCAAAAGATCACCAGGAAGAAGCCCATTTCAAGGAAGTGAATACTCAGGCCACTACCCCACTGCACTTCACACAAATTTTGAATGCCTTCCACAATCAACCATCGACCAATGAATTTTGCAAAGATTTCTCTATTTTTGAGAAGCTTTGTTTGGGCCGCTAAAACAACATCATCCTCCAGGGACATGGAGATGGAGATGGACGAGTCTGGAGAAGGTTATATCTGACCAAGACTGTTAATGTCTATACTTTCGAGCACACTTCCCGACGCGGGGCGTCGGGGACCCAGACGCTTCTGCAAGGTTTTTGACAGGCCCTAGCCCACAGGGGGCACCATCACCGCATCATGGGGAGGTGAGACCGTGTGACCATCACAGGGGCTTAGATTTGAAAAGAGTGACCGTTCTGGTCCACGATGCAACCGCTTCACTTTAGCCATCCCTTCTTTTCATAGTTGTGTTATGAATTAAAATCTTGCTAATGACCTCTTTAGTTCCTCGCAGATAATGTGTTCCTTGGAAACTAACAACATAAAACATTTATCTTTCATGAAGGTTGTTTGGCATAAATATGTACTCTCACCTTAAACTCATATATGGTCGGGGTGTAGATCCTTAGGTGTAATTGAAATTAAACTAAACCTGGGCTACTTAAGGGTTTAACTTGTGGGTAGAAAATGGAATTACCCCTTCCAAATGAAATTGATTTGAAAAATGTCGACTTTATAGAACCTAGGAAACTAGAAACTTGGTCCCGTAATCCCTTATTATGTCCCTCTATGACATTAGGAATAAAAGAAATTTCGTATGTGGAATTGTGAAATATAGAAACATGGGATCTTACCTTGAACACAAATCACTTGTGGTTCATATGTATTTTATAATTCTTCCAATCCTGTACTTATTCTAGATGTTAGACAACTACCTTCATAATTATTTTGTTATAAAGTGATGCTAATAATGAGACCTCAGTGCGATGTAAGAGTAAAGCACATAAGAGTAAAACTAGATTTAAGGTTAGGAATGATGTCAATCTTGGAGTCCTCATAAAGGAATTAAACATTTTCATGTGTTACAAATAATATGAATTACCTTGATGAGATCAAACTTTGAGAAAACAAAAGATATATATATATATATATATATATATATATATATACCTAATTAGAATTTCTTGATGTGGAAAATGTTGAATGGATTCTACAAGTTATGGAACTATCTTAACTACGTTAGAGAAATAAGGATACCATGATCGAAGAATGTTCATGGGAAAATGCATCTTGAATGTAAATCTCCCTCAAATCCTAAGATTTCTTTCTTGATATCATGTTAGATTCACTTATGTAGTAAGGGTAAAATTTGAACTTCGTAAAAACCTTTGAGAAGTATAAGCTTAACATAAGAATGAGAGAATTAGGAACTTTGAATACAATTTTGAAATATGTGAAAAAATTATGTAAGTTATGGAGATTGTCGTAAGAGATAAAGAGCCAACTTAAATTGGTCGATCTGTAAGTGGAATTGTGAAATAAATTTAAGAACCTATAGGTTAAAAAAGAAGAAGATAAAATTATCCTTGTACAATAATGTTATTCGAATGTTAATCATAATTAAGATGTAATTATGGCAATGATGTGTAGGGAGTTGCCAATCCTTGAGTCCATTTCTTGTGGTGGGGTCATTACTACTATTTGTGCATTGGGAAAAGTGTGGCATTGACATGTATACGGTGTTTTTTTCTGTCTATGTGAGTTGATGACTGATGTAAGCATCTTATGCGTTGTTAATTTTCTCTTTTTGGATCCCTTGTGGTGTTTCGTAGTGAGCAATGTAAGTCAAAAAAATTATTTTGGTATTTTTACTGTTTTCTTTGTTCATGATAAATTTGGGCATTACACCCATTAGATATTCATACAAAATTTGGATATGTACATAAGGCACAAAATCTTTACTTCATTACGATTTTAGTTTTTCAAAGTTTTATTTGGATTTTTGGGTGTTCCTTGTTGGTATAGTTGACATTGATATTAAAATCATAGTAAAATCAAACCATATTACTAAAGGAGATCATTCCATTTCCATTCCGTGTGACACATCTTGAAACTTCATGTGTAATTGCTAGTGTGTGTGTACACACACACACACACAGTTCATTTAATGGATCAATAGTTACTGCATTAAATTTTTCTAAATTCTTTACATTTTTTTGAGAAGTTAGTCCTCTCTCATATTTTAAACCAGTTTCCCCATACTACAAAGTCACACAATCTCAATATTTATAACAAACATAATAATATGCACATGTAAATTATTCAAAATTAATGAGTATTAAGAATATGCACTCGAATGTTGAGGATGTAATGCCAAATACAAACCTAGAAGGAAAACTCTTGCAACTACTATATGTTATTGTCTGAGTTATAAGCGTGGAGAATAACTTAAGCAATATAATTACAAAAAAACTATATAATAGCAACATTAAGTTTGTATTACTCGATTAGGGAAATCTTACACCATCAACACTATCAAATATGCACTCACATCACCTAATAATTTTCCTCGCTCTAATGGGTGTTGTTTTTTTCAATGTCTTCACATCCACCATATGTTCTTGCCTTCTAATGCCTATTAAGGAAATGAAACCCCTTAAGGGGAAATCTCTTGCAACTTTCCAAGAACCTCTCAGGCATGTTTACTATATTATCATCAAATAAATTAGATTTGTAGCAGACAAATTGATTTCCCTTATAAATATGCACCTCCGAGAGGCATCCCCTCGCCAAATATTAGCATCATTTTTCGAGCAGTCGATCATTCTTGTTATTGACTTTTCCCAATTGCCCCTTGTCAAGAACTTCCCAATGTATGCTAAAAACTCTTATGGTTCAACCTTGTTGAGAAGCTTTCCAATTTTAGGCACCTTGTTTAAAACTCTCTCCATAAAAAAGGAAGTGACCCATTCCAAGTCTATTTTCTAGGGACTTATGCTAAGTATATGAAACGTAAAGAATCATTTTAATGACTACACCACCCCATGTTTCATACAATTTTTTTATTCAAGAAGATGCAATCCTACATTTTTCATTTCTCAATTCATATGTTGTTAGGAAACAAATTGGTGGACCACCGGTAGAAGGAAGCATTAAATTCATTGAATGTTCCTGTGATAAGGTGCAATGTAAAAATACAAGGCATTGATATTCATCATAGCCTCATGGATATCAAATTCAATTAACAATTATTAATTTCCATGGGCAAAAGGCTATGTTTATTAGCAACCTGTGGGTAGAAGCTAACTGATTCAATGACACAACTGGGGACTTCATCTCTATCATTTGTTAAAAAGGTACAAAACCTCCATAACTACCATACTTTGTGGTTATCAAGTCTGACAACTTTCTTTGGTCCACTTGGAATATCCACTGACCCTTGTGGGTGTCAAGCTCCACAATTACCAAAGGAGACCTTAGTCAACTAACCTTTTCTAAAGGGCTTGGTCTCTCACTATCCACAAAGTGCAAGGGATAGCATTTCTCACATCGACTATACACATTGGAGGTTGTTTTAGGATCAATGTCCTACTTTCACGGTTATTTGTCATGTTCACCGACTCAAAGACTAATGTGTATCCCATGCTTTCTCTTTCCAATGTTACACCAAATTAATTGTTGGCCCTTTTGTTCCAATAAAAAATAAAGACGAAGGGTGTCTTTATTCAATTCAACATTTCCATAGTTCCTTGCTAACTCAAGAGTACTCAATTCTCTTTTCTAGCACATTTTCTTCTTCTCCATTCTTCACCTTTTTAACCTTCAAATATTTTATTTCCCTTAATTTCCCTAGTGGCATATCCATTGCATCCCTCCTATACAAATGTTAGTAAATATTCCAATTAAAAGAAACAATAATTTAAAAAATGTAAAATTATTATAATATAGTTAAAAAAGACCAACCCGAAAAAGTTAAAAATAAAAATCATCAAACGTAAAGCCTTTGCATAGACTATCAAAGATAAGCACAACCCATATTTTTAGTTTTTAAAGAATTGTTTATAATAAATGAGGATAAGATTTAAAATATCCGTCTTAAATGTGCAACGGATCCAATATTAAAGGAGATTGGTAACGGCCAAGACCGTGAGATAGGTAGACCGTAGTAGGAAAGCCTGGTAATTTATAAGAATACACTTTTATGGTACCTATAAGCTTCCACATGAATCTTCCCCTCAATGTCTTGCGTGTTAAACACGCACAAAGATTTAAGTATACCAAAAAGTTTCCGGACACTGGACAGCTGGAAAGCATATCTGTCCGTTGGCAGAGCCGTTGATACGGACTGCGGTCTATATTAAAAATAGCTTTCACTCACCTCCTGTACTTAGAATTGTTCCCGATGTGCCTTTCTTCTTTCGATTTTCGCGCTGCTGTGGCTTTTGGAGGTCCGATCTCCATAGACTGCTTTGTGCCCTCTTGTTTTTATTTTGCGTGTTTTTTTTTTTGTGTGTGTGTGTGTGCTTGTGGAGGTCTGATGTCTGTAAAGCATGGCCATGCCTGTGCCTGATTCTTTTTTCTGTGTCTGTTTTTTAGTCGTATTGATGAATGCCGAGTTTCGTCTTTCTCGATATTTTTGTGAGTCGGATCCTCCACAAGAATAGCGGTGGGAGCTGAGCGATGGAGCCAAGAGCCGGTTGAGACCAGACCACTGGTAAGCCCTTCTTTTTACGAGCTTATCTTATGTAATCATTTGTATATCTTCGTTAAAACAGAATAAATATCATAGTACTGGTATTAGCCGTTATGCGTAGGGTTTCATTCTGCTACCCTAGTATGAACTTCTGTTATGTAATCATATTTCTATATTCGTAGGGTTTCTATTTCATGTAACTGCTGTAAATGTTTATTGATAAGTGTGTGTATGGCATTATGCGTAGGGTTTCGTTGCCCAAGGGCTTTGATGTTTATTTCTAGTTTTAATTTAGGGCTTTTTTTTTTATTTCCCTTAACTAGGGGTCAGCATTGCAATTTATCACTGGACCGTCTAATAATTGATCGTTATTTCTATTTTTATTTAGGGTTTTTTTTTATTTCCCTTAATTAGGTGTCAGCATTGCAGTTTATCACTGGACGGTCAAATGCTTGATGGTGAATCATACAATATTCTGCACTCCACGGGTTCAATCGTGGGTTTGATTGTTCTCTTGTATCATTAATTTAGCAACTAAGATTGATTTCTCCTGAATATCAGTGAATAGCAATTACAATTTATAATCTTCCACGGTCATATTAATTGACTTGTTCATCATACGTTTTCGTCATCATGGTGCAGGGGGACGGCAGGTCAGATCTTGTGTAGACAGATTTGATGGACATGTTGCGTGCCAGTTTTATTTTTTCAGTCCGCAGGTTCATATGGCTCCAGATTTTCAATACTTGAATAGTGCTGCTCTTTCTTTAAATTTGTATTGTAGGAACAGGGCATTTATCGTGTTACGTGTATGCTTGTTTATATAGACTATGAATATAATGTACCTCAAGATAATAAGGTAGTCTTTTACCTTATGCTTGTGCAGTGTTAGATGTAGCGTCAAGGGTTATAATTTATGTACTTATGATCCATTAATTAAGTGTGCAGGATTACATGTTCTTGTCGATGCGTTTTTAATGTCTGGCCTTATTTATTGTAGGGCTTACATTTTCTTAGGCTATGCTTTCCATTCTCCTTCATTATTTATACCGGCCTCTAATTATAATCATTCATGTTGTACTTGGTTCTTTCATTCATTTTTTTTCTGGAACAACCTTTTGCAGATTTAACTTGAACTTGTCTCATGTAATAAAGTTAAATTTTATGCTTGACGTTATGCACAGGGATTTGATGTTTATTTCTATTTTTATTTAGGTCTTTGATGTTTTTTCCTATTATTTATTTAGGGCTTAAATTGGCATGCGTAATAATTGATCATACATGCAGCGATCATATGCAGGGCACATGTTTTTAGATATTGTGCAGACAAATAGAAGGTGTGAGTAGGGTTTAATTCTGCCTTCTAGGAATATGATGTTATTTCTATTATTCATTTAGATCTGAGATTGATTTCTCTTTATTAGGGATTATCATTACAATTTATCATCAATCAATGAAATAATTGATGGCGAATCATACATTTTCTCATCTGGTACAGGGGCTGGGTTTGTTAAGATCTTGTTGTTTTGTTTTTTCGGTCCAAGGTTTATAAGGTGTATGTGTATTATTTAATCTTGTATTCGTACGAACAGGACAATTTTACCTGTATGTTTGTTTGTATCGACCTTGAATATGTTTGTTAAAGCAAGGCGAGTACTTCTTATTTATAGTGTACGATCCATTAATTAAGTGTGCAGGATTAAGGGTTTATTTTTGCAGGTTTAGTTTTGCCAAACATTTATTTAAGGGTCTTATTTGTTAAAGCAAGGCGAGTACTTCTTATTTATAGTGTACGATCCGTTAATTAAGTGTGCAGGATTAAGGGTTTATTTTTAAAGGTTTAGTTTTGCCAAACATTTATTTACGGGTCTTATTTTTTGATGTATGCTTTCCATTCTTCTTCTGTTCTTTAACTCATATTTTTTCTTATATTGAATATAAATCGCGGACATCTATTTAGGCCTTATCCTCCTCTACTTTCCATTTCCTCTTTAATTTTGGGTTAGAGGTTGTTACTCATGGCTTTTCTATGTCGAACAAATTCAGAGTGGAATTTACCAAGTAGTTGTTCGTGATCTATGAATGTCTAATAAGACAGAGTAGATAGTTTTTAATCAATTAATTAACAGAGTTACTTATATATGCTGTGTTTAATTTTTGTAGTCTTAAGGTTTTGATGTTTTGTTCTGACGTGTGCAGAATATTGCACCAGATTACAAGTAATTTTTAGCATACTTTGTTAGTTCAGTGTACATGATTTACTAGGATTCAGATTGGAGAAGTAGCCTCTCATGATTTGTTGTGATTTAGTAATGATATGATTTATTGTTAAGCTGCCTTTTCTTACATGTATATAGGGGATAAATTTTCCTGCTCTTTAATAATTTATAATGATATGCTCTTACATTTAAATGTATACTTTCTTATACTTGTCTAGTTTATTGTTGTGAAATTCCTGTAGTCAATTCCAAAGTTTAATGACTGCTATTGGTTTTATAGTTACTAGTGTTTAGAACTGTGTGATTGGAATTTTTTTTTTGGATTTTTTATATTTAAATTTTAGAACTTAAATTTAATTATTGAGCAGGGTTTGATTTTGAAACCCATGTGAAATCGATGATTACGATTATTCATAAGATTGATTGTTGCCTCTATATAATTTGATTGTTGTTTAGATGATATTGAGTGTTTCTGGTCTCTCTTCTTACCAATCTTTAGAAGCTTGTTATCCATCCCGTTCTGTTGGATAAAATTACACTATTCTGTAACTGTTTTTTTCATAAAATAAATATTGAAAGGTGAATTGAATTTGTTTATTTCTTCATTTCATAATGTATATGTATTTATTTTAGAATATCTCCCTCTTCACCTCTTAATTTCTTGGAACTATGTTAACCTCTAAACAAATTAGATTGTAACACCAAGCCTGTAAAACAAACATGCAGGAAGTGCACCATCAATTTTTGTTACTTTAATCAATAATTTGCTAATTACTGAAAAACATGTAAAACCCAACGAGTAATTTTCTCTTTATACCAATAACAAATATGCAGCATTGTCCTGTTGCTTCAATCACTAATTTGTTGATTATTCTATTAAATCATTAAGTGCTTATTCTTACTGCCTACCGGTACGGAAGAATGTAGATATTTTAATCCGCTTGTGTTTTATGTAAACCTTACTATATTGTGTTTTATGGATAAAATTTGAAGAGTTTGGAAATATGATTTTTTGCAAATTATAAATTACAAAATATTAGTTTTTTAATAAAGAATGTAGGAAATTCTTAAAATCTAAATCTGTGTGGGAGTTTTTATCCATTGAAAGTAAATAATATATATAAGCATATGTAAATCTGTGAATCTGTGTGTAAGTTTAATCGATTTTAAATACATAAAAATAAATAATATATATAAGCATATCTATGTGTCTAAGTTAAATGTATATATATAAATTATATAAATACGAAAATGTAAATAATTATATAATATGCAAATAAATATAAATATATGTTATATATTATATAAATATGAACATATATATATATGTAATATAATACATAACATAACATAGATGGAAATCTGTGTATAAGTTTTATCCATTGTAAATACATAAAAATAAATAATATATAAAAGCATATCCATGTGTCTATATATATATATATATATAAAATACATAACATATATTTAGTTAATATGTAATTAAATATAAATATGTATATCGCATATAAATATATGTATGTATTTAATATATACTAGCAATGGCACTTTTAAAGCTATTTAATTATAAAAATTATAGACATAGATATGTATATAGTTATGTATGTAATATACAAAAATTATATAAACATGTATATTTATATTTTGAAAATATAAATAATATATAACTATATTTATATATATGGACATTAATAACTAATATATATAAATATATAAACATATATATGTGTATAAGTTTAATGTATATACATAAATTATATAAATACAAAAATGTAAATAATTATATAATATGCAAACAAATATAAATATATCATAACCAAATATAAATATATCATATTTATGTTATATACACATATATATAGTGCGATGTAAATGCCGAAAGGGGTGCAGTTGAGTAGTGATATGTTGAAAGGGGAAGGTGAGCAAGAAGCAAAGTTACATTGCTTAAGGTATTCGATTTTTCGATTATATGGAGGAAGTGAAAGTAGAAAGAAATTAAAGAGTTGTATGTAGGGTGGTAGAATTGTGTGTGGTAATGTGGAATATGAGTAACCGTTTCCAGTAGTTGTTTGTAAGAAAGTATTTGAAATGTGAGTAAAGGGAAGGGAAATAATCGTACAAAGTGGAAGTAAAATTTTGAAAATTTGTTTGGAACAGACCAACTTGGACGAGGAGTGGAAAATCATCATGAATTGGAAACAAGTCAGTACATATGTACAATAGGGATGTAAAAGACGATGAAAAGAAGGATACAAGGGAGAATTTTTGTACTGTGCTCCCTGCTAGATGTATATGCATTTTCTCATCCCAGGGAAAGTGGTATGGGCAGCCAATGTGATACTCTACTCTCCAATTACATGATATATTTCAATTGTTTGAAGGGGAAAGATCCTCTTGTGCAGTCATCGACACAATATATTGAAGTGAATAGTTTTTTGCAATTCAAGCTTTGTGTTATTTTGGGTAGTCATAAGAGGTGTAAATGTAAGGGGAATTTGCAAGTACCATTTCATGGTACACTTTGGAGATAGGTAGATCTTGACTGGACCTAGTATCATAGGGTAGCGATCTAATAATTATGAAAGTTTTGCTTTCCTTTAGAGTGATTTATGTTAGAGGTCTTGAAAGTGTCAAGTGAGTAAACGACTCTCTTAGACTTTGTTATATAGGGGTAAATAGTTATAGTTTCGCATTAAGGTCAACCTATGGTGGATATGTCAAACCATAATATATTTATACGTAATGCAAAATTGATTGTCAGGTGGCCTATAATGGGATTGTTTATCCCATAATCAAATTGTTGGACAGTTTGGTTATGCTAGACAATAAAGTCCAATGGTGAGGAGTGGGATTTTGAAGCTATGTGGATGATATAAAGGAGAAATGGACTGCCTTTTTATTAATAAGAGAAATTTTGTAAGTGGTTGAGAAACGTAACGAGGATAACAAGTCTTGCAATAGGTATACTTATGGATTATGATATAGTAATTATGCTTAGAATTGGTGCACAATTCATGATTCACTTGATTACGTCAATAATAACATTATCAAGTGTTAAATTAACAACTTTAGGTGTTTATATTAGTTAGATGTCCTCGTTTTGCCACAATTACTTATCTTTTCGTATGAAATTATGTTAGTCCCTCTATTGATAATATCATTTTCCTATTCATTTTGTTACTCCTTATGATTGGTTCAAAGACCCCGTCATATAAAAAGCTAGGGCCTTGGGCTTTGAATTCGATTTAAAATTATTTCGTCATAGATGGTCACTCTTCCTCGATGGAAAATCATTTGGGGATTCCGCCCTAATTAATATTTTTTAAAAGGAAGCACACTTACCATATAACTTAAGTCACAAAAAAAAAAGGATTATTGAGATAGTTGTGGATGACCTATATTTTGTAAGCCTTGGTTGTGGATAAGTTATGTCAATTTCACATTGAGGAATGCGTTTATCTTTCTTGTCATTTAGGTATCAATGGTTGCCCCTTTTTTGGGTAGATTTTTTTGTAAGTGTTTAATTTTGATATTCATTATTGGTTTGACACCTTATTTTTTAAAGACGAGTATTAGGTTGGCAATCAAATTTTGTAATGAACGTTATAATCATATTTTATTTATTTAAAAGAAACGATACTTTTAAAAAATGGTTTAAATGGGTTTATTTGCATGTGTGTTTTGATGTTTTTTAGCATAAGTTTTTATTGAAATGAAATATTTAACTATTCACATAAAAAATAGGCTTATTTGTACTTATTCCTAGCTATTATATTTGGGTGACCCTGAAACCTTAAAGTATAGAGTTAGGGTTTAAGGCACAAACATCCTTGAAAGTATTTCTTTAATATAAGAGCACCGTTTTTGGCTTTTTTGGAGTAGGAAACAACTGCTAGTCTCCTAGACAATTGAAGTTGTCAAATTCTATGTTTCAGTATGACGATTAGGGTTCGGGGCACAAACATCCTTGAAAGTATAAAACAGCATCATTTTTTCTTTACTATTGCCAATCTCCTAGACAATTGAAGTTGCCTAATACTATGTTTCATGTACTGAAAAATATTGGACATATAACATATTCTGGTTCACGGTGTGTGTGCATGTGCGTGTGCACGTGCGTGGGTGTGGGCGTGTGTGGGTGTGGGTGTGCATGTGCGTGGGTGTGCGTGTGTCTCTAATGAACAAAATAGAAAAATGTAAAATTAGCATCATTCTGTTGTTGTAAACCTAAGAAATTTGTTTCCATTTTCATGTGGGCACCCATGCATTGGCAAACTAGGTTGAACAATCCAAACCAGATAAAGGGATGGATGTGAAAATCTACAATATAAAGTTGTTATAAATTCTGTCTTGGCAAAACATTTGAATGCCACCAAAGATGCTAAGACTATTTCTAACATAGATTATAGATCAAAATGAAACATAAGAGAAGCTATGGAAATTGAAACGCACACCATTAATCTCGACAAACATGGTAGATGGGTTCTAAGCCAATCTTGGAAGACAATCATCCACAAACTTAAAAGGATAATAAATATGGATTGCATTTTCACAATCTATTGAGTCAGGGAACCTTGGCATATAATATCAATGAAAAGAAAAGTTATTGGACTCGGAATTTTTCTTGGAAACTCATGATGCTAGGTCATCTTTAAGATGAGTTGAGAAGAATGATCTGAAACATAAATTTTCAAAATATGACTACAATTTTCCAAAAAGAGTTATACACAATCAATCACTCTTAGAAATCTTAAAAACATCATTCATCAATTGTTAAGAGTCATCTAAAACCCAGGATGCTGAGTCATCCTGAAACTCTTCACACAAGACTCTATATGGTTCTTTGACCGTGTTATTATTCGTGAGACCAATTTGAAGATTCACAAATATCATAACTTTAGTAGATAACAATGATGCTTTTTCTTTCCACAAATTGAAATTGGCAGACCTTTAATTTTGGTGGGTTTCCAAGAAAATAAAATCATAGAAAATACATTGAATAGAGACCATTCGGCTAGGACTGAATTGGAAATTTTATGTTGTAGTTTCTTACAATTCCTCAAAAAAATTAGCCCGACCTTTTTAAAAAATAAAGTAGCCTCAATTAGCTACAAATCGAGAAATAGACACATTATTTAGCTACTAAAAATCACGTAAATAGATTCAAATACTCTCTTTTTCCATGATTTGCAGAAGTAATAAAGATTGGTACCAAGAAGACATGTCATCATGTAGACAATCAGGTGGTCAATCATCTGAGTCGAGTCATCAATCTTGTGGCAAGGGAAAGAAGTAGACCTGGTTAGAGCAAGACACAGGTAGTCACTAGTAAGTTAGTAACCATCAAATATCATCCCCTAAGCTGGAAAATAGTAGTGCAAAACCTCAGACGCATGAACATAGTACAAAGCCAGGATATGTGCTTTGAATAATTGAGACAAAAGGTCGCATGGATAGCCTTCCTAGAGTGGAAGAACATGTGTTTCTTATGCGGCAATATACAACCAAGTTCCAAGAGTGGAAAATGTTAACCCTGACTTTTTTTGTTTGAAAATGGTACTTATTAAAAAATTGACGAGGAGATTTGCAAATAGATAACTTGATGTCATACTCTGTTCATCAATGCATTTTTATACCAGTACAGAATTGGGAATGGTATGTCTCTTACCTCACGGTCAAGTGGAAGGGGCAATGCTTACTTTTCTGCAGGTTCCGCTCAAATATTTCTGAAGGTTTAATTGTATATGGGGTTCGATGATTCTTTAAATTTCGTGCAATGCATACAGCTGATTCCCTGTTCTTCTAAAAGTGGATTCCCTGTAACAAGCTGGAGAATTTGTTTGGTGCAAGCATAATCTTAAAATGATAGATACGAATTAATAAATAACGATGAAAAATATGAAAATGGTAAAAAAAAAATGAAATAAAAAGATCTACGTAATAACACTTTTAAAACTATTTAATTACGAAAATTATAGATATAGATGTATATATATATATAAATTTTATGTATATAGTTATGTAATAAACACAAATTGCATAAACATATATATTTATATTTTGAAAATATAAATAATATATAACTATATATATATATATATATATATATGGACATTAATAATTAATATATATATAAATATAGAAACATTTAAATATTTAATATGTAATTAAATATAAACATATATATATAAACATATACTAGCATGCTAGTATATATATATATATAAAACATATACTAGCATACTACCATACTAGCAATAACAACTATAGGTTATTTAATTACGGTTAATATTTAATTTAAGAAATTAAAAATAAATAGAAACTAGAAATAAAAATTGAAAAATTGAAAAAAAAAAAACTTATTAATAAAAAGGAATAAATAAAAATTAGAATTTTATAAATTTATAAATAATAAGCAATAAAAATAAATTAAAATTGATAAAAATAAATAATTAAAAATAAAATTAAAAAATCCTAAAAAAAAGAATAAATAAAAATCGAAAAATTTAATATAAACATAATTAGAATTTAAAATTACAATGAAAAATAAAATAGAAATTTCAAAAAAGTAGAAATTGATTTTTTTTAAAAACATGAAAAACCAAAAAAATATCAAAAATCAAATATAAAAAAAATTGAATTTAAAATTTAAAAAATATATATCTATTAAAAGTTAAAATTTCATAAAAATATTAAGAAATAAAAATGATAATTTCTTAATAAATCAATTAAAATGATTTTAAAAAGTAATAAATAAAAAGGAGAAACATTAAAAACAGAACGATAAGAATATCTAATACAAGTTGATTAAAACAAATTGCAATTAAAACGTTGAATTTTTTTTTAAAAAAATTATAAAAACTTTTGAAATAAAAATAAAAATTAATTAAAAAATAAATAAAAAGAAAATTCCAAAAAAAAATAATAATAAAAATCAGAAAATTTAATAAAAACTAAAATTTAATAAATAACAATGAAAAATAAAATAAAAAGTAATATAAAGTAAAAAATCAATAAAATAAATAAAAATAAAAATAACGTAAAACAGAAAAAAATTCTAAAAATGAAAAAATTAACATTAAAAAGGAATTGTAATTAAACCCAAAAATTGATTAAAAAACAAAAAAAGGAAAAAAAAATATAACACAAAAAATATATTAATATCAATAAAAATGAAAAAATAAATAACAGAAGAAATATAAAAAATGAAAAGAGTAAAATAAAAACATTGATTAAAACCAAAAATTAAAATTAAAAATCGAAAAAAGGCCAAAGAATGAAATAAAAATTAAATTTTCATAAAAAATATAATAAAGAAATAATTAGAAACAAAAACTTTGATTAAATTTAAAAATCAAAAATTAATAAATAACGATGAAAAATATGAAAATGGTAAAAAAAAAAATGAAATAAAAAGATTTACAAAAAATTCATTTAATAAAATCAATTACAATTTCATAAAATTTTACAATTGCAAAAGAAATCCCTAAAATATATTAAATTAAAAATTAGAAATATAAAAAAAACAAAAACAAAAAAGAAGTGAATAAAAATTGACTAAAAAAAAATTGCAATTAAAACTTAAATAAAAATAAATACAATAAAATTGAAAAATTAATATAAATTAAAAAATAAGCAATTTTAAAAATTAAAATAAATAAAACCAAAAATAAATTCAAATTTGAAATTAATTAAAAATAATAAATAAATTAAAAAACAAAATAAATAAACAAAAATAATAATTGAAAAGAAATATTAGAAAGAAATGAAGAAAATTAAAAATACATTAATAAAATAAAATATCATTATAAATTAAAAGTCAAGGAAAAAATTAAAAAATCATTAAAAGAAAAAAAAAAAAATAATATAAATTTTAAAAATAAAATAATAATTAAAAATCAATAATTGAAAGGTAATATTAGAAATAAATTTTAAAAATTAAAAAAAAAAACATTAACAAAAAGTAAAAAAATAAAAATAAAAATGAAAATAGAAAAAAGCAGAAAACAGAAAAAATAAATAAAAATGCAAAAACAAAATATTTTAAATAAAAAAGTTGAGAAAAAAATCAAAAAATCCTTAATAATAATAATAATATAGATTTTAAAAACAAAATAATAATTAAAAATTAATAATTGATAAGTAATATCAGAAATAAATTTTAAAAATAAAAAAATACATAAAAAAACAAAAATGTTTTAAATAATTAATAAAAAATAAATAAATTAAAATTTAATAAAAAAAATAATTACAATATTAAAATTAATAAAATTTAATAACTAAAAACAAAAAATAATGAAAAAATTAGAGGAGTAAATAATTAATTAAAAAATTAAAAATTATTCAAATAAAAATGAAAAATTAAACAATAATTAATAAAAAGTAATTGATAAAAATTAATAAAAATTTGAATTTAAAAAAATTGTTTGGAACAATTATAAAAATATATAATAAAAATTGAAAAATTAATAGAAAATTAAATAAATGATATATTTTTAAAATTACAAAAAAATAAATTTTGAATTTGAATTTAATAAAAAATAAATAAATAAAGTAAAAACATGTTATAAATTAAATAATAAAAATATGGAAAGTAAAATATAAATTAAATGAGAAAATATTAAAATTTAAAAACTTAAAAAAATAAAAATAAAAATATAGTATAATACAAATATTAATAAAAACCAAAAATAAAAATTAATAATTTTTTTTAATAAGAATTTAAAATTTAAAATTAAACTTAATACAAATTTAAAATCAAGCTTAACTAAATGAGGGGGTAAGATGGAAGGGGAGGGAAGGGTGAAGCGAGAGTTTAGGGGAAGAAGTAAATCAAGCTTAATAAAAAATTAATGTTAATAAAAAATGAATAAAATTAGAACTTCATAAACATAAATAAAAATTACAAAATTATTAAAAATATAAATATAAGAATATAATTAGAAGTAGTTAAAATTGATGAAAATTAAAAAGAAATAAAAATAAAAAAAATTAAATTTACACTAATTTTTTTTAATGAAAAAGTTCTTATATTATAATAGAAGAAACATGAAACAAGATTTATTTCAACAACAAAGCGTGTAATATGAAAGCACACCCCAAAGCCACGAGTAAACTAATCCATGACCAAGATTACAATTAAAAGAACTGCAACAAAAAGATAAGGTTTAGGAAGACTTTGCTCGTGTTTTTCACTTCTTAACCAAAGTTCGGGGGGTCCTCTTCTTCGTCGGTGACATTAAACCACGTGGGAGAAATGACAAGAGCCATTTGGTCGACCTTATACAATGGAGTTGGCGAAGGTGGCACACTCCAACCATCATGGGTGCGTGACTCAGAAGTCACAGGCGAGCCCCATCTAAAGCATGAAAGGGGACCCCCAACCCTAATGGAAAACTGAAGGAGATAGAATTCTTTGCAATTGAGTACACGAAGACCGACGAACATGACTGAAAGAGCACCACTGGGAACAGCGCTGACAACATTCTCAGAGATGGTCGCCATGGGGCAGAGACCATCGTGAGGGAGAAGTGGCTCTGGAGCAACATTACAGGGGGAAACTGTACATACCCAAAATTGTAGGGTACTGCATCACCGGGACAATGTTACACGTTCCCCAATGATGATACAGGTCTCTTCGCAAGGTGTTCGGGATCCGAAAAAGCTCTCCAAGTATGCGTTAACATCTCGCATGCCCCTCTTAGCCCTTGCATGCTTTGCTTTTTCCGTCCCCCCTCTTTTCTTTTCTTTTCGGTCTTCAGTGATGAAACCGCCGCCCTACCTAGGCGGCGGTCTCGTGACCGCCACCTAGGCAGGGCGGTGGTCCTGTAACTGCCGCCCTGCTCAGGGCGGCGATCTTTCACGTGTTTTCCAGAAGACTACCGCTTTGCTCAGGGCGGCGATCTTTCATGCATTTTCCAGAATGCTCTTTTTAATGCGACTCGTGTAATTTTTCAACGTTTACCAGCTTTTTTCACCGCCTTAGCTTGTATTCATGATTTTGGTTCCTTGGAATAGTGTTTTGGCATTGTTTATAGTTTAAGAGATCAATTTGGTTTTCACTTTTGGGTAAATGGGATTCTATAAATAACTGGCTTGTGCTCAAGCAAATGGCCCCTCAAAATTTGCCTCTGAATTTCTCATTTCAATAGCTTAGCCTTTCAATTTTGCTTAGGATTCATAGTTTCATTTGCTATATGCATGGTTAGTATTGTTTAGCTGTTAGAAAGCCACATATTCTCCTTGTGCAAGTGTTGTTATTATTTCATCCAACCAATCAGAGTAGGATAGTTTGATTTTCAGTAGGAAGCCATTAAAGTTGTAGGTTCTGCTCGTCAAGTAGGATAGTTTCACGTTCTGGATGTTTTAAGTTGCATGCCTCGCAATAAATACCGCTAGGAATTGCATAAGCCAAACTCTCTTCTCTTGCGCTATCCCTCTCCTACTCGCATTGTATTCAGTCTGCATCCTAAGCTGCCATTGTCTCATATCTAATTTTGCTGATGCTAGCATTACATGCTTTTCTGGATCCACGTCAGCACAAAAGAACGAGGAAATCACACTTAGGGGACAAGGCCACACACCATCGGATTCGCCATTGTTCTGCAAAATCCAGGTTCAAACTACCAGAACGTTATAACCTATAAACTCAAGTTATTAATAAAAAGCTTGCCAAACATATTATGGCAACTAAACACGAGGGTTGCGCTCGTTGTGGGACTTATCTCAACACCTTGCGGCACGAACTGATGACATCCAAGCACCATCTGTGTCTGCGTTTCGGAATGCACTCCTTTCTTTCAAAAGCATTCAAAGTTCTAGTTAAAAGCATATCATGTAGAGTAGTCAATCATTTCATTTCAGTTAATTTTACTTTCGATATTGCCAGGGAAGCTGTGGGGATTGATAGTTTCTGAAAAATTATGATTCACTCCTCACTTTTGAGGTAGGATTAGATCAGTTATTTGGCTACTTAGAATAGATTCACAACTGCACAGACAAGTAGCTATACTCGGCAACTTTGTTTTAATTTCGTTACTAGTTTAGTTGTCAATTTCTAGATATATTGGATAATTGCTCCTTTTTTTAGTTTATCAAAATATCAGATTTAGGAATATACATAGATATATCTTGCGTAATCGATTTATTCTGTTGTTAATTAGCTTTATATCACTTCCTTTTGCATGACAATCACAAGACCTAGGGAGCCCAAAGAATACATATTTGAGCCTATCGTGCCTCAACCCAATCTTGTCGCAGCAATAACCGATATAGACCAGAATCATAGAATCTAAGTCTTCCGAACAACAACAAACTTACAACAGATCAGCTCACAGTTAAGACGGTTAAACATAGAAGACGACCAAGCACACATATTCTGGTCAAACCAGCCAAACTACAGGTTACCTTAGATAAACATCTGCATGACTGTAGAAGGGTTTGAAAGAGAGCAAACATTTGGATGTGATCCTTTGGTCCCACAACCAGATGTAGGAGATATTCTCACTGATATATAAACACTAACTTAAGAATTCAGGTTGCAAAAATGCCTGTAAGATATTCTGAAAAGATTGCACAACTGTTAACTCTGAACATAGAGGCCGAAAAGGCATACGACTATTAGATACTAGGGATTAGGGACTGATTCCACACATAGCAGGTGCACAACAACCACGAATCTATGGTTGTGATTCACAAATCCCACAACCCAACGAGTCCACAGGTCAATCCGACGTTGACGCTGGTTTACGCACATTAGTATTCAGATCCACTCCACTTCCGCTTATTATCATCACACAATTATCCCTGTTAGATATAGAAGCTAACGAAGCTAAGGATTTCTGGACTAGGCCAGAGAATCTCCCGTAGAATCCACCATATCCATCATCCATCCTATGACCCTATCTGGAGATATACATGAAACAATCCTAGGTCATTTTCCCTATATACCATAACCTATAGATCAAATCAGGATAGAGCTCAATATTGATTGGAGCCTTCGAGCAGTCATCCTCGCCAACTGATCTATCACGCCAATTCAGGTTAGGAGGGTCTTCATTGCCTTAGATTCGCAGATTCCATTAGTGCATGTCAAATATATAAGATTGCCTAACTAGTTTACCCATAACCCATGTATAGTCCATCCCCACCGGCTGTCTCGGCACGACCTTGGGAGGTTGAGTGCAAGGAAGAGTTATTGGTAGATTCCCATGCGCGCTTGTCACTTTTCCATCGTACAGCAACCCCTTACGATGCAATAGAGTTTGGAGGTTCTCCACCTCAAGGGCCACTTTGTTAGTTTACATTTGAATCTACAATAGCACATTAGAGATAAACACCGATTTATTATACACTAACAATTGTTGATTAATTTCACAATTGTTGACCTGCATGGGAGGATGCTGGTCCTCATCTGGAAATACCTGAGAGTATTCGTGACAGAGCTAGAAATAGTTTCAAACTTGTTGCAGTGGGCACCTTTGGGGGCCGAAGACCGAACATAGATTTTGTTTGTGGGAGTGTAAGGTAGAGGTTAGGGCTATGGCAAAGGACGACTTCCTCTTCTGTTTTGAGAAAGAAGAATATTTGCAACGGGTGCTCCTTCAAGCACCATGGTTTTTTGGGAAAACAACCCTTAGTATCATGCGATGGCTCTTTACCCGAACTCCCAATTTGGATTCAACTCCAAGCTCTACCCTTGGAATTTTGGGAGCCAGAGGTCTTTTTTTGAATATCTAGAGTTATGGGGGTGCTCATTGTTGTGGATCCGGCTACGAAGGCTTGATCTAGGCTTGTTGGTGCTCGAATGTGTCTTAATGTCCCTGTGGGCAACAAAGTGCCCAAGAGTATTTTCCTAAATACGGTGGATAGACAACACGAATAGGTCATTACTGTTGAAAAGTCTAGGATCTTCTATGAGAATTGCAAGAAAGTGGATTTTGTTGTTGGCTCCTGTGGCTATGGGTCTCCTGGGCCAGCGTAGGTCGATGTGTCCCTTAGGGCTCCAATCCCCCAGATGGATTCGAACTTCAAATCTTTGTTTGAGGTGGAGGAGGTTTTTGTTGACTATGTGGTGAGCTAAGTGCATGCAGTTGTCACGTCTAGTTTGGATGCTGGTGGTTCTGAGGGTTGCACGGTGGGTAGGTCTGGGATGGTTGAGCTTGCTGCTCCTAGTGACCGGTTAGATTGTTTGGGAGAACCGGTGAGCTCTGGTGACTTGATTTCAAATTTCAATTCTTCCCTCCTGCCCACCACTACTTCATTAATGATGTCTTCCATGGTTTCAATTGTGCCCCTTATGGGCCATAGTGGCAGCATATCCAATGGTCTCTTGGAGGTGGATCTTGGTGTGTTTGAGGGAGGATCCCAAAAGAATTATCTTGTGGCCCCGTCATCCCTAGAGGATGTTGTGGGATGGGCAAGGGTTCTTTCGAAAAAAGGATGTTTGTCAGAGTGTGCTTTGCGGAGTCACTTTGTCTTCTCACGTAGATCTTGATGTTTTCCGTTTGTTGTTTTCATTTTCGCTGTTGGTAGAGGCTTCCCTTCCTTGCGTCATATCTTTATCTTCTCTCCTCTTTTCTTTGTGAGGTTTCTTGGTTTTCCCTTAAACCAATTTTTTTACCTATCTAATAAAAAATTTCAACATTACAAAAAAGAATGAATTCATTTATTTCCATAACCAAAAAAAAATTCCCATATGAAAATATACAAAATCTAGAAAAGCATGTGAGGTAATATGGTGCTATCTCCTATAGGAATATGTTCCCAGGTAAAACACTTCGGGGAGAGGGCGAAAATAAATAAATCCAATTCAAATTCTATTGGGCTTTAGAAAAAAATTAAAACATGTGCAAAAATGTTTGCATGTGCCAACAAAAAGGACCTTTATAACCCAGAACACCAATTTGAACCAGTCAGGTACCAATTGAGAGACCATGATGTCAGATACACAACAAAATTCACAATTTTAGGCTCAACACAAGCCAACTAGACTGTGTTGAACCCCCTTTAATAGGAAGGAGAAGAATGAAGCCCCCATCGAGAGTTGAGCTTTTTAACCATGGGAAAATGTGGTCAAAGCCAATGATATGCTTTAGTTGTCAAGTAATCCAAACTCCCTGACATTCAACACAATGAATTATCTATTTAGCACAAAATGCCTTACCTTGTCACAAAATATTAAAAAGAGCCATCCCTCAGAATCACGAGGAAGACAACAGGTCTCCTATGAGACTCTGTGAAACCCTTTTCCAGAGGAGGTATTAACCCAGAGAATTTTTTTGAGAAACTTTTACATCTTCTACATAGAATCTTTGGGTGATACCCATCAAGATGAATAATAAACATGAGTGGCTTCAAGGACTTTGGAACAAATTTGGAATTTACCTGGGAAGCCATCATACCTAGGAGAGTTATCATTAGCCATTTGCAAGGCCATTTAATGCATGTCATCAAGGGTAAGCATACGGTCGCGGGTATCTTCTGAGCTAGAGAGAACTTGCAGGGCACGATAACCACACATTAGTCAAGAGTCACCTATCGCTCATCTAAGGGAGCTTGTCCTTGAAAACCCATCTTATAATGGTTGACAAAGACCTATAACATAAACTAGGGTTCCGTAACCTGAGATCTGCCATCATGATTTGCAATTTTTTTTTGGGAAGGCTGCTTTGCTTTGAGAGATCGAAAAAAATCTTCTGACACATGATCCCCCACTTTAAGCCAATGTAGACAGGCATGAATTTTAGTTCCCCGAGCATTGTATTTGTCCGTAATTTGGATTTTTCGATGAATCTCTAACATGTGGAGCTATAGAGTTTCAAAAAAATGATTTGTTTCCACAGAAAAAATAATTAAAAAAATAAAAAAATACTAAAAATTAATAAAAATAATAATATTAAAAATTTATAAAAACTTAAAATTAATATATTTAAAAAATTAATAAAAATTAAAGTTCATTCAAATTAGAAACTATTTTAAAATTAATAAAAATACAAAAAAATAAAAAAAATAAATTTATTATAATATTAAATATTAAAAAAAGAAAAATTACTAAAACAAAGTAAAAATTGAAAATTGAAATTAATTAAAAAAAAACGTAAAAAAAAATAGAAATTCAATATTAAAAAATGAAAAAAAAAGAATTTAAAAATTAAATAAAATATAAAAAAGTAATAAAAGTAAAAAATTACAATTTTTTTTTTATAAAATTTAAATAAAACTAAAAAATTAAGAAGTAAAAAAAATAAAAATAAAAACAAAATATTAAAAACTAAAACCAATTAAAAAACTGTTTGAAACTCTTGTGACTTGTGTGAAATTGAACTTTTGGAAAAATAGTGTTTCTCTCTCTTTCCTTTCTCTTGCTCTCTCTTTGGTTACAAAATGAAGTGAGATGAATACATGTCTCTAACCCTCTCCTTTTGAATGCAAATTATTATTAGTATGTAAATGGAAACTAAGAAACGTTAATTATACTAGATCTAGGTGGATGCCATGCCAATGATTTATCACTGATTTCATGCTCGCATGGTTTTTCAGGATGCTAGAAAGATGGTGAAAAGGCGTGGTGTAATTCTTTATTTATTATTGTAATTTATATAGGTCATTGTAGAATGTATATATGATAATGTATTGCCATGTTACAGAAAATTTTATATATGAAATTTTGTAATATGTATGAGATGTTAGTTTTCAGGACACCTTAAGAAATATGCATTTAATCATAGGTGTAGCACCCACCAACTCAGATACACTAAACAAGACAATAAAATACAGGATATATATTTTTTGACTTGCTTGAAGATAATACGACACTACACAAGTTCTCAAGGGAATACAACTAGCTTACGACATGTTTTGCACAACACAAACCCATGCTGGTTACAAATAAACATGAGGCACACACTTAAGACACAATGGTTCATCCAAAGTACACAATTTTACAAACAAGGTCTTCCCACATAAAGTTTCTTTAAAGTCATGTTTTAGCTATAAGTCCTCTTAAATTCTTTGCTTTTCCTAGAAGACTCATGCTAGGAGAATCTGAAATTCATGTTTCCTTTGACAAATTTCCCCTACCTTGCTAATGTTAATCTACAGTGTAAAAAAATTATTGGGTGGTAAGAGGTTGCTTCATTTACTTGATTAACGTATTCATTTGTTAGGTGGACAGTTAATTTCTCAAGCTCTTAACTTCATCAATTTGTTTACAACGTTGTGCTTTTAAACATATATGTTTTACCTTTTCAAGTGGTCATTTTTAACAGTACATGACTGTCTAAATCTTGGATTCATCTTTAAGATCTTATTAGTTGTTAATCAATATTTCATTGGGGCTAAGAATCTAACCAGAAATATTAAAGGTTTCACTCAGTCTTCACTTGAAGAGATTGACATAAGTATACTAATTACATTTCCAACAGGTAAGATAGATTGAAGAGTTTCTTAATCAAGTTCCTTCTACTTATTATAATTTTATTATCTTCCAAGATTTAATCATTGATTTCACCTTAAGACCATTCTAATGACTCACCACAATAAGAGATTGTTGATTAGTTTAACGTGGGGTAACACGGTATATTTGTTTCTTTTGTTTTTGCTAGATTTAATACATAGTCCTCTACCAAATGACACATGACCAAAGGTAACTAAAGCGATGTAAGTTGATTCAAGTTTAGATAGTTAGAGTTAGGTTTGAAAATTCAAGGATAAACCATATTCCGAAAAGTGAAATTATAACAAAAGATATGCATGTCAAAATAAGTTCATTTAATCTTATTCACAATAATATTTCTCAAATTGACTTTCAAACGATAACATCAACCTACATGAGAACAATAAAAAATTATAAGGCAATGCCTTCTAAATAATTTCCATACCAATGTTTTAAAACAAAAATAAGCATTCATACAATAGCAGTTCCTAAGAAAACCAGATTCCACTTTCTACATGTGTTTTTTTAATCTTTTTCTTTTCTGCTCAGGAAATCCTCTTGCACATTTGTTAGCATGGGTCAGTTCGCAAGAACTGAGCACGATAAACGCTATAACATTAGGACAATATGTTGTTATCTAATTGTTTTAAAGAAGAAAAACACCGTCGCTTATGAAAATAATCCAAGTGTCTAAAACAAGAGTAATTAAAGAGTTGTCAAAAAGGATATAATGTCATAATTAAAAGGAAGACACTAACTCTATTCGATTATCATTTTCTCATAGGAGAAGGTAATAAACCATCACAATTAATTCCACCTATATCACAATAATGACCATCATTTCAACAAGATAACATTTCGAAAAGAAAACAATTACAAGAAGAGAATAAGTTCAAAACGTGATATGTCCCCATTAGTTTAAGTTAGTTATTCAAGACAAAGATTCACTATACCATTGTCAGTTCCCAAACAATCAATCAACACGAAAATATCTAAAACATAATGACTTAATAATATTAAGATGCTGTGCCTATAACAGTTAATTTTATATCAGTATAGAATAAATAAATTGGAAAAGAGAATGGATGAAACGCACAAATGACCCAGTATGGGCCACATCCTATCCTAACAATCCTACTATTAAAACCTTTCTTCTAATTAAGAGAATGTCTTAAGAAAAGAACAAACTTGACAACACCAGACATAACCATTATATATCTTATAGGAGTTTTACTCAATCATTCACAAGAACGCAACATGGAATACATAGCTTCTAAAGGATCTGTCGTCAACAACAAATTGACATCTAACCTATTTGGTCAACACATAACCATTCTACTAAAATGACAGCAAGAAGGTCATGTCACAACAAGCATCACAATAACCAGTCAACCAATGAATTTCCAAATACACCAACCTCAAAGCTACATCAAATGGAAAACTTTCTAAGTAATGATCAAGTAGATCTCACATCTTCCAACATATGCGAGACAAAAAATTTTATGAACATGATTATTTACTCCGAAATTTAAGCTATCCCAAAGATGTGAGTACCGTCTCAAGGAGACATTCCATATGATCAACTACATTCCTCAAAGATATACAACAATCACCAAGGGAGAAAAGATGATTCCAAGGATAAGAATCTCCAAACGGTGAACAAGAAATGATACCAAATTATGATGGTCACACATGACGCTTGAAGAATAAAAATAGTTCTTTGAGGGATTTACAAATAACAAAAAATAACTAACCTAGTTCGAGAGTAATACCAACTTGGTTCAATTCAAAAATCAGTCAAGTTAAGCACACACTAAGCTGACCCGAGAAGGGTAACTAGAACCTGAAACGATCTAAAAGAAAATAATAGAGACAGAAATAACATCATTCACCTATACACTATGCACTTACAGTGCTCAATTACTATTTCGTAAAAAACCCAACATAAGCTAGAACGACGGATTTCAATCCAAAACAAGAATCTGAAAAAAAGGCACAATAAAATTGAGTCAAACAACAAGGTTTGATAAAACATTCAAATCGTAAGACCATAAAAAAGAACTAGGAATTTTCATTACAGCATTCCCCACATCTTTTCTTTTATTAATCTTAAGAACAAAGTCGACCCAACTGGTATTTATTAAAACTCAGAAAACAATATAAGAGGCTTCAAACATCACAGTCATTTCTAATGCCGGAAACTAATATCCTCCCAAAAAAATACGAAAGAGCAAGGGAACTAGAAACCAATCAAAAACCCATCACATGAGACATTTATATAAGGAACAGGGTCATTTAATGAATCATTTAAATAACAACATAAGACTCAAGGGTATAGATAATATCGTGCCTGATTAAGCTCCCGCAATCGAGCACAAGATGGACAGGGTCTGCAACAACATCTCAAGCCCATACTCCACTGTCCTCCATCTTGTTGGGTGGTCCACACTCTTCTCACAGCCAAATTTGGCACAAGAAAGTTACGGCTAGGATATGGAGTCCCCAAAACATAGATCCACAATACCTAGAAGGAAAAGTGGTCTCTAGGATGGCAATGATAGAAATATGTGCACAAACGACTTGAGATAAGACCTCTCTCCCACCATAAATGACCAACAAAACAATGTCCAACCTGCTTAGCCCACCTATCAGTTGTAGCGCCTTGGATTGCATGTAAAATGTGGGAGAGTAATACAAGGGGAAGGTGAACTACCTCGCCAAGTGCCTCAAAGAGATGTGGTTTGGAAATGACACAACTGTAGGATAAGCACAACAAGACCAACAACAAAAATGACCCTACTAATCCCTGAGCCACCAACAACTGCTCCCCAAGGTTCACGCAGCCAGCTTTAAGAAATATACACATTGTTCCACACAAGGTTCCGCACCATCATTCTCCATGTAGCCAATCCACATGGCGTGAGAAGGTTGTAGTCAAGGCCAAGGCAGATGTGCCTTCCACCACCATGAAATCCTCCTATGTTCGTGAGGCACAAAATGCTTCCTAATGAGAGACATGGATCCATCTGCAGTAACCAGAAAATCCCCGTCCACCTCAACTACTTGGCCTATCTGATCCACCTTCACTTCAACCCTGATGCCTAAATCCATCCCCATTCTACTGAAATGAAAAAAAATCCCTCGTGACCCAAATGCATTGCATCCTTTAACAACTTATCATATAGCATTCTGTGTAAAACACACCAGTGGACAGACCTAAAATTGAATTTCTCATCTCCAACTAGCACTCGGATGGTCTTACTCTTGGTCTCAGTTTCCTGATTTTGTTCCATGGGGAGAGGAAGGGTGGTGTCCATGAGTTGTTGAAGAAGTCCCCATTTAGCTAGATCTTTTCATGTCTGAGGATCCAGGCCATGTCCTGCTCCAGCGGATGTCAAGGTTCGATCCTTCTTAAGGACAATCACTTGCTTATATCCTACCAAGAGAAGTGCATGTGCACATGCAAGATCGGCTATACTGCCTCCTACCACCACCACCTTCATATTTCTCTCCTATACTCTCCTCTCAATTCACCTTCAGTTACCTATTCATTGCATTCTTTTGCTTAGGCCCCCCAATAAAATAATGAATTAGAGGAATAGTTTAAGCAGCCAACATCAGTAGAACAAGTTGCAGGTTGAAGTAGGAATCTGAGGTAAACAAAATTAATGATACAACCATCCTAACGAATGCTTTCTACCACAAACAAGGGAAAAAAAGGTTCTTCAACCACTACAAAACACGACCCCTCCCAAAAAAATAATAAAATACACTCTCCCATTGTCTCACGCCAAACATGCTAATGAATGGCCATATAGAGACAACAGGGAGGGTAGGTGTCGCACTCCAAGTCACCTTCATGCACCCACTATCCAGAAATACATGATGGAGGGAAGCCAAAAGCATACGCAAAACGAGGAGAAAAAGAATTGTCATAAGGAACAATAGGTTGGTGGAAGAAAAATTAGATTCTCTTTTAAATTAAATGATTAATGACAAGCAAGATGCAAGCCCAAATGACGAAAGGGAAGGAACTAGTGATTGGCATTATGATAGAAACACATGCAACAACCGACCATGGCATCGCAATAGAAAAACTCTTCCTTTATGTAAAAAGAGGCTCATGCTATAGAAAAAAATCAATCATAAAATCGAACATCTTAAAGGTACTTAATAATAGTATTGATAAAAATTGACACTAAAATCAAATAATCGTTAATCAAAAATTACTTTATAATACTATTAATATCATTACTTTTTTTAATTATTATTTTTACGATTAAAAGAAAAATAATGATAATAATTAATCATATTAATAACAATCAACATGCGAGATCGATAAAGCAAGAACAAAATTTTCCTTTAATAGGAAATCGCAAGGGACGTTACGGTGCCAACTACCAAAATCATTGACACCAACACAATCAAGCACGATGAAGAGGGAGATAAACTATTTATCCTCTGCGACAAGGTGAAGCCTCTAACATTCGAAAAAAATGCAACGACGTTCAACACTTAGCAATATGGTCATCGAAGAAGAAAAAAAGAGCAGCGATGAACGGGGCATTACAATAGGTGCAATTTTAATTCATATTTACATATGGTAAAAATGTTTGATATATATATGCTAAATAAATTTGATTTTAATATGTTGAAGATGTGTTTCCTGTGTGCAATAGATGATTAAATAATTGGTGTGTTGCATTTTTTACCTTAAAAATGTAATAAATAAATCTAACCACAACAGACAACCTTAGTCTAAAACTAGTGCTTATCTCCCCGTTCTCACGTGATCTTTCTTAGCACAGAAGAATCGTAACCGTAGAATAAACTTAAACTTTCTACTCGATGGCACCTCCTATTTTAGGTAAATAAGATCTCTAATTTTTTTTTAGCATCATAGTCGGTATGTTTAGCGACATCATCCTAAACCTGACAATTAAGAACGACATGGTCAAACTATTTATGGTGTAAACAGAACTAACACTTCCTTAGGATCCCATTCGACTACAAAGTTTTACAAAGTTAGATATAGAAATTAACTTCATGATTGAATGAATTCCTTGTGGGATCCAGACGACATAAATGGACCTAATGAAATAGTTGTGCTATTACTTAAACTCTTGTTAATGATATCCTTATTTCCTCACGGATAAATGTGTTACCTTGGTTACTAACAACATAACACCTTGGTATTTCATGAAGGTTGTTTAGCATAAATATGTCCTCTCACCTTAAACTTATATTTAGTTGGGGCATAGATCCTTAGGTGCGATTGGAATTAAACCAAACCTTAGCTGATTAAGGGGTTAACTTGCGGGTGGAAATTGTACATAACTCTTAACAAATGCAATTGTATTTAAAATGTGTTGACTTAAGAGAAGTGTAGAAACTGGAAATATGGTCTCATAACCCCATGTGCCTAGTTAACCTTTAAACCATAGTGAGAGGCCCAAAACAAAACAAAGGTAGTAGGTGACACTCTTATGATTGATCTCGTGGTGGGATTTAAATGAAACAAGTGGATGTCCTGGTTGCAACATGTATTTAACACTATTGTGTATAAGAGAAAAGAAATGGGATGTCTCGTGCTTGGTTACACTCCTTGTAGTAGAAAATCAATTAGTGAAAAGTATGTGTTATTTTGCTTACAATTGTTATAAAACAATGTTAATAATGAGACCATAGTGTGATGTAAGAGTAAAATGAGGTTTGAGGTTAGGAATAATGTCACTCTTGGAGTACTTATAACTCAATTAAACATTTTCATGTGTTATAAAGAATGTGAATTGTCTTTGGTGAGAGCAAACTTTGAGAAAACAAAAGATATATATATATATATATATATAAATCTAAATAAAATTTCTAGATGTGGAAATGTTGAATGGATTCAACAAGTTATTGAACTATATTAACTATGGTAGTGAAATAAATATACCATGATCGAATAATGTTTATGGGAAAAATGTATCTTGAATCTAAATCTCCTTTAAATCCTAAGGCTTCCTTGATATCATGTTAGATTCATTTTTGTAGTAAGGGTAAATTTTAAACATGAATAAATATTAAGAAACATAAGCTTAACATTAGAACGAGACAATTATGATCTTTGTATGAAAATTTAAATATGACAAATAATTATGTAAATTATGGAGATTGTTGTAAGGGATAAAGATCCAACTTAAATGGTCGAACTGTAAGTGGAATGTGAAATGAATTTAAAAACCTATATGTGAAAAAAGAGAGATAAAATTATCTTTGCATAATAATATTCTTGGAATGTTAATCATAACTAAGATGTAATCATGTGTTGTGGATTCGCCAATGCTTTGACCCCTTTCTTGTGGTTGGGTCATTTGTAGCATTCACTCATTGAGGAAAGTGTGGCATCGACATGTATATGGTGTTGTCACTTGTCTATGTGAGTCGACGACTTATGTAAGTGTCGTATGCATTGTTGAGTTTATCTACTTGGAGCCCTTAGAGCATTGTGAAGTGAGCAATGCGAGCAAAAAAAATATTTTTTATATTTTTACTATTGTATTTGTGTTTGTAAAATGTGGGCGTGACATATATGACACAAAATGGACCTAAAAACCCATTCTTAATCAAGGTCGACGATAAGCCAGAATTCCTTACTAACCTCCTTAAGCTAGGGAGTGAACATTGTTTCGTATCCAATGATATCTGTGATGGTGCCATCTATTCCACAAGTGAACAAATATTTGACAATGTTATTGTAATGACCACATTTTCCCACACAAAACCTTGAGAAAACCTAATAACAAATAGGAAAATTTATGCAATAAGGTTTTTTAAAAGGTTGCAAGGCCTTAGCTAGGTTTGAAATTAAGTTCTGATTATAATTTAAAAAAAAACAATAACAAGACATAAGAAAATAAATGTTGACTAATTAAGATTGCCCCAATATTAAGTTTATATTCATTCACTAATAAGACTCCAAAATTTTATTTAAATAATATTCATTAGCTTTTTCAATGCTTAACTCCATAAATCCCTTTTAAATTAATTTATTTAAAGACCCCTAATTAAATTAAAAATTTAATTAGGCAAGACCCAAAATCTTATAGCTCAAAGTCATGCATCTTAATATTTAGTTAATTTCTTACAAGGTCAAGTGTGCACAACTTGATCTAACCCCTAGGGCCCCATTTAACATTACACACTCCTTTTAATTTTTCTTTCAATCAAACCTAAAAACCCCATCACTTAAGTGATGTAGGGTTCATCCTACACCATTGGATCTAATCTATCCTAGACCTTAGATTTAGGTTTGGAAAACGTAACCCTAGATATCCTTATGGAATGCCATATATTCATTTCTTCAACTTATTCTCTCATTTCTCTTGTTTTGATTTGCAGGTTAAGGAAGGAGCAAGAGAAAATGAAGCAATGGATTATTGTTCCAAGATCAATGATGGATACACACAAGATAAGGATTTGTGTATATCCCTCTCCTAGGTTTTATATGAGATCTATTTATCATTTGTATTATCTCATTCTTTTTTTTTCTACCCTATTCAGGTTGTGGGTATTTAACCATTTTGTTCTTGTTCATATTAAAATTTTAGTTGCTATATATATATATGACATTTGAGTGAGGGTATATATATATATAAAAATATGTAAATACATATATATATATTTACAAATATATAAGTATTCATATACATATGTAATATATTACAATATATGTTTTTAAAGACATTAAAAATATTATAAAAGAAAAACATACATACATCCATATAAATATACCATTGTTAAAGAAACGCAGGTCGTAAAACAGTCAAAGGCCACGCATTTGTTAAATCCATATTAGAGTTAATATGGTCACTTGGACCACAAGAATAAAATTACATTGCTTGGGGAGGGGCACCGACCCCACCCAACCCCATAATTTAGATTGGTTGGAGGTGGGGTCATCACCCCTCCCCCACAACCTAAAACAAACTTTATTAATAATTGTAGGCCGTAGCCAAGGTGTCAGCCAACACAAGCCTTTCCCCCTTTTACCTTTTTTATATAAACTTTATTAAAAATAATATATCTTTCTCCTACCCGATTTCAACTGGATCACTTTTTCAATTCTAGTTTTTGTTATTATCACGAATTAATAGATAAACAAATATAATATACTCATATAACTAGCAATTGCAAATGAGTTGCAAGTTACGCCGGAGAGGGCTTGAATTTTATGTGTATAATATGGTTTGGATGTAAAATATATTCTATGATCTATGATAGATGTTTGAGTGTAGAACATAAGTTACATTGTGTTAAACAGTTCACATGTCTTTATGTAAGGTTCCACATTTTGAATACATGTCTATCAAAACATTTGCAACTATATCTAACAAAATTCCTCTATAGTTTGGCACAGGTTGGGAGTACTTTGGCAAATTTAAACTAATTGGGTTGGAGCCCTGTTTGTTGCATATGGTGAAACAAGGTGAGGAGTATGCTGGCAAATGTAAACAGGAGTAGAATCGGATGGATACTGAAAAAATGGGGTTGTTGTCTACGCTTTGGGAACATATAAATGCCAAAATATGAACTTTTGTAAATAAACGCCAAGTGTTCAACCAAATGATACAACATGTTATCTTTTAAATGAATATCATAATTGTATCTTACAGAAGACATGGTCATCGTCAAGAGACATTGTGATTGTCTCATCAAATAAAACAACTGTATATTCACCCCGATCAACTCACCTATACCAACATACATGTGGCGCATAACAAAATACGAGCTTTATAGCAACGTACGGACATCCATCAAGGCATAGTAGGCAATGTTTTTTTTGTTGGAAGTTACTATATTGTCCTCTCCCCATCACACAAACTTAAAATAGTAAAATTACAACTCCAACAAACTAAACATTGTTATCCTCTCCGGCGTAAATTGCAACTCATTTAGAATTGCATCAGATTCTTTAATTGACTTCCATAGAAAATGTTTTGGCTCTTAATTAACCTTGCTTCTTCACACGTTTCGACAAAAATTTCTCGGTGGGTACATGATCTCTAAAGATTTGGTTCTATTTTTTGTTATATGGAATCATTGAAACAGTCTCCCGTGGCCCTGAATGTCTAGTGTGCGCCATCTGTGAGAGCCCTTTTGAAAGGGGCTAACGGATCAAACTACCACATATCCTTAAAATCTGGTCTTTTTGGGACAAGGCTCTTCAAGACACACAGTGCCTTCCCTTCCAAATTTTCTCAAGTGGCTCGCAAAAACATAACTCATATTGTTATGCAAGACAACGTTGCGGGGTCATATGCCACATCCCTAGCAAAATTGGCCCAGTCTGTGAAGTCCATAGATGCTATCAATAGAGACTTTCAAAGAGTTTGAGACTATCTACAACAAACTGATGGACACAGAGTTGGCAGTTGTGTCTTCTGGAGTCAAGCTTGAGAATCAAATTTCTCTTGGTCCTTCACAAAATCAATGCAATGTTTTTTGTCGATTTAAGTCATATCTTCTGCTAGAGTGTTTCCTTAATGGCTTGCTTAAATTTGTTAGGCCACAATTCATCTATTGTTGCCCTGCACTCTTCCTCTGACAAAGGAGTTCGGGATTCTTCTACATGAGCGACAACTTTGTCAATCACAAAAATGTTTTAGCGTCCAAAAAAAAAAAACATCTATTCAGGTCTTTATTTTTTGATTTATCATCAATTTTCTAATCATAACATACATGATTAAAATTATTCAAATTGATGAAATATCTATGATAATAGTTTAAAATAGGTTGGTTATATTAAGGAAAAATCCTTGAACATTACAAATTTCAATTCAATAAAGGAGAAGCGACCTTCTTTTGGAAAAAAAATAAATTAATTCCATGATAGAACTGTGTCAGGAAAAAAAGAATAAAAACAATACAGCAAAAAGAGGATCCCTTCTAGAAACACCGACAGGCCCGCAAATCAGTGGTAATTAAAAAAATTTCATTTCATAAATCACTAGGACCCATATCTACTTTTCCCCTAAGTGGCACCCCATGAATAAGTTCAGTGTATACGGACCATAACTACTGTAACGAAATGCCACCATCCTGTTTAACAGTAACCCTGAAACGGACTCCATTGCGGTAGCTTATCTACAAGACTTACACAGACTGGATAATCAGACAGTCTCGTAAGAAAATCATTTTGTAGAATTATCTTCTGTTTTGAAAATATGTCAAAATATTTGTAGAATTATCTTCATACAATTACAACATGCAAGTCACCCGTTCGGTGAAGGAGCAAGAGCAGAGAGATCAGAGGGCAGGATAACTTGGCTGATCTCCAGCACAGACACATTATAAGGGATCTCCTTCACCGACTTGACATACATGGCGTCCACCTTTGCCTTGGAGCCCGGCATGACCGCACCAAACCCTACCCTGCCTTGTTTACATAATTTTTCGGATCCTATAGGCCAATTTTTTTTAAAAGACGTAAAAAGTCATCGTCATCAGATAGAGTTTGTGAGCATTTGTAGAACGAGTATTCTGAAAACAAAAATAAATGTTGTTTCATCATCTATCCTTATCTTATTTTAATAGAGCTTGAACGCGTTTGTAAAAGTAGTACGCTATGAAAAACATAAGCGGAAGCTTGGTCCTTTAGCGTGGGAGGGTTTTTGGCTTATGTTTCTGGGGTCATTCTCTGGCCAGAAAAGCAGAGGAAGTTTTTGGCCTAGAAAGGAAAGATGTAACAGTACTGAGAGATGAATCATGCCACAGCTTAAGATGGTGTTGACATTAATGCATTACTTGTCCCATCATCATCATCATTTTTTATTTTCATTTTCATTTTCCGAGGTTGTTTATTTGATGAAGGCACAGGTATTTGTGCACAGCAAATCCAATACATACGTTGGTCTGCATCTTGCAATTTCATATTCGATTTCTTGGGCTTCCGTTTCTAAAAGAAATTCTACAAGATCTGCAACAGTCTCCGGTACCACCCGACCCTAATGAAACAACCTAATCAGCTCAGGAAAACCAAACAATGTCCTAAAGCGTGATAGGAGACATTTGTGATCCCCTGGAGACATAATTAAAATCATTCCATATATATTTACAGGGCAGAAGGAATATTTTCACCTGTCGAGCAGCTCGCCTTCGGTGTAGGTCGTGGCGAAGGAGGTGTTCCCTCTGTTCCGTTTCTCTTCTGGCAATGTGCCCGCCTCGGGGAGGCCCCAGTATGCCTTCAGGGTCCTATCAATTTTAGAGAATAATTCTTTAAAATTGATGACAGGTTTTTCCCAGAATCCTGAATTGTGGAAGTCTGAAAACAAAGAAATAAGATAAAAGTGCTTACCCATCCCACACAAATGACTATAAGCCTGCGTATGATGTTGAGTCTGAGTTTGGGCAATGGAGAAGTGTGTTTGAGGGGCGATGAAAATGCCCCTAACACCATTTTCGTTCTCCCGCACACCATCCTTATCCTCGATGGCCTTTCATACTCACCCTGTTTGTAGGAACTGTCAAAGTTTGTAGTTTTACCACGGTAATAAAACCATTTCTTTTCCCTGGTTGAAGGAAGAAAGGGGTCCCCTGTAAAGTTACAAAAATATCTAGGACTTACAAAAATATCTAAATTCCGGCAACCGGTAAAGTTAAGCCACCGGAATTTGACACTTCCCAGCAATGGCTTCTTCAAAGTAAATGCCTCTGGCAAATTAACAGAATTACAAAAAACTTATATTCCACATTATATCCAAATAAGATTGGCATGGTGTCGATTCGCGTCCCATGAAAATCCCCTGCTCCACAGTAGTTCTTCCATGGACACTATGTCTGTATTCATTTGTTACTGTATTGAAAAAATTTGGTGAAAACATGTGAATTTTCAATTTTGGGTTCATCATATCTTTTACAAATGCAAACGCCAACTGATCGCGAGGATTGAACACCTGAATTTCATTGAACACCAGGCACGAAAACACTTTCGCCGGAATACTCTGTTTTCTCAATATCAATGCCGTATCTCCCACATCTGTTACAAATAACCATCAATCAATTCAACTTGTAACCGAATCTGTTTATACCAATTTACTTAGTAGAAACATTACCAGTGATGTAGGGAAGCTTTTTAGAGCTCCATGGCTGCAATCCCTGTGCACAGTAATCTTCCATTTGCAGTCTAACCGCCTCCTTATTCCACTTTCTCCATCTCACTGTAAAAATGGCTTCCTCCATGGTATGTACATTGTATGGATGCCTTGACAGCGCAATCTTTGCATTTTGTTTGATAAGAAGATTCTCCAACATTAACAGCGGATCCACAGCCAGCTGTATTTTGGCGTCTATCCAAATGGTGTACATGCAGTTGGGGAAAAGCCTGTGCGGAAGGTATTTGGGTATCAGACCATTCATAACATGCTCCTCGTATGGCAAATCCTCCACCAAAACAATGCGCCACAGTCCTATTTTTTGAGACTCGTCGGGTTCGATCCCGTAACCTGTAAGCTTTTCCAGACTTGGGTTGTCCACAAACATGAAGAAACACACCTTTTCTACTGTAATTCTTCTCACGCGCTTCGGCTGCCTAAGCCTGTCGTAGCCTCCAAAGATAGCAGAAATGAGTACTAAGCCTCTGCACGACTCCATGGCCTCTCTGTCTGCGGCGCTTACGCGGAAACCAGGAGAAGGGTAATTCACAAAACCGCATGGCATCTCCATTCTGTCTGACGTGTTAAAATATTGCTTTCTGTTTTCGGGAGCGAGATTACCTCCGAAATTCCCTCGCATTGAAGATGACCCATTCATTCCTTGCTCTATTTTCAGAAATTTAAGAGAAGAATTCTCATTGAAATCGGCTTTTTCAATCTGCCAAAGGACTTTTGCGGCTGAAATCAACGGAAAAAACAGGTTTTTTAAAAAAAATCGTTTGTGGACTGTACAAACCCAATTCCTCTAAAACATATATATCTAAATTCCGGCAACCGGTAAAGTTAAGCCACCGGAATTTGACACTTCCCAGCAATGGCTTCTTCAAAGTAAACGCCTCCGGCGAATTACATATATACTAGTATTTGTTAAGACAATAATAATATACTAATATTTATTAATAATATTGGTACGCTGATATTTCAAATTTAGAATACAATTCATATATATTCTTAATATATCATTCTAATATAATAAAAAATATAAGTTTATTTAATGGATAAGTTTTTTCATTAATATATGAGGTTGTACTTTAGTGTGAGGGGATAAATTTGATTTTATATAATTATAAGGATGTAATTTACATACACCTAGATAACTGTGGAAGATTGCAAATTTATACCTTGGACAATTTCAAATAAAACATTACTTTAAATTTATTTATAGAACAATGTAAATTGTATAGTTAGTAGTGCTCTTAATTCCTCTACTTAGGTAATTTTTTTCTTTCTATTGTAGATAAATAAGAGTTCGATTGTAAGATTGATTCTATTGTCTCTTACTCAATCACCTGGATACAAGAAAGTAAAACATGGGCTTATAAGCATTTTAAATTCCTTTTCCCATTTAACAACATTGTCAATAATGCAAGAGGATCAAATTTCAATTTCCACCCAATAACATTATATCCTTAAAACATATTTGCAATGCCTCCTAAGTAAAATTTGTAAGTAATGCAAGTCCTAATAACTCATTTACAAGATCTAACCATTAACATATAAGATTACACCTAATGTTCCATTGGTAACATTTAAACGTTGCAAAATTAATAATAGCACAAGTTGCAACTCCACATGTCTTTCTCCAACAAGAGCACTTCATCCATTGAGTCCACCATCTTTGTCAAGCCAAGCGCACAACAAGATGGGGGATTAGGGAACACTCTCCACCCAACCAACATATCGAATGAGGGAGAGAAACCTTCTTCCTCATTGGCCCCCAAGCCCCAACAAGGAAGCAATGAGTGCTATTTAGACAACTATGAAAACTTAAAATGGCTTCGGCACGCATTCAGTCAATACAAACAATGAATTCACACAATACCAAGTTATTTACAACCAACCAACAAATATCATACACAAAGGATTCATGTTAAATCCATGGAGGAGGAAGGAACATGGGGGTTCTTCTTATGCCTCACAGGGGCTTGTGTGTCCACCTAAGAGCCTCCAAAACTCCATCACAATATATACAACACTCTTATTCCTGCCTCCAAGAAGATGCACCACTCTTATGCCTCCTTCAAGAAATCAACCCACTCTTATGCATCCCTCACTCTTATGCATCCCTTAATCAAATAACAAGTTAAACACAACATATTTATCAACTAGGTGGACATCCCAACCCAACTCCCTCCTTAAATACCCAATATCATTTCTCTTATGTCTCCCTCAATTTTTACCCTCATTTCCATTCCTCCCACAACGTAAGCATCAAGTCTATTTCCCACAATCATAACCGATATAACAATCAACATCTACACATGAGAGCACAAAAAAAGGGCAAGGTAACAATAAAGGTGGAAGTCTACCTCACAAATGAAGAGTATAAATGCACAACAATCTCCAAGCCTTCCAAAATCCTAGCAACCAGCATTCACTCAAAGCTTCATTATCAAGCAAGATCTCCAAAATTACAAGCATTCCCCAAAAAGAGCAAGTAACCCCCAATCCTTCCTAAAAAAACCAATAAATAGAAAAGAGCCTAGAGAGGGAGATGATGTGGCTCCATTTAGGATGCCACATCATTTCTTCTCCATCTAACATCATTCAAGTCAAACCCATAACCCAAGGAACAATAAATGGGTGGTTGAGAGGTATGACAAACCTCTTACACAAACCACTCCAACCTGTAACGACCCAAATAATCACACACGAACAACACAGTGAAATACAGGATAACTTTCTTTTTTGACTTGCTTGACACAACATGACGCAACATGTCGTCACCAAGTATACAACTAACACTGTGAACAACTTGATACAAGGATGGCCATAAAGGCAGAACGGAAACGTTCACACATATCAAGGACAATTTACTTTTCTTTCTGACATGACAACATAGAAGTCCAGTCACAGAACACACTTATAGTTAGGGCCATCCACAATGAGATATTCTTGAGGGTTATTTATTTTAAAATGATATCTTACAATTCTTAGCTTATGTTTTCAAGGAGGCTCAAGATATGATTCATACAATTCATCTTACCAAGTTAAGTTTATTCTTTTGACATAGAGTAATTATCTTTAAATCTCCTCTATTATGACCTTTATTTGCTTAATTCATTTATCAAGAAAAAGGAGTATTTAAATTGCACAAGGCCATCTGCTCACCACTAACGCTACTAAGATTTGTTCTTTCCCACAAGACAACATGGTTTTAAGTTCAACACATTTAAGAGAAGAGATACAAGGTGCCCTGGAAAAAGGGTTGGAGGGAGAAGGTCGAGATGAAACATTTTTAGGACCTCATTAGTTATTGCCAGTATTAAAATTGAAGCTAGGGCTCTTAACCAAAACTAATAGCAACTTTACTTAGGCTTCGCTGAAAGTATTAACAAGGAGTAAAAGAATTTACTTTCCAAATGGCTGAGAGATAGATTGTGTGGTTTCAAAATTGTTTTCTCCTGTTTATTAAATCTTATTATCTTCCAGAACTAACCATAGATTTCCTTTAAGTTCGTTTAAGAATTCCACCATGAAAGGGATAGTGTTCATTAGTGTAGCTAGGGGTATCAAGTTATATAATGTTACTTGCAATGATAGTCCTGCCCTTGATTACTCAAAGAATTTCTTGCTCTCAAGTTGGTGACCCCTACGTTACTTTATTTGAATACAACTTGTAATTTAACTTCCTGAAGTATTAAACAATCCCATGTTAGTTTACTTATGACACTTTATTACTAAGTCATGGCAAGGTTTAACTCATAATTTATTCTCAAGGCAAAGTTGAAGCAACACTCATTAACGAGAACAAAACAAGATTACATCATTTCTTAAAATACTGATACTCCACAAGTCACTCAACCACAATAACCAAATTTTCTTATAATTTCAATGATGGGCACACAATGCAAGGTTTCCAAAGTTCAGATGACAAGTCCACAATACATTATACTAAGACATTAATCCTCTTCTAAACTTTCCACTGGACGTTAACAAAAGTTGAACAACATAAAAAGGTTTCGAGCAAAGAATCTTCTCAACTGAGGTTGATGACAAAAGTCTACAAATATATCCCTCATCTATACGCAAAATCCATCTGCAGCAAATTTTCTACAAGAGTCAGTTCACGAGAACTGAGCAAGATAAGGCTACACAAAACCACCATAACTATTATCTAACAATATCATGAAAAGAAGCACCTTATTACAAGAACTTGGGTCAAACCTCTAAACACTATGAGCACATCAAGTTATAATAAAGTCTATAACATGTCGATCAATGAAGGAGAAGACCTTGTACTTCAGTTAGGAGAAAATGCAACAAAAGTAACAATCATATGAGAATGGCCCTTGGCCCTATAAGGAGAAAACAAACAATATAGCAAAGACAAAATCCCCATCAAGTAAGTGATTAAACAATAATTACAAGATTGAGATTTGATACATATACCAGTCATCTAGAAATTTATCAAAGGTACCAAACACATAGGCTAAAATAATATTTTTCCAAAAGAACAAGAGTTTATCGGCCCAAGAAGGGGGGGAAAACACAGGTTTCAAAAATTAACACAAAAGCCATGTATAAATGAGTTTCAAACCGGAAATCAATAGAGTATACACACAACATAAGTTTCGAAGCGAAGGCAAAGTATACTAGTTTTGACCATTAACTACAAGGAGATTTACCAATCATCCAGGAAGGGTCAAAGTCTTACAGGCTAGTAGCAAACACACGAGAGAAGAAGGGGGTTCCGTCCAACAGGAGTATAGAATAATGTCATCAATAGATTTTTATAACACTAAAGGTTTGCAAACCTCCACTATAGTACTAATGTTTGGTTAATTTAAAATAAATTGCCCACATCCCAAAACAACCATATTTTACGGCAACCCTGGGTAACACAGTCAACCGTCACACAAAGATACAAACATAATTTCAAAGTGACATTATCAAAACAAAACCTCCCGCTATGAATCCATAAGACTATCAAATGAAAGCTGAGTTTTTTCCCGAAGGTTAATCACATTTAAGGAAATTTCCATCAGAAACTATTACGGTAATTACGTGCATAAAAACCGACCAATATTAATTACTAGCGTTAACATTATAAGGGAGCAATTAATGCAAGTTAGGAAAAATAGAAGAGCACCATCAGCAATGATTCTGAGAGGGGATTAGACCAACTATTCTAGTGTTAACGAGGTACAGGTTTCGCACAAAGAAACCTCCAGCTTAGTTGATCCGAAAAGCTAGTTATGGTTCAAGTTGATAGGGGTGGTCAAGGCACTTCCTGAGGATGGCCTTAAAAGCCTAGAAACAAGATGAAAGATAGTATAAGAGTCTAAACACGCGAGATGATAAAACACATTGCACGCGAACCCTTTTATTCTACCAGGTTTAATACCACAAATCTAAGCTGGCTAGCCCACGCATTGCTCACACAATCCTACAACCTTTCTTTCTCGATGCCAAAAGGTTATCAAGGGACTTGCGAAGGAGCTAACAAAAAACGTCAAGGACAACTTGGGTGCTACGAAGGGGGTTTCATAGTTATTGTAAACTTACTTCCATGATATCGAAAATACTAGCTTTATCAACATAATAACTTGCAACTCAATCGCAGAGAAGAATTAATACATAAACAAACAGACGAAGTTATATCATTCGAGTAATATAACATTCAGAGGAGAGGGCACATGCATCCTTTCGACCCACATACTATCAACGATAAAAGCTAAAACAAGAAGAAACAAGCAGAAAGGGAAATCTCCCATCATGACATCCAACTGACAAATCAATGCAAGGAAAAGTGGTTCGATTTCATGATAATTTTAAATAAAATAACAGTATAAAAGTGTAGAAATATCTTGCCTATTTCTCTAGCTTCAACAGGTCATACAGACTCCACACGGGCCAGCATAAAAAACAATAGCATGAGACAAGGATGTGAGTACTGCTGCTGGTGATGTCAATGGGCCAAAAGTGATAACTGGATAGACTAATGGGGCAGAAAAATTAACAGTTGAGTCCTTTCACAAATCCACCTCACACTGCCTCGTAGTGTCAGCTAGAATCCCATAAGCTTCCCCATTTGGAAAAACAACCAACACCCATGGGTGGGACTGATATAGAGATGTCGTACTATCACCATAACCCCAAGCATCAGTGTTCTACGTAAAGACACGCTTTCTTGTAATACGGGGAAGTGTCAAGTTCCCCCTCATGCTTCACGAGCCAAAAAGACATTCCAAATGTCACAGCTGCACACATTAAAAATAGAAATACATATAACCATAACGTCTCTCTGTTCATGTGCCCTTCCAATCTGCTTCGTTTTGAAGGTGCACCTGAACTATTTAGCATTGCTTTGGTCTCTTGACCTGCATAAGCAACCACCCCAACTACCCATGTAGTATTTTTTAGCTGGCAACCTCGAAGCACAATGTTTGATGGCCCAAGTGGAATTCTTCTGCCATCAATTTCCATGTTTGCAATGAAACCATATATGTTTCTGTTTGGTTGTTCACAACGAATAAGGCCTGAAGGAGGTTCCCTTTTAGGCCTCTTAGCCGCAGTTTCTGGTATGGCATATCTTGTTTTCAGATTTGATTCTCCATCAAGGTTAATTGTCTGTACATATGCAATTCCACTTGGATAACTGGTTTCCAACAAAACAATATCACACAGGATAGTTTCGTTTGCAGGTATCTTCAGTACTTCACCTACCATTACATTCTTCCATTTCTTTGAGCTGAATTTGACACCCTGCAGCACTTGTACCTCCCTATTATTCTCTTTCTTATCATAATGATGTCGACGCCAATCCTCATACCCGTCTTTGATAGCTGTCACACACAAAATGAATAGCAAAGGGAAAAGTGATACAGTTCTCCCAAAGACTGCCAGCTGAGGCAGCTGATTCAAGGCAGCAATCACTAGGAAATAAATGTAAGCAAGTCGATGAAACTGAACAAACAAATTCTTAGGCAAAAAAAGTAATGATGGTGTATTTACTTGTCCGAATCTCGTTTCCAGCAAATTCATATTTGTCATTTGTCGATTTGGGGTCATTGATATATATGAGTCTATCATTTTGATTTTCATCATCTGTTGCAGGACATTCTGCCTCTAAAACTCTCAAACCATCCCGCTTTGATGAATCTGTTGGCTGTCCGACATTCTACATTCTTTGAGCTGAAGGATTGTTTAGTGTGTTTGAAATCTCAAATGCGCCACCATGATTACGAATCTCTGAGGAATTTCCTTGAGGAGAAGTCGATTAATACATGTTCTCCTCCAATAACAACATTCCATGTAACCAAATCTGGTGCAGCACCCGTCGCCTCCAGAAAGTCCACCAGAAGTTGCTCATTCGGAAAGGATGGTATGCGTGAAGTCTCAGGAAAAGATGAAGTTTGATCACCTCTGGCAATGAATACAATAATGGCGGTGTCATCTCCCACAAGGCATTCGAAAAGTCACATTTGACGGCCCTGAGGCCCCTTCTGCAAAACCGCCTTTGCATCCACCACTTTTACCACCATCATAAGCCCACTTGTGCCTGGACGCAACTGCACCACTTTCGTGAATTCCTCCACCATCTTCCTGAAAATATCTCAGATGAAGCTCAGTATGGAGATGTAATTTGACAGAGGAATTGAAGTATTCAAGAAGTTCGACCTTCTAAGGATTTGAAGCTGTGGACTATTTTATAAGAAGATAAGTGGGATGGCCAAGATCACTGTTGGCCTTTGCTACATGGCGACCAGTGTATCCTATTCTTCCAATTAATGGAATCCTGCTACCTTCATCTCCCAAGAAATTTTCTCCAACATTGCATAGATCTCTTGTGCCTGTGGTTGTGATCTGTCACCAACACAAAAAGCATGAACCATTATTACGGAAAAGCAAACATGCTTCATGAATATTCTGATCTGAAACAGATCCGCCTCCAAGAGACCCTCTTCCATGAGCTACATCGTAAAACAGTAAGGTCTCAGTAGAGAATCTTGTAAATAAATTTCATCAGGTTTGCTGGTAACACTCTCACTGTCACATAGTCGATTTAGACAGAAATATCTTGAAGGAGAATCCCGAATTTGAGGATGCGTTCAATACTGAACAGACAACAATAGAGTTAGACAACCTGCTTGATGGAAGCGCTCAAAAAAGGCTTCTACTATACTGCAACATGCCTGTTGCCTAGCTAATCACTACGGCAGGCTGTTGCTGTGGATTCCCAAACAAGACACACCTCGCAGCATCCAAGGACACGTTTTCCCTCCTTCCAACGCCTGCAGCCCCAGAAAAGACGCGTCCAACACCCACCCATATGCATTTAATAACAAAATCAAAATAAGATCATGGTGGAGAAAAACGGGACTCCACCGACTCCCACTGTCACACGCCACCTAGGAGGTTGCAGATCATTTAAGAAGTGACATGATATGTCACCCATCCGCCAACTCAGAAAAGTGCATTGCAATGAGGCACTACACAACCCACACCCTTAAGGACAATAAAATAAACACAAGTAAGAAATTTCAATTAAAAATCACCTTTTTTCTTCCAAAACACATAATGGGGTGTATTTTTGACCCTCCAACCCATAGATAGGGTTGGTATAAGAAATTAAGAGGTGTGAGACAAGCTTAGCTTGTCCCACAAGCCTCAAAAATTGGCCGTTAAGGTCAAATCCGAATTTTCCAAGTAGTGTGGAGTGTACAACACTCAAAATCACATACATTCAACTAATAAACACAAGAAACAAAGACACAACCACTCTAATAAATGAATCCTTGTGTCACATCCAAAATTAGCTTAATAATATGTTTAGTTTACTAATCTAGACACATAAATTAATTAATGATAAAAAAGGGAATTACATCACAATTTAAATCATAACACCAAAATTAAAATAAAAGAAAGGAAAAGAATTACACACAACCCCTTGGTCACAATTGTGGTCATCCCCCAAAGGGAACCCCCTTAATAAAATAACAAGACAACAACATTACGCAAGTTACCATGGTGACCAATTGCCAATACCCCACATTCCTTCCTTCTTGGTCTCCTAGCCCTCGTAGTTTGTTTTTGTGATATAATTACCTATAAAAATCACAAAATACCCCTCTATCTTCATGGCCATATTAACGATGTCGAATTAATAAAACACTTATATCTAAATATCAATTTCAACATCAAATATCATAAATACTATTGCTAAGACTATGTAATTCAACAATTACTCCAATTTTCAACATTTTGATTCTCCTCATACATTAGTTTGCAACTAAGATCATAAACCAACTGAATCATCTAATTTAAGCAATACTTGCATCTGTTCACAATTTCACCAATTCTTTAATATCAAAAAAATCACAAAATGACTTTGAACATCATAATAAAATCAATATTAAGAAAAGTCAAAAATATCAATATATATCCAAGTTGACAACACATCATTGTCTTTCACACGAAATATCTATCAATAGTTAATAAATTCAATTACACTAATGTTTATCGTTTGATTCCCATATCACAATGAGTTAATGTTGTTCGCCTATTAATATTTACATGTACAACGTGCGATAATGTATATGTGCCCAATCACAAAGATAAATCAAATACAATAAGGTAATGTTGAAGAGTAATGACATCACAATTAATTTATAACAAGGAAACCATTCTTGATCACCATCAAATACTTAAATTTCCCATCAAGTCCATAATACAACCATATAATCAAAATAATAACCAAAACACAATAGTAATCATGATTTCCTGCACATTTTATTTGTATGCTAATTAGAATACAACAACAAGGTTTGAGATTAAAATCAATTCAAAATTTATAACACAGTTCAAACTAAGTTAAAGATGAGTGGGCATTACAGTTATGATAAACTAGTGAGGGAGGAGGACGGGTTACACTATAGTTGTACACATCTATGAAAATTGTCACCATCCTTTGGGTTTCAGGTTTACACTATCAACGATTAGAGATAATTTGGTTGATTAATGGTCTAGGTTCACTTTCCTTTCCCTTGGATTTCAGATTACATAGTTTTAGATTACATGTAGTTAATCAATTGCTGCAACTGAAAACACAATAAAATTGTAATGTATCCCCCTAGTTAGGTCCATTTCATCAATGCCTTTCATCGTAATAAAGTTTCAAGTTTCCCATTTGTACACAAGTGTAAAAATTGTCAACATTTCTATCGATCATGTGGGGAAAGCTTCCTGCTAGCTTTTAGACCAGTGCCTTGCTCTTGTCCATTGGGCATGGAGTCAAGCATATAACCAAAAACTACCTTTTCCCAAAAATAAACTAAAATTGGGAAATGATCTAGTGAACCAGATCACATGCAAAAGTGCACTTTATTGAATTGAAAAACATTGCAATGTGCATGATCTGCACATATTTAAAGGGAAATCCTACTCTAACCAAACACTGTAGGATTTTCAATAAAAGTGTTTAATAAACATACCATTCATAGGAATGGGAATTTTCTCTCCATTCATCCTTGAAAGATGAAATGCATTATGTTCTTTGCAAGCTAAAATCATGTAGGGACAACTCCAGATTGTATTAAACTTCATGTGGTTTCCTTACTTTACATGATCAACATCCCATTTTAACAAAATGTATCCTTCATTGAAGACTCTGAGTTTAGCCATCTTATCAAATGTTTTCTTTATCTGTCTTTGATTATTTTCCATATCCAGATGAGATTGTTCTCTTAGCTCTTGCAGCTCCATTAATTCTGCATAACTAACATGCAATGGTTCATTCTCAAGTAATTCCATTTGATGCAATAAATCTAATGCGGAAAAATCAATTGAGATCGACATTCTTGCTTCTCATCCATAAACAAGATTGTATGGTGAGTTGCCAACTGGTCTTTTAGGATTCACTATGTCAGCCTAAAGTGCTAAATTTAACATCAAATGCCAAGCTCTTTGGTTATTCTTGACTATTCTTCTCATGATCCTTAAGAGATTATTGTTAGTTCTTTTATCTAATCCATTACCTTCTGGGTAATAATTAGATGAAGTACTTAAATAAATTCCTTGCTTAATAGCCCAATCTCTTATCTTTGAACCAAGAAACACTAAAGAATTATCTGAAATGATAGTTGGTGGAACACCAAATTTGTAAACTATACCTTTGTAAAATGATAGGATTGAAGTCTTGTTGGCTTCTTTCAAGGATATTGCTTCTATCCATTGTGTAAAGTATTCTGTAGCAGTCAGGATCCACTTGTGTCCTTGTGACGAAGGTTGATTTATCATGCCAATGAAGTCAAGAGCCCACTACATGAATGGATGATCCATTGAAATAGGTTGCAGGGGAAACGAAGCTAAACATTCTTTTCCAACAAAGAAAGCACACTTCTTACACTTTCTAATCCACTCAAAGTAGTCCTTGAATATGTTGGGCCAATAGTAACTAGCTTTCATAATTTTTAAGGTTGTAGTACGTGCTGAAAAGTGACCTCTCATAGGTACTTTGTGAAATTCAGATAATAGTTGCTGAATTCTATCATAATCAATACATCATAACAAAATTTCAATTATATTTCTTTTAAACAACACACCATCAATGAAAACATAGGGTACAACTTGTAACCTGAAATATATTTGCTTATTCTTTTCCTTACCTTTCGAATAAGTACCATGATGTAAATAGTTAACTAAATAAGTCATCCATCTTGATTCCTAAGCTTCTTCAATAAGTTCGGGTTGTTGATTTTCCGGTTGTACCAAGATATCTGACTGCTGATACGCGATTTCAGCATGTTGTTCTAAAGTTTCAAATTTTGCAGCCAGCTATTTTTCCATATCAGCAATTAGATGTTCACACAAACCTTTTTCACAAACTGTTTTCGTAACATGAATGTCAACATCATACTCCATAACCTTTGTAATCCAACCTGCTCTCTTCTCATTCAGTTCTTTATTCAACAAGAACGCTTTAACACTTAGATGAGAGACTAATACATGTATCTTATTATTGGAAATCATGTACTTGAAATTATTTAATCCTATAACTACTGAAAGAACATATTTTTTAGGAAAAATGTACTTTATCTCGTAGTCATGAAAACTCTGTCTAAAGAAAGCAATTGGCTTCTTAGTGTTTTCATCATTAACCTGAGTTAATATAGTTGAAATAGTCTCACCGCCTTTAAATGTATACATTAAAAAATCCTTATCTAAAATTGGATTTCCATGAGTGGGAGCTTGTGAAATAGTAGACTTGATGGCCTCAAATCCTTTTCTTCCTTCGCTGGTCCAAGAGAAGGTATTATCTTTCTTTAGTATAATTGTTAATGGATTAACTGATGCTGCAATATCTAAAACAGATCTTCTAAAAAAGTTGATTTTTCTAAGGAAAATTTGTAATGCTTTCTTATGATGAGGCAAGGATAGTTGTGAAATAGCTTCAATTCTGAAAGGATCAATAGATAAACCTTGTCTAGAAATAATATGACCAAGTAATTTACCTTGATGAACTGAAAAATATAGACTTTTTGGGATTAAATGATATTCCAAACTATCTACAAAGCTGAAAAGTCTATCTTAAATGCATTAGATGCTCATCAAAATTCTTTGAAAATATGGTGACATTATCTAAGTAAACCAATAAGCATTTATTTAACAAGTTGTGAAAATCCATGTCCATTGCATGTTGAAACGTTGCACTGGCATTGGAAAGTCCAAAAGGCATTCTTTAATAAGCATAAGTACCCCACTTTATGGTGAAGTTTGTTCTGTATTTTTCTTCATACACAAGAATCTGATTGTATCCGCTATAACCATCTAAAAGGGATAACCTATCTGAACCTAAAACAATTCTTAAAATTTAATCCATATTGGGTATTGGATAATAATCTTTTAATGAAGCTTTATTAAGATCTCTAAAATCCACACATATCTTAATTTAGCCATTCTTTTTCCTAACAGGAACAAGATTAGCTACCCAGATTGAATGCTTAATTGGAAAGATACTACCTTATTTGAGTAGTTTGGATAAATATTCTCTCATCATTGGTTCGATATTCAGATTTACAAGACTTTGTTTTTGCCTAACTAGCTTGGAATTTAGCTGTAACTCTATTGTATGTTGAGCTAAACTGGGATGAAAACCTCTCAGATCTTGATATTTCCAAGCAAAATCATCTCTAAATTCTTTACATAAATTTATAAATGACTGTTTTTCAGCTGAGGAACATACCTTTCTGACAAATACTTGAGGCAACTTGTTTGTTTTCAATTGAAAAATCTGGTCAGCATAGAAGTGCTGTAGTTTTTCCTGATTTATTGTAGAAATTTTAGCTTCTTGCTAAAAAAATCTACAGATTTGTTCATCATCCTCAAAAAACTTGCTAATTTTCTTCGTTATCAAGCACCAAAGTTCTGATAACCAACTTAAAATGTGGCTATAATTTTTTGTTTTCGATATGTTCTAGCACATCAAAGATAGCACCAATTGTTGCAAGTTTTTTGCTTGTTTATTTCCAACTCTTAAAACAGATTACATGTTAATAACATCAAATCTTCCATTACGTCTGAAACTCTATGTTGTAAGATTTCAACAATGAATTATTACACACATTAAAGTTTTTCACTTGATTAATAACTAACTTTGAATCATTAAAAACTTACAAAGTGTTAATACCTCTTTTTCTTGCCCATTATAAGTCGTTAATTAAGGCTTCATATTCAGCTACATTACAAGTACAAGATAACTATAGAATTAAAGCTAAAAATTAACTTTCATTTGAAGGGGAGGTAAGTATCAAACATACACCTTTTCCTTTCTTGTTCTTAGCTCCATCGAAGTGAAGCTTCCATATCTCTTCTGTTGTTTTTTTATTTTGGACAATAAGGGGATTGGTGCATTTTTTTATGCAAGTAATAGACACAAAACAAATCTTCCTCTTCTTCTTTGAAAGGATCATATGCATGTTATTCTTGAGCCTTTTCATCCATAAAAAAATTAAAACACCATCTAGTGTAGAAACATGTGTTGTAACATAAAAATCAGATTGATCTAAAGCTACATAATTTACTACAACATTTGAAGCATGAGGCTCAATATGAAACCTAGCAAGAGGCTCTAAATTTATGGTAACATTGGTCCCATATCTTGTAGTAAAGAACAAAAAAGACCAATCTAAAGAAATATAAAATCCTATCTTTGTTGTAAAATCTATTGATAAACCTAAGGCAAAGTAGGGAGGTAAATCTAAAAGAGTAACTGTTATCTAAAATTCACCCCTCAAGGTAATTTTGATAACATGCATCAAATTCTTTAGTCCCAAGCAAATAGATTGATTTAAGGCCCAAAATCATGTTTTTAGGGACCCCTAGGATTCTGTCTAACTCTCCCATCCAAGAAGAAAACCCAACGAGTTAGAAAAGGTGAAAAAATTGCAAAAAACCAAGCTTGGGGCCGAAAAAATGAAGAAAATCGGCTAAGTCCTAGTCCAGGCAGTCCGGGACAGTTGGGACGTCGGGGCGCGAATCGGCCGAAAAGCCGCTAGGCGGTCCGTGCAGTAGTTGGGACGTCGGGACGCATGGGACACGAAAAGGTGAATGGCCGAAAGTGGAAAAAATCGCTAAGTTTTGTTATCGAGCGGTTTGGGACATCTAGGCCGAAGGTACGCGAGGGACGCAAACCGGCCGAAAAGCCGAAAAACAGTCCATTTCGAGCGGTTTGGAGATATGTCCCAGGCAGTCTGGGACATTTGGGACAAAGGTACGTGGAGGACACGAACTGGCTGATTCAGCTGAAATAGGGAACTTTCGTCCAGGACAGTTGGGCCAAAAGTATGCGTGGGACGCGGAAAGCCGAAAGAGCCGCCAACGAATGGAATCTCGCCACGTGTCTTCACCTCAAACAGGAACAAGGAAGTCTGAATCGGCCGAAGCAGGAGATTTTCATTTGGGACATCTGGGACAAAGGTACGCGTAGGACGTGAGGGACACGAAAATCTGAAAGGACCGACAGCAAAGAAGAAAAGTCAACGTTTGACCCGTGAAACTTCAAACGGCCATAACTTTTGACTCCGAGCTCTAATTTTCATGAAATTGGACTTTCTGGAACGAGCACGACGTCCCTATGCCACAAAGTCTGGATTTATTATTTTTAATGAGGTTAGATATATTTAATTAAGAGAAAAATATTCGGCTCCAGTCAGTTAATGCTCATTCCCGTCAAATGACAGAAAACGCCTGCCAGGCCCAAAATAGCTGCCCGCACTCAGAAGGCCATAGCTTTTGCGTTTCTCAACGAAATCACACAAAATTGGTACCTTTGGAATTGTGGCTCCGATCCCGATGCACAGTAATCAATAAATTCCAAATTTGATGAGAAATTGGTCGAGATTTATTAGAAAACGTGGCTGGGTTCATAACAGTGTTTCATTTGGTGGTTGGGAGTGCAATTAAGAGGCATGGTCATCATTCTTTCTCTACTGCAGCACATGGGACAGTATGCGGAGCCTTTTGCAAGTAATATATAATCATTTTACTCCATTTAATGCCTCTTACAGGTGGTTGAATGACAGATTTCGGGATTTCCATTTTCCCTTCTCTTTCCCTTCTCATTTTTCTATAAATTGGAGTGTTGGGCTCATTGTACACGGGGGAGTTTTTCAGATAGCAAAGCTATGTAAAAATTTCTTTGTGAAGCCAATGTGCTACAGGCCCTTGTAGTGGACTCCTTGCATGGTGATCCAGGCCCTTATCTTGTAATAGATTGAACTGTGCATATCATGAAGCAATAAAATATCGGTTTGTGGATATATCTTCCCCTGCTGTGTTTTCTTGCATTCTTCTTGCCCCTTTAATATTTGTACAAGAATATTGTGTCTATTATTATGTTCTTGCAGGGATCCATTATCATTGTGTATGCTTAGAGTATCATTGTGAATGCATTTTGCTAGATTATGGAGAACTGTCATCACCTCTTCTAGTGTGCACTTTGCTTCTGTATTTCACACATTTGGAGAACTACTCTCACACCCCCCTTTTCTGGTGTATCACTGCTTTAGTGTAGGCTTTCATTTTATTCATTCTCTCTTCCTGGTCCCTTGGAAATTTAGATTAGAATAGTTAGTTTCCCCTGCATTAGATTAGATTGTGGCAGGTAGTTTAGGAGCAAGAACGAGCTTTCTCTAGAGGTCTATCTCAAGTAGCAAGTCCCACAACTTGGAGATAGTACCCATGTTATCCAATCACACCGTGAGTTCAAGTATATGCACTTTTATAAACACAGGGGTGCTGTGATTTGGTGATAACAGTTTTGGAACGCCCGGTGGGACCTTAGAGGTCTTCACTTTCATTGCAACAAGATCGATGTGCACTTGTTGTAAGTTCCAGCTTTGAAGGAGCTTTAAAATCGCACATCTGGCGACTCCAAAAGAGGTATAATCCACTGGTTTCAGCAGTCCAAGCCTGGTAAATTTTTGAGAAGAATAGAGACTAGATAAAGAACTAGGGAAGAAGGATTGTTTGTTTATCTACATCTATCTCCAGGCAGAGAAAGAAGGGGAAGAAGAGCTCAAAGATCTCCATCTCCACCTAACAGAACTCTCTCTACACCTCCACCTGGTAGACCTTTCCTCCAATCAACAAGGGTTCTCAGGCCGATCAGAATGGCGTAGCCACCGAATCCCTTTGTCAACTTCACTGGCAACAGCCCACTTGCCCTCAACGCACAGAATCTAGTTCCAATTGCAGCGTTGAAGAACATTCCATTTTTTACTAGAGAAAATCATACCACTCCTAGTGATCATGTCAAAGACATTGCTAACATTTGTGCAATCCATGAGATAAATGAAATGGACGTTGTTGTCAAATTGCTGGCATCTTCATTCAAAGGGAAGGCATTGCAATGGTTTAGGAGCCTTGCAGCTAGTTCTATCACAAATTGGAATCAGTTATGCACAGTTCTCCATGAGCAGTTTGGGGAAAAGGGAGATAATTTGTCTCTACTAGAACAATTGACAACTATCGAGAGAGCTCCCAACGAGCAGCTGACTGACTTCAACTTCAGATTTCAAAGGTCTTGGGAGAGGATTCTAGTGGCAGTAAGGCCAGCAGCTGAAGGTGCTTTTCTATACTATCTTAAGGCTTTGAATTCTGATATTTCTATGTTAATTCAATCTATGGGAGGCACAACCTTACCTGCTGCTTATAGCATTGCCATTAGAGCTGAAAACTGTCTTATTCAAGCTCGTAAACTGGCTCCTAGGCCTCCCATGCCCTTGTATCCAAACTTAGAAAATCCAAGCACTAGTCAAGCACCCACTTTAGCTCCTATTCCCACTCCTAGAAATCAAAGTTCAAATGAGACTTCTACTTCATCCTCTAGTGCTTCAAATGAACTCCAAGAGGTCATGAAACAATTGTAAAATTTGAGAAATGAGCTGGTTACTATCAAAAGACAATAAGCTCAGAGTGCTAGACCGTATCAGCCTCAAGCGCAATACCAGGCTAGGCCCCCATACCAAAAAAATAGGTCACCAACTCAGGCTGCAAATCAAAATCAAAGCCAAGTAAGGCCTCCCGCTAATAGACCATTTCAGCCCTATAACCCCTATAACCCCAATGTTGTATCTTCTTCTAAAGCATTAGTGCCAGTGCAAAATAACATGGCCCAAGAATATGATTGTTGTTTCCTGTGCGATCAGCCACATAACCAATCAATGTGCTTTAACGGTGGATTAAATCAGGCTCTTATGGTGCAAACTATTGGTGGGTCGCAAGAGTCCAGCCACGAAGAGGATCAGCAGCAAGAAGCACCTCAGCAAGGAACATCTCCGAACGAAACTACTCTTGTCAATTGGCAAGCTGAAGATTTCTATGGTATGAATCAAATACCCTCTCAAAGTGTTGCAGCCAACACAAGGTCAAAGAGGAGAAATTTGGGTGAAGAACAGCCATTAGCTCCAAGTAATCCACAACCTTCTACCACTCCACAAGCGCAAACAAAATGTAGTTCCAAACACGTAAAGGGCACCTAAACCAGCTCCTAAACCAACTCAAATGCCAGTTGCTGCTACCCATGTGCAAGGAATGAATTTGCAAGTTAGAGGACAGCAGAGGGAGGCTTCATCCCCATTCAACATCATTGATCAGATGAAGAAGACAAATGTAAACATATCAAAGTAGACAGATGAAGAAGACAAATGTAAACATATCATTGATCAGATGAAGAAGACAAATGTAAACATATCAAGCTGAAAAGTCTATCTTAAATGCATTAGATACTCATCAAAATTCTTTGAAAATATGGTGACATTATCTAAGTAAACCAATATGCATTTATTTAACAAGTTGTGAAAAGCCATGTCCATTGCATGTTGAAACGTTGCACTGGCATTGGAAAGTCCAAAAGGCATTCTTTAATAAGCATAAGTAAATTCCCTGCCCTAATGAAAGTAAAATTTCAAAATTTTGAGTTATGAGTGTTTTCCTCTAAAGTGCCTAAGTCGTGAAAATTGAGAAAATCTGTGTTTCGGGTCATTTTGTATGTATTTCGGGCCTGTCGGACATTTTTGTCCCGCCTGTCCCAAGTACGAAAGTGCATTCTGTTCCCCGATCGGCCGAAATCCCCGAAGTTGTTCCATTTTCGGGCCCGTCGGAACTTTTTGTCCCAAGTGTCCCAAAAATTATTGTGCAAGTTGTTTCAATTTCGGCCGAATCACCCGAACCGCGTACTTCGCACTTTCTTGTTCCAAATGTCCCAAATCAAAAAGTGTGAGTTGTTCCATTTTCACCCGAACCGGCCGAGTCGCGTACTCCGGAACTTTTTGTCTCAAATGTCCCAAGTTCAAACGGGCCTTTTGTTCCATTTTCGGCCGATTCGCCCGAACCGCGCTTTCATGTCCCAAATGTCCCAAAGTTAATCGGGCAAACTGTTCCATTTTCGGCCGATTCACCCGAACCGCGTCCTTCGCGCAATTTTGTCCCAACTGTCCCGAGTTCCAAATTGCTCTCTGTTCCCCGATCGGCCGAAACTCCCGAGTCGCGTACCTCAGAGCTCTTTGTCCCAAATCAAAAAAATGCAAACTGTTCCAATTTCGGCCGAAACACCCGAACCGCGTCCTTCGCACGTTTTCGTCCCAAATGTCCCAAAATGCATTTGTGCGTCTTCTCCTTGTTTCACCCGAATCGGCCGAGCCGCGTGTTTCACGCATTCGCGTCTCACATGTCCCAAGTGAACCTAATGCAATTCATACTTAGTTTTTCCCGCTCGACCCGAATATGCTAAAATATGAATTTAAGTTGCGGCTCTGATGCTATCAATCCGAAGATCAAATTTCAAGGACAGCTGGCAGAAGGACGAAGCTCTCAAGACGCTGGTTACATCAGTTTTCAAAGATATTCATTGTCATCCTCAAGATGAAAATTCTGGTGTGTCCCTCGTGGCAAGGACATAGCTGATACGTGGAAGAAAATTCAAGCAGCGGTTTCCGAAGACGGTGGGTCCCTCTCAGTGACTGGCCACCTGTCTTCTTCTCCTTGTTCTTTTCTCTTCTTCCTATTCCTTTCGTATTCTTTGTAATTAGTTAAGGTATTGCGATTGGCGGTCCTTAACTATTCGTTAGTTAAAAGAAACGGTTACGAAGAGTAACCGAATTGTAAGCTATATAATGGCCTTCTTTGCGCCATTTTGAAAGGAGGAAGAACTTGGCATATTTTCTGCAAGTGTAAATAGATTATAGAGAAATCAATACAGAAGGACTTTCCTTTCTTTGTCTATCTGATCTCTGTCTATTCTAAGCTTTCATTTGTTTTCTTTGTGAAGATCATTTATCTCAAATTCGTTAGTCTCATCGATTGCATACTCTTCAACTTTGCAAGCACGGTGATCTTGCATAACCAAGAAGGAACTTTGTTTCCTTGATAACGAATCTGTGTTACGTTAAGAAACTTTGCGTTCTGGCAGATGTTATTTACAAAACTTTGTGTCTTTAAATTCCATCTTACTTGTTCTATACGAATGATCTTGTTTTCAATTCACGGTGACTTCGCATACATAAAGAATTACTCTGATATCTATAATTCTGCATGTTTGCCTTTCTGCTCTTTTCCATGCTCTCATTTCCTCAGTCCTTTTGTAATTGATGACCTTCATAGAAAACACTTTCGTGGTATCCAAGTTTAACCAACAAATCATGTCCTGTACATTTGTAAATAGGTTTGTTTCTGAATAAGGGAACCTCTCCCATTAAAGAGGAGGGACTTCTTGTCCCCTGACTGTTGCTCTTCTTAAAAGTCCTATTTGATGACCAACAGTTTTTGGCGACTCCGCTGGGGAAAATCACATTCCAGTTCTGTAATTTTTGATCATCTTTTGATCTGGCGACTCCGCGTTTTACTCGAGGGAGAAGGACCCTTGGTATTGAAGACTCTCAGTTTCAGCTTTTGGAGCAGCAGGGTTTTCCTTTCCTTCAACAAGAAATAGAAGGACTCGTTCGACAAGCACACCGCCTGTTCAAGAAAGAAGTCCTGCGGGTGGTATTCCTTCAGAGCCAGCTAGCCCTAATCTTCAAGCTTTGATTCTTGCTGGTGTTACAGTTCCTCTCCAAGCCGTTTTTCCAAGAATGGCGGCACCATTACCATGGGGTCATCGTGTCGGGCCCCTGGCCCTTGCTCAGCCTTTGCATGAGTTACCCAGAGGTAACCGGAAGAACTTCCCCAAATTCAAAGGCGATGGCAAAGTGCATCCTGACGAACACATCGCAGCCTTCATTGTTGCATGTGGAGTTCTGGGAGTCGAACATGAAGACGTCTCCGTAAGGCTGTTCGTTGAGACGTTACAAGACAATGCTGCTGATTGGTTCTACCACCTTCCGGCTAACGCTATCACCGACTGGACCACAATGAGAACTCAGTTCGAGAATCGTTTCAAGCCGGCAGAAGATGTGCATGCTTTGCTTGCCCAAATTTCTCAGATAAAGAAAGATTCGCAAGAACCCATGAGAGAGTTTGTGGCTCGATTCAACAGGTTGATAAATAAAATTCCAACAAACACTCGACCTGTTGATCGGATTCAAAAATGTTTCTTTCTGAATGCCCAATCACCTAAAGTTAGTTATGCACTAAGAAGGGCTAATCTCGGAACGTTAGCTCTGGATCAAGAACTGGCTGTTAGTGTCGAGGATGACTTGATCATGTCAGGGAAGTTGAGAAGAGACACTTCCAAATCTAAGTCTGCTGCTTCTTCCTCTTCCACCCCTGGACCTAACACTGATCCATTAGTTCAGAAACTTGCAAATGATCTTATTGCTATAAAGAAACAACTGGCTCAGCACGCTCCTTATGCAGACGTTCCGAGGAGAAATTTCCAGCCCAGGAATCGTTTTGCCTGCTTCTCAAACAAGATTAGCACTTGAAGGACCTCCTGTTAGAGTCCCTGTCAATGCGACCTGCGAGGTGGAAGAACCAGATGATGATGAAGATAACGAAGCTTGCGAAGAGTTTGCGAGAGAATTTGATGATGAGGCAGAGGAACTTGAGGGATCTCGAGTGAATTTCTTTACCACTGAGGGCATTGATGATTATGATGAAGTGGTAGCAGACATGAACAGTGAATCTTTTGCTGTCATGACTCGAGAACAGACAAAGCAGAGGGAGAAGGTGACCCAGCCACCTAAGAAATCCAAGGAGCAGTCGGCAACTATCCCTGTAATTGCAAGAAGAGGATCTCCTATCCCTACTTCGTCTACACCAAAGGTGAGTCCTATCAATCCAGTTACCAAAGTTGCTTCTTCTTTTTCTCCTAAAGTTGATAAGCCTAGAATTCCAAATGATGATGGCCCGTCCACTTCTGGATCCTTTGATATTGTTGATCACCTGAAAAAGACCAAGGTACAAATCTCAGAAGCTGAGTACTATCAAACCCATCCCAAAGCTTTTGCCAAAATGATCCACTTTGTTAATTCCAACTCTAAGACCACTTCTAAAGGCCTTCTACCTACTCCTCCTTCTGCACCACAGCCCAGTCTGGTAGCTGCTGTCACCTCGCCTGGTGACAAAATTAAACCATTTTATGTAACACTTCTAATAGCTGGCCATAGGCTCAGTAATTGTGTCATAGACTCAGGAGCCTCAGATAATGTAATGCCTGCTAAAGTAGCTCATGCTTTAGGCCTGACCCTCACTCGCACTTATGGATCCTGTTACTCCATGGAAAGTAAAGAAGTGCCCCTGGTCGGGAGAATTAAAGATGCGCAAGTGGCTTTTGCTGCCTTGCCTGAAAAGAAAGTGTTGGCTACCATCCTAGTAGCAGATATCCCCCCTTCATACGGGATGTTGCTAAGTAGGAACTTCTGCAAAGATGTAGGTGGGGAAATCCAGATGGACTGGTCGCATGCACTCGTGCCTGTCAATGGACAAATGAAGAAGTTGTTGCCTGAAAAGCAGTCCGAGTATATTGTGCAGAAAATGGATGATCCTAGAGCACAAATACTCTATGAGGATATGGGTCATGGCAACTACATGATTATGTCCCCTGACGAAATCCCACCCCCCAAAGTGTCTCCTAGAGATCCTAACGGGGTTTGGATTTTAGAATTTGATGGAAGTTGTTCCTCAGCTGGTTCTGGAGCTGGTGTCCTGCTAGTGTCACCTGAAGGAAGCCTACACCCCTTTTCATTCAAGTTACAGTTCGAGAATACTAATAACACAGCAGAGTACGAGGCTCTCATTCTCGGATTACAGGTGGCCAAAGAACAAGGTGTGAAGAATCTTCTGGCTCGTGGTGATGCAGAGCTGATTGTAAAGCAAGTCAGAAGCCTTTTTCAGGTAAAAAATGGGAGGCTGAAGCATTACCGGAATCAGGTTTGGGATTCCATTGAATTCCTTGATGCTTTCTCTATTGAAGCAGTACCTAGGGAAAAGAACAGCAGGGCTGATTCACTAGCTGTCTCAGGGTCACTGCTGATTCCTCATCCTGATTTCTCTCAGGAAAAATTCACCATTGAAATGGTCCATCGGCCTAGTGTACCTGACAACACCAATAACTGGCAGGTTTTCAATAATGATCAGCATTTGCTTTCCTTCCTGGAACTCAAAGGTAATTTTGAACAACTGTATTTTGAGGGAAGTGACAACCTGCCTCGTGAAAGTGTGTCCTTTGGCCAAGCTGTCACCCAAGGAGAAGAAACAGATCAGGAAGGGTGCATTAAACTCAAAGGAAACAAGATTCCTAAAGGGCTGGTGAGTTTGGAGGAACTATTTGATAAGCATGACAGGTATGTGAAATCTAGAGCTTCTTCTGGGCCTCAGCAATCAGCTGAGTATGATAAGATTGATATTGGGAGTTCTACTGACCCCAAGTTCGTGAACATTGGAAAATGTTGCTCAGCAGATGAGAGGAGAAAAGCAATTGATCTTCTAAAAAGGTATAAAGATGTTCTCGCTTACTCTTATGAAGATTTGAAAGCTTTCAAACCAAAAGATATGCAGCACTCTATTCCCCTCAAGCCTGGAATTAAGCCTTTCAAGCAGAAACAGAGACAATACAACCCCAAAGTAGCTGACACCATCTTTCAGGAGATACAGAAGTTGTTGAAAGCTAAAATTATCTTTCCTATTCACCATTCAACATGGATTGCAAATATTGTGCCTGTCAGAAAGAAGAATGGTGAGATCCGCATCTGTGTTGATTTCAGAAACCTGAATCAGGCTTCTCTGAAGGATAATTACCCTTTGCCTATGATGGATCAAGTATTGCAAGCAGTAACAGGATCCGAAATGTTATCTATGCTTGATGGATTTTCTGGATATAATCAGGTAGAGGTGGATACTGTAGATCAACATAAAACAACTTTCACTACTCCTTGGGGCACCTTTGCTTACAAGAGAATGCCTTTTGGGCTTATTAATGCTGGTGCCACTTTCTAGAGAGCTATGGATCTGGCTTTTGGAAGCTTAAAAGGGAAGTGTATTGTCATCTACCTTGATGACCTGACAGTGTTTTCCAAGACAAGAGCGGATCATTTTGATCACCTAGAGACAGTCCTGCTGAGATGCCGAGAGCATGGGATTTCTTTGAATCCTAAAAAATCTGTCTTCTATGTGTTACAGAGGGAAAACTATTAGGGCACATTGTCTCCAAGGATGGTATTAAGATTGATCCTGAACGAGTTCAAGCCATCCAGCAAATTCCTCTCCCAACCAGTAAAAAGGGCGTGCACTCCTTCTTCGGTAAGATCAACTTTTTAAGAAGGTTCATCCCTGATTTTGCTGAATTAACTTTGAATATTTCTCAGATGATGAAAGGGAAGCAAACATTTGGTTGGTCTTCTGAAGGAAAGGAATCCTTTGAGGGTATCAAGACAGCTATTGCTAAAACTCCAGTTTTAGCCTGTCCTGATTTCAGCAAAGATTTCATCATCTATTGCTATGCTACAGATAATACCTTGGCTGCTGTGTTAACTCAAGAAGACTCTGATGAACATGAGCTACCAATTGCGTTCATGAGCTATATTCTGAAGGATCATGAGTTAAAATACACCATGATGGAGAAGCATGCTTTTGCAGTGGTCAAAGCTGTCAAGCAATTTCGCTTTTACATCCTCAACTCTCACTCCATGGTGTTGGTTCCAGATACCACTGTTAATTCAATTCTCACACAACAAGAATTTGGATCCAAGAGAGGGAATTGGGTTGCTAAGGTCCAAGAGTATGACATTGACATTAAGCCGACCAAGCTGGTTCGTGGAAAAGGTCTTTGTGAGCTCATTGCTGAAGGAGCTAAACATGAGTTGCTGGAAAAGAAAGTTGACCTTCCTACTGTTCTGTTCCTTAGTTCAGTTGACGAATGGTATGCTGACATCGCCCATTTTCTCACCTATGGGGAATGCCCCTCTCATTTAACTGCCAAAGAAAAGAGGACTGTTAAATTGAGATCAGTACAATATGTATTATGGGAAAATGCTTTGTTCAAGCGTGGCTTGGATGGGAGATTTTTGAAGTGTGTGGACAAGGAACAACAGAGAAAATTGCTCTCAGCTTTTCATGATCAAGCATGTGGAGGGCACTATTCATCAACGGTCACAGCACATAAGATACTCCGTGGAGGGTACTACTGGCCTTCTTTGTTCAGAGATGCATCCAAGTGGGTGGAGAAATGTGAGGCTTGTCAGACTTTTGTGGGAAGACCTAAATTGGCTTCTTTGCCTCTCAAGCCAGTTGTGATTGAGGAACCATTTCAACAGTGGGGTTTGGACTTCATTGGTGCACTCAATCCTGCTTCTAGTGCTGGTCACACTCATGTGCTAACTGCCACTGACTACTTCACCAAATGGGTGGAAGCTATTCCAGTTAAGAGCACTACTTCCGAAGTGGTTTGCAACTTCATCAAGGAGAATATCTTGGTAAGGTATGGTGTACCTAACAAGATTGTAACAGATAATGCCTCGAATTTCTCTTCAGCTGAGATAATGGACTTCTGCTACGGATATGGCATCTCCCTGGCTCATTCTTCAGATTACTACCCCCAGGGAAATGGGCAGGCAGAGTCCACTAACAAAAATCTGGTGACTATCATAAGGAAGTTGGTCAATGAGTCTCAACGAAACTGGCACAAGAAGCTCTATGATGCCCTTTGGGCAGACAGAATTACACCAAAGAGAGCCATTGGAATGTCTCCTTTTCAAGTGATATATGGAGCAGAAGCTCAATTGCCAGTGACAGTGGAACTACCAGCCTTGCACCTAATGAAGGCCATTGAGGATACTAGTTTCAGTGATGCCCTGGACAAGAGGATTATGTACCTGCATAAACTGAATGAGGACAGATTGATGGTTGCTGATAGGATATCTGTTCACCAGCAAAAGGTAAAGGCCCTGTTTGACAAGAAAGCTAGGTTCAGAGATTTCCAAGTTGGAGACACTGTGTTGCTATGGGATAAAAGACATGAACCTCGTGGCAGCCATGGAAAGTTTGATTCCCTTTGGCTCGGGCCTTTCAAGATCAGGCACTTTGCTGGTAAGAATTCTTTCTATCTTGATTACATGGATGGTTCCCCCCTCCCACTTCCTTATAGTGGGCAGTACCTCAAGTTGTTCAAGTCCTAGGTGATTAGGGAGTCCCTTGTATATTCTGTACAGTGTTTTTGCTTCTCTGCTTTTGGTGTGTTTTCCTTTTGTCATTCTGGTGTGTTGCCCTCTGTATTGGTGTTCTTTTTGACTCCGTGGCCCAATGGATAAGGAACTGGTCTGCTTTTCCCGAGTTTGTCTAAGTTCTTGCCTTGCCTCATTCCTTGAATTTATACCAAGTCATCCCCAGAAGGAGCCAGCTGTTGTCCACTCAAAATTCCCTGCCCTAATGAAAGTAAAATTTCAAAATTTTGAGTTATGAGTGTTTTCCTCTAAAGTGCCTAAGTCGTGAAAATTGAGAAAATCTGTGTTTCGGGTCATTTTGTATGTATTTCGGGCCTGTCGGACATTTTTGTCCCGCCTGTCCCAAGTACGAAAGTGCATTCTGTTCCCCGATCGGCCGAAATCCCTGAAGTTGTTCCATTTTCGGGCCCGTCGGAACTTTTTGTCCCAAGTGTCCCAAAACTTATTGTGCAAGTTGTTTCAATTTCGGCCGAATCACCCGAACCGCGTACTTCACACTTTCTTGTTCCAAATGTCCCAAATCAAAAAGTGCGAGTTGTTCCATTTTCACCCGAACCGGCCGAGTCGCGTACTCCGGAACTTTTTGTCTCAAATGTCCCAAGTTCAAACGGGCCTTTTGTTCCATTTTCGGCTGATTCGCCCGAACCGCGCTTTCATGTCCCAAATGTCCCAAAGTTAATCGGGCAAACTGTTCCATTTTCGGCCGATTCGCCCGAACCACGTCCTTCGCGCAATTTTGTCCCAACTGTCCCGAGTTCCAAATTGCTCTCTGTTCCCCGATCGGCCGAAACTCCCGAGTCGCGTACCTCAGAGCTCTTTGTCCCAAATCAAAAAAATGCAAACTGTTCCAATTTCGGCCGAAACACCCGAACCGCGTCCTTCGCGCGTTTTCGTCCCAAATGTCCCAAAATGCATTTGTGCGTCTTCTCCCTGTTTCACCCGAATCGGCCGAGCCGCGTGTTTCGCGCATTCGCGTCTCACATGTCCCAAGTGAACCTAATGCAATTCATACTTAGTTTTTCCCGCTCGACCCGAATATGCTAAAATATGAATTTAAGTTGCGGCTCTGATGCTATCAATCCGAAGATCAAATTTCAAGGACAGCTGGCAGAAGGACGAAGCTCTCAAGACGCTGGTTACATCAGTTTTCAAAGATATTCATTGTCATCCTCAAGATGAAAATTCTGGTGTGTCCCTCGTGGCAAGGACATAGCTGATACGTGGAAGAAAATTCAAGCAGCGGTTTCCGAAGACGGTGGGTCCCTCTCAGTGACTGTCCACCTGTCTCCTTCTTCATTCTTTTCTCTTCTTCCTATTCCTTTCGTATTCCTTGTAATTAGTTAAGGTATTGCGATTGGCGGTCCTTGACTATCCGTTAGTTAAAAGAAACGGTTACGAAGAGTAACCGAATTGTAAGCTATATAATGGCCTTCTTTGCGCCATTTTGAAAGGAGGAAGAACTTGGCATATTTTCTGCAAGTGTAAATAGATTATAGAGAAATCAATACAGAAGGACTTTCCTTTCTTTGTCTATCTATCTCTGTTCTAAGCTTTCATTTGTTTTCTTTGTGAAGATCATTTATCTCAAATTCGTTAGTCTCATCGATTGCATACTCTTCAACTTTGCAAGCACGGTGATCTTGCATAACCAAGAAGGAACTTTGTTTCCTTGATAATGAATCTGTGTTACATTAAGAAACTTTGCGTTCTGGCAGATGTTATTTACAGAACTTTGTGTCTTTAAATTCCATCTTACTTGTTCTATACGAATGATCTTGTTTTCAATTCACGGTGACTTCGCATACATAAAGAATTACTCTGATATCTATAATTCTGCATGTTTGCCTTTCTGCTCTTTTCCATGCTCTCATTTCCTCAGTCCTTTTGTAATTGATGACCTTCATAGAAAACACTTTCGTGGTATCCAAGTTTAACCAACAAATCATGTCCTGTACATTTGTAAATAGGTTTGTTTCTGAATAAGGGAACCTCTCCCATTAAAGAGGAGGGACTTCTTGTCCCCTGACTGTTGCTCTTCTTAAAAGTCCTGATTTAGCCATTCTTTTTCCGAACAGGAACAAGATTAGCTATCCAGATTGAATGCTTAATTGGAAAGATACTACCTAATTTGATTAGTTTGGATAAATATTCTCTCGTCAATGGTTCGATATTTAGATTTACAGGCCTTTGTTTCTGCCTAACTAGCTTGGAATTTAGATGTAACTCTATTGTATGTTGAGCTAAACTGGGATCAAAACCTCTCAGATCTTGATATTTCCAAGCAAAATCATCTGTAAATTCTTTACATAAATTGATGAATGACTATTTTTCAGCTGTGGAACATACCTTTCTGATAAATAGTTTCTTTTCATCATCCACCGAGATCTCCGTGTAGTTATCTACATGAGTTGAAATCTTGCCTTTGTCCTTTCTTAACTGATCATCAGAATTGAAAATATCTTCTAGTGTGACCAATACTTGAGGTAACTTGTTTTTTTTCAATTGAACAATCTGGTCAGCATAGAAGTGCTGTAGTTTTTCCTGATTTACTATAGAAATTTTAGCTTCTTGCTATAAAAATCTACAGATTTGTTCATCATCCTCAAAAAACTTGCTAATTTTCTTCGTTATCAAGCACTGAAGCTCTAATAACCAACTTAAAATGTGGCTATAATTTTTTATTTTCAATATGTTCTAGCACATCAAAGATAGCACCAATTGTTGCAAGTTTTTCTGCTTGTTTATTTCCAACTCTTAAAATAGATTACATGTTAATAGCATCAAATCTTCCATTACGTTTGAAACTCTATGTTGTAAGATTTCAACAATGAATTATTACACACATTAAAGTTTTTCACTTGATTAATAACTGACTTTGAATCACCAAAAACTTACAAAGTGTTAACACCTCTTTTTCTTGCCCATTATAAGTCGTTAATTAATGCTTCATATCCAGCTACATTACAAGTACAAGATAACTATAGAATTAAAGCTAAAAATTAACTTTCATTTGAAGGGGATGTAAGTATCAAACATACACCTTTTCCTTTCTTGTTCTTAGCTCCATCTAAGTGAAGATTCCATATCTCTTCTGTTGTTTTTTTATTTTGGACAACAAGGGGACTGGTGCATTTTTTTATGCAAGTAATAGACACAAAACAAATCTTCCTCTTCTTCTTTGAAAGGATCATATGCATGTTCTTCTTGAGCCTTTTCATCCATAAAAAAATTAGAAACACCATCTAGTGTAGAAACATGTGCTGTAACATAAAAATCAGATTGATCTAAAGCTACATAATTTACTACAACATTTAAAGAATGAGGCTCAATATGAAACCTAGCCAGAGGCTCTAAATTTATGGTAACCTTGGTCCCATATCTTGTAGTAAAGAACAAAAAAGACCAATCTAAAGAAATATAAACTTCTATCTTTGTTGTAAAATCTATTGATAAACCTAAGGCAAAGTAGGGAGGTAAATCTAAAAGAGTAACATCTTATAAGATAGTAACATTTGGGCAATAATGCAAGATTAACTCAAAATTTATAATAATTCCAACTGTGTTGGTTGTTATTCTGTCTAGATGCAACACACTTTTCTTTGTAGGTTCATATTGTAGGTCTAATTTTTCTGCAATTGCTTTTGGAATAACTATGCTACTTGCACCACTTTCAACCATGCAATTATGAACCAAATGATATCCAATAATCAAAGATAGATAAAATGGTGGTGGTTTCTTGATATCATGAGAATTTAAAACTTTTTGAATCATCCACTTAGCCTCTTGCATGTGGTCTTGCTCCATTGTTCTAAGAACCATGTCTTCTTTTTTAGCTTCATTTTCTGCTCATTTTGATGAAATCTAAAGCTTAGGAAACTCGTGAGAAAGTAACTCTTGTTGTCATGGAATACTTAAAGCATCCCACAATGAAATACTAATATTGTGTTTTTTCATTACCTCAAAATTGATTAAAAGAAGCAACCGTTTTTGAAACAACTTCTACGGTTTTAGCATAAGCTTTAGAAAAAATTGACTCTACTTCAGCAACTTTTGAAATCTGAGGTATGAATAGTCTTATGGGATCATGATGTAATTTTTTTCTACTCTTTTTGAGCTGAACTACTTGTTTTTTAGGAACAACAAGATAGTTTGTTGTTTTTTGGACCTGCACTTTTTATTTTATCAGTAAGTGTAGGCAGAACGGGTTTGTTTTGTTATTTTTCCTTATCCTGAGCCTTTTCTTGAGACCTAGTTGTGACTGCAATAAAATCTTCCTCTCCAAAGATGACTAGATTTTGTTCTATTGTCTTTTCACTTTGAGCATCTTCCTGCCCACCCTCCATTTGAAGCATAAATAATGCTTCAGGTTGAGGTTGTGCAGCAAGGCTTATATTCAGGAATGCATCTGGATAATTGACAGTTGAATGAGGTTGATTACAAGGTTGACACCATTCTTTTGAAACCATGTTAACTGGAACAAGAGTGCTACATGAACTAGGAGCCTTTGGGTCAAATTTCCTTGGCTGATATGGTTGTCTATAGTTCTGATTTTGCTGATAAGGCTTCCTATTATGCTGATTTTGCTAATAAGGAGCTTGATAAGGCCTACTAGGTTGAGCTAATTTGTTCTCAATTTATGTTAACTTATTTCCTAGAGTCTGTAAAGCCTTAAACACATCATCTGATGGAGCTAAAATAGTAGGCTCTATAATTGTAATAGGTTACGGAATAGGTGACAAATCTTCTATAAGAGGCATTAAAGGCCTTGGATCTAATTTCCTAGTTTCAATAAGGTTGTTTTCAGCCCTAATGACAATTTCATAAGCTTTTGGGGGAGTCTCGCCTCCTATAGATTGAATCATGGTTGAAATATCACTGTTTAAGGCTCTAAGGTAGTATATAAAAACATGATTAGCTTGAGGCTTAACACTAGATGGAATTCTTTCCCAAGTTCTAGCAAATCAAATGTTGAAACTAGCTATAAATTCATGAGGATCTCTTTTGATTGTAGACAACTGTTTTATGAGAGATAAATGATCAGAATGGCCTTGAAATTATTTAAGTAATTTCTCTCCTAACTCATCCCAAGTTCTTATGCTCCCAATTTCTAAGGTTTTTTTACCATTGCAAGACTTGTCCTTTAAATGATTCGGCTAGAAGTCTTAAGGCTACATCTTCATGAGTTATATTATGGACAAAAGAAAGGGCTACAAAATCTTTAATGTTCTCTGTAGGAGTAATCTAGTTTTCACTAGTGAATGAAGGTAAAACTTTCATGGCAGCATTAGGAATATCATGATAAACTTGAGTTACTAAAGGGCTGCCATTAGTAAAGGTTACAAAATTTTTAGGTGGTTGTAGGGCCATTGGAATAACTGAGATTTGAACAACAAGATTAATACGTGGTGAAAGAAGATTAGGAGGGTTTTGCAATAACCAAGCCTTTTATAAGGTAAGGTATTGCAAACTCTTCTTCTTCTATTTGAATTCAAAGGTAAAGAAATAAACTCAGTATGAATTCCTCTTACCGATGATCTTGTAGTCATTTTAGGCATGGAACATGCTGCAAAATTGGTCTGAAATCAGCCTCACAAAGTCACCAAATAAATCTTTTGATCTTTGGAATAAATTTTGGCAGCTTGCTTCAATTCTTAAGTGACTTTCTTTCATTGTAAATTACTTTATTTTCCATAATTTTCTTCAAATATGATCCGTGTCCCACTGGGTGTGTCAAAAGCTATTATCTCTCAAAAGTGCACCCTGGTTGAGAGATGGCAACAAAGTTTCTAACCTTTCTTTAAATCTCTCACTTTCGTAGATACAATGCAAACACCTTAGGTCTATGGGTATACCTATTGTTGAGGTGAGTCTCCAATATCAAGGCTAATTCCTTTTTGATGTATCATAAACTATTTTTTTGGGGTTTTTAGGGTAAAATATGACTATAACTAAAATTGAATGTGGATGATACACCAAACTTGTTGAGGGCTTGGATTGAGTATATGCACGATAAAATTGAGAATGAATTTTGGATGCACAAACCAATAGTTTTCAGCAGAATATTAAGGAAAAATACTTTTTGTATTGAGGGAATGAATCACAACAACCAAATAAGATAAACATGCACACTAATAGTATGCAAAAATTACCGTATTTGTAGTAAGGTAAGATGATAAATCAGGGAGTTGAAATTCACAATAATTAATAAGATATAGACACCACTACAAATAATTGGAAAGGCATAAATCATTTCTCATTCAAGGGGGAAAATTGGTAAAAAATACTTCAGCACTCCTATGTCCAAAAAGTCCTCCTTGTGCCTTGTAATTGCACACAATATAGAACAAGATTATTCACCCAATCCATCCTAAAAATAGGATAAAATTTTTACTCACCCATGCATGCTAATTTTATCCCTTTATCATGAAAAAATAAAGGAATAAAAATAGGCATGTTGATTACAATGAGGCATTAATAGCCTTACTTACAAAAATAAATTTCAGTCCAAGTGCACTTGACAGATCTATTTTTAATAAAATTGGATGAATAATTTTGCTAATAATAGCCTTTGCTTGATGTGTAAGTCTTCTCCAATGTGCATGTAAACTTTGTCTTCTTTTTCTTGATGTGATACTTGCAATAGTTGATCCTTGTGATTATATGCATAATATTATTCTTCTGCAAGTAAAAATAATGCTTTGTATTCAATACCAATGTGGGGACCACTTTCCATGTGCACATATTCTAATTTGTCCTCTTGAAGTCTGTAGTGTCTGCTTTGGCATAATGCATACTTTGTCTTTTGGTCTTCAATTGCTTGAAAAGGTGACCACATTGACTAATTGCTTGGACTATAGTAATGAGTCTCATTTGATTTGATGCTTGCATTATTTTCTTGGTCCCTTTTGATTAGAACTCAATGCATATAATGTGATAAGGTTAAGTTTACCTTTTTGGTAATCATTGGTGAATATATATCGACTGCCATGTCATAGAATATAGTTTCAGCCTTTTGAATAATCATTCATAACAATATTTGATTAAGGTCATGTTTTACCTTTTTGGTGAACATTGTGTTTGGCATTTACACTATAGTTTGGACCTTAGTCGGTCTATGGTAATGATTTTGTTTAAACATGGGGCTGCGCCCCCCTCCATGATGAATTGACCCATTGAAAAGTTTTTCGGTGGCTTTGCTTAACTGCGATAAGTTTTGAATCATGGTACAATTACCTTCTTTTAATAAGAACTATTGATCTTGTACTGATTAATTCTCAATCGTTGATCCTTTTGTACCCTCGGTTAGGGTTTTGAATTTTTATTTAATGTGTTTGGTGCTTGTTCATTCATATATATGTGTACCATTTGATATCTTCCATTGATTTTTAACCATGGTTGAAGTTGACGTGAGTGGTCAGGCTTGAGTTTGCTTTGAATATGGGGAATTAATTGTGGCCACTGATCTTTGTATCATTTAGATATGTAACCATTGATTACTAACTCTAGAGTTAGTAATGTGCACCATTTGATCTTATACGATTTTATCTTGGACGTTGAGAAATAACTCTGGTGAGTTAGGTTGATTAAAGTCTCGTCGAGCTTGTCATTTTTTCATTTCACTTGCTCGTTTCAAATGGTGAAGTCCTAGCCATTTTTTTCTTCTCACTTCCATTGATGGTGTTTCGAGCTTGGACTTCATTTTTCTATACATTAAAATTGTTTTGTTGTGCATTGGAGAAGTTTTACATTGATTCAAAATCCTTTATGTACACTTGGTTGTGAATACTCTGCTTTGAATCTGGGCTTAAGCTTGGTTGCCATTCGAAAGGTATGATAACTCTGTAATTTAGTTGTGTAACCTTCGGAGCTTGCATAAAAAATCATTGCATCAAATTTATTATTGGTGGCTCACCATTTTTATATGCTTCCTGCTTTGAGAAAAGATTTATGTTATTTATTATCATTGATACCCATATCTTGTTTCTATTTTCTTATTTGAAGTTATTTTATTATACTTCTTCAGTTATTCTGATCTTTGATAATATTATGATCTTTTAGAATGATCCTCGCACCTGATATTTTCTTATGTTTCTTTATTCTTGAGAGGATGCCTGTATGTTATGCAAACTGGGTTCTCACCATTTTGGTTTATCATTTTGAGCTTGATATTTTTGAAGGTTTAAATAACTTCGAGCTTTTCTTGGAAGTATTACCCTTCATTTTAACATTTCCATGTCTTATGTAATAAAAATAACCTCTCGAAATACTGGCTAATGGGTTCATTCTCTATTTTGAAATATCTTCTTCATGTGATATTTCTGAAACTGAGTTCGAAAAATCATTCTGGTGTTACTACTTTTTACTATGTGCAAAGATATTTTGAGGGTTTTACAGTCAAGAATACTGAGCCATTTTATATTCTAAATCTTGAAATTTCATACACTTTGTATCAATGTTATCTATGGATGTTTCGATATTTTTTACTTGTGATTTTCTGATCATCCAAACTCCATTTTATTTTGTGTTCCTTTGCAATTAGAGTTAACAATTAGTCGTTTCAGAACGACTCATATTTGAGTTCCTTAGCCATCCTAGTCAAATTTTCACATATGGTTCAAAACTTATCTCTTCCTCCTCTTGTAGGTAGAACAAGTCATTTTTGGTGCAGAATCATAACACCCACGAATGTCCTGAGTCTAAAATGGGGCATTTGGTGTGATTACACAACATTGGACCATCTCTTAAGCTGTGGGACTTGTGGACTTGAGATGGACCCCTAGAGAAGGTCGGTTCCTACTTCCTAAACTACCTGCCACAAGCTACTCAAGTGCAGGAAAAACCTATCTATCCTAATCTAACCATTCCAAGGGGATAGGGAGAGTGAGAGAGTGAAAGAGAGCCTACACTAAGTGGTGATACACCCAAAAAGGAAGTGGTAAGATACTCTACTGATGGAGGATGAAATAAGGGAAAAAGGATATAAGGGAGGTTAGATAGAAGTGACATAGACACATATCCAAATCCTTCATCGAAACTCCATGAAACATGACATATTACACCTGAAAGTGTGAAAATACATGCACAAGAAGCAAATAGAAAATAGAGAGGCACAAAGAAACAACAAAACATGAAGAGGGGTTGAAGAACACCAAACAAACATGATTTTATTGCTCTATGAGGTACATGGATGCTCACAGGCATAAATCCACTTGTCAGACATAGGAGAAGGCTTACAACTCAAAATAGACTTGGGAAACAAATTTTACAGAGTTTCCCCACATGCAGAATGTGTCCCCTTCTCAAATGAGAAGTGTTTACAATATATAGATGATGAAAACCAGAAAGAAAGAATAGAAAATCAATTATGCTCTTAAAGCTCAACCACCAACCATCAATGACCTATAAATCCACTTACAATCTATCAATTTTGGTTCCTCATGTCTGTTTGGCATGTTGGAGAAGGAAAGATGACAATTCTAGATCAAATATGGGTAGTTGAATAGATTGGATCCTTCATTAATGGTATGAAAGACATTTTCCTAATTTTCACCCGTCTAGCCTTTTAAAAATATAAGTTTCATGCTTCCATAGTGTAGAGGAGGTGAAGATCTTTCCAAAAATTCTTCTCTTGCTCAAATCCGAGCTTCCAGTCAAAAGAGATGGTCGTCTAAAGATTCAACATCCAGATTGTGCAAAATGGTGAAAACATGATCTTTGCTAAACGGATCAGCGGGCCTAAAATTTACTGTGGAAAAAAACCTCATTGGGCTCACAGGCCTACACTTGCAAACTGCACTTTTATGAAAGTTACAAAAAATATAAAAAAATCCCGTGGCCCCGCAACTTTTAATTTTCCATTTGTCATCTTCGGGCCAACTGGTCCGCATTTTCCACTTTGGTGAAAAGTATTTCATGCGCTTGCTGGCCTGATTTGAAAAAAATCCTTCCAAGGCCCACCTCCCTGCATGTAATTTAGGTTTGACACATGGCTTCTCTTGGCGTCGACGGAGGTGCAACTTACTTTTGTACTTTATGCCTTTTAGAAACAAAAGCCAACAAATTCAAATTACTTCCAGTGACCTACCTTCCTACTTTAACTTGAAACATGACCACCTGTCTCTTTGCATGCCTGCTCTATAATTTTGTGTTTTGAATAAGTCTCTTTTGTTTGGTAGGGCCATATGTCTGACCCTAGACACGTGGAGGCTCGACACGTATTGGGAGACTGCCTCTAGATTTTTCTTTTGAATTTGCACCTATGAGGCACGTGGCACCATCCGCGGTCTTTTCTATACTTAGCCGATTTGGGGATGGTTTTGTCCCCTTCTTGACTTTTGGACATGTGGAGAGCTGACACAAGTTTGGGGGACCACCTTCGGAGTTTATCTTTGAAGATGCGCCGAACTGACACGTGGCACCTTCCGCTTGCTCTGGCCCATTTTGAATTTTCAATTACCGAATTTGTCTCCTTTTCAGACCTGGGATACATGGAAGCCTCGTGCTCATTTAGGGATTTTCCTTTGGGTCTCACTTCTAAAGTTACGTTGTTGAGGCATGTTGAGGCTTCCGCTGAACCTCTTATACTTAGTCGATTTAAACGACTGACTCTATCCCCTTCTTTGACTCTGACCACGTGACGAGCCCGCGCTCATTTGGGTTCCCCGCTTTAGATCCTGCCCTTAGAATTGCACCGATGAGGCACGTGGCACCCTCCATGGGTCTATTCTTTACTTAGCTGATTCAACGGTTGATGAGATCCATTTTTAGACCCTGACTACATGGCGGGTTGGCACTCATTTGGGGAACCGCCTTTGGCTTCGACCCTTGAAGGTGTGCCAAAGAGGCATGTGGATCCTTCTGCGAGTCCTTTGAATTTCACTCTTTCCATTGCAAATTTTTGAGACTTTGGACACGCAGAGGGTTTGTGCTCATTTGGAGACTTTATTTTGATGTGTATTTTAAAATTGTGCTGAGTTGACATATGGCGTCTTCTGCAAGTCCGTTGTTTGGCTCCTAGTCAACTTATATGCGGCTAAGTATGAAACTTCGAGCTCTTTTGACTTCTGTCCTATTTGTGATCCTTTGGTTTTTTTGACACTATTTTCCTCCTTCGTCGACCCTGATCCTCCATTATAGAGTCTTTCCTGTAACCTGACTGTTGGATTTGAAATGTGAGCTCGCAAGATAGAGCTGACCCTTAGATTTTCTTATGCAAGGTCATGTTTGATCAATTTTTCTGGGGGAAAAATCAAGATAACAATTTGGCAACTCACGAGAACATTTTCCTGCTAGATGAAGAGACCAGCGGCCTTGAAGCATCCATTGGGTATGGAGTGTGCCTGATCAACACAAATTTGATCCCTGAATGGAATGCACATAAACAACAAAACACCACAACACACACTATGCAGAAAACTAAAAATCATACATGCTCCAAGTGGAACATGCAAAGTTTACAAAAGCACTTCTTCTACTGAAAGCAAATCTACTGCTATACCATGCTAACTAGAGAGAAAGGGGACTCAAACAAATCATGCAACTACCAGGGAGAAGTATCTTCCCTTTCTAAAAAGGGGAAGGCATGCAAATGATTTGACACTGAATATGGCTGCTTGTATGAGTAAAAAACTAACTTTAAGTTGGTCCTCCACCAAAATCATCAAGGTATCAACATGGAAACAAGAAAAATACCTCCTCAAGTTGATCTGGCTTTTGGACTCTGAAGAGGTGTTGCATGATGACCCTTGGTACTTTGATACTCATCCTCATGTCCTAAAGTAGGCATGAATATTTTTGGCTTCTCTCTTGGCTCTAATAAAGCCAAGTACCTAATTGGGCACAGTCTGATCCTGATTAGATGTGCCCCTTGCTCTAAATTTCAACTCCATGAATGGAGTATTCTTGTTGACCTTCTTGGGTGGATGGTGTGAGAAGATATGATGGCATCCTCTTTCTCCTTTCACTTCCTTCTCTTTTTAAGAACATGGAAGACTCATATCTTCCAACCTTGGTTCCAAAGGGATGTTGTGAAGTGCATGATGATAACGTCCTTGAATGCTCTCCTTCATGGAAATAGGTTCATGTGCTTGGAAGGTGGATGATGGAGGAAAAAATTATATGATCTCCATGGGATCCTCTCAATCAAAGCAATCTTCCAAGTCTCACAGGAAATCTTCCTCCTTGTTGTCCTACTATGGAGGTGGTTGACCTCCTCCATGGTGTCCTCCTAATCTACAACTAGCTCACCATGGTTCCCTTCATCCTCAAAAATAAATTTTGAAAGATCAAAAATATTCTTCAACATCAAATATTGAAGGGGATGAAGTTGGAGGAAAAACTGAAGGTTTTTCTATGGCCTACTCCACACTTGAAAGCCTCTGAAACCGTATGATCCTCATCTATTATGGGTTCATCATTCAAATCAGGCCCCTTGAAATGATAGCAAACAATATTCAATGATGCTTTCTTCATTGAGTGGCTTCAACTCTAATTTGATCTCTCCCAGACTTGCTCCTCTTCAGTGGGACTTGGAGCTGGTTTTTCTTCCTCCTTAACTGGTTGTGCAACTTGGTTTAGATCAAAATCCTCTTCTAGACAAAGTGCCATTATGGACACTAAACTCAGAGAAAACTGATTGTTGATCTTCTTACTTCTTGTTCTTGCTCTTCTTCTCCTGTAAACTCAGCCTTAGCCAACACTGGATCTTCAACCTTTACCTCCTTAGTACGCTTAACCATTAAGGGGATATTTGTAAACTCAAAATTTGGCAGCCCAACTCTTCATGATTTTCTGTCATTTCTTCTCTATTGGGTCTCCCCTTCTTGTTGTTCTCCTTGACTGGATTCTTTGGAGTCTCTTCCCCATCAGGGACTTGGGAAGGATCAATAGGATTGGAGTGGTTAGGGTTTCAACCAGTTTTGCTATTATTTTTGGTGGAGAGGGGAGTGGAACTTCTTGTTTGTTTGGAGGGGATGACTTGCTTGGAAGGGAAAATGGAAAGAATAATCAAGATGAGGATAGAAGACTAGGATATGGGGAAGGGGAAGTTAACACTTGGGGTAGCAAGATGAGGGAGCTTGAATCATGACACTTCTGCAATGATAAAAAGTGAAGAAGAGGGAAATAAAAACTAGGAGGTGGTGGACTTACCCATTGACAAAGTTGTCTTGTCTCCAACTCATAAGCCTCAATATCCTCAATCCACTATGCACAATTTGAGGTAGCACTTCAACCATGAAGTCAAGCTTTCTTCCATGTGGGCTGTAATGTCTTGGAAAATGGCCTCCCTATGGACAACGTTCCCTGCAACCAATCTTGAATGCCTTCATTTGTGATATGGACCTTGACTGAACCATGTCTATTTTCTATTTTTTGAATCTTCTTCTAGACAAACCAGATATTCTCCACATAAGTTATCACCATTGTATGCATCACCCTTGTCTCTTGATAAGCTCCATAGCCAAAATTGACTTTGACCCTGCCTCATATGGGTAAGCATAATGGTCTCTGGATTTGATTATAATGCTGATCTAGAGGAGTGGGGAAATTCATTGGAGGTGGATTTCACTACTATTGCTACAACTGTGAGTTCCATGAGAGGGAAATGAAGTCACGATTGCACAAAGTTCATGGAATGGGAGAACATGAAAGAGATGTAAGAAAGAAATATGGATGAAAAATGGTTAGAAATGGATGGGAAGAAGTTATACAACTTAGAGGATGCGTTGTTGACTAGATGAAGTTGCACTAGATGTGCTTTAAATGTTCCTCAAAAGGATGAACCTTAACATGAACACACCAAGTTGACTAAGATGAAGTGGTAAGGTGCTTCAATCGTCGTACCATTGGGTGTGCCAAAACCTATTAGTGTAGAATCATATTACCCCTCAAATGTCCTTGGTTGTGAAGTGGGGAATTCAGTGTGATTCCATAACATTTGATCATCTCTCAAGTGGTGGGACTTACAAAACTTGATATGGACCTCTGAAGAAAGCTGGTTCTTACCTCCTAATCTACCTACCACAAGCTACTCCAGTGTAGGAAAGAACCTATTCTATCCTAATCTAACCATGCCAAGGGGACAGGGACACACACACACACACACACACAGCACTACACTACAGTGGTGATATACCAGAAAGAGAGAGGGTGTAAGATCCTACTACCAAGTGGAGGATGACACCAGGGAAAAGGAGATGAGGGAGGTTAGATCAGAAGTGACATAGAAACAGACTGCCTAAATCCTGGATTGAGAGGTCCACGCAACAGGAGAGTGTGGACACTTGTAAATGTGACCATAGAATAGCAGATAGATTTCACATAGACACCACTTCAGAGAAAGCACAAATTAAACAACAAACATGAGGAGGACTTGCAACAAACATCAAAAACATGCATGATTATACTCTGCAACAATGATAGGTAAGCAAGAGATAATAAAATGGAAGCTCAAAGGCATAGATCCACTATGTCAGACATAGGAGAACCGATTATGTTACTCCAAAATGGAGTTGGGACACAGTACATCATACAGAGTGGGAAAGCAGGTAACAGAATTTCTCACCATCAAAGAGCCATGGGAGGAGTGCTTAGACATCTGCATTCTATTTTGAAGGACTAGAAAGATAGAAGGGAGCAAACTCGATTATTCTCTTAATGATCTCAACCACCTTCCATTAATGTTCTGTAAATCATGCTTATAATGACTACGTGGTGGATTCCATGGGCTCCATGGTTTCCTTTGGTGTATTTTTCTTGCAAATCTATTTCATTACTTGGGTAGTTGAAGCCAAAAGTCTGGACCCTAGACACGTGGATGGCTTGTCACATGTATTGGAAACCTACACCCAAATTTTACTCTTTGAAATAGTGCCATGTTGACACTTGGCTCCTTCTACCGGCACACCTCTACTTTGACTACCTTTCAAACCCCCGACTCTATGCTCCTTTTTTGGAGCTTGGGACACAGTCAACAAGCCCGTACTGGCCGTTTGGAGATTTTGCCTCTAGATTGTGTCCTTTTGGCATCACACCAATGAGATCTTTGTTGGATGGATTCTGCCTATGTTCTCAAATACAATAAAGTCAATTTTGGGCCCACCTCCAGTGATCCCACCTTTTTAATTTGGGCTACGTGGAGAGACATGAGCTCATTTGGGTCTTCGTTCTTTATGGGCCTTATCTTTTATGTAGTGTCATTTGGACACTTGGAACCTCCCACTGAGTCAAAGAATTTTCAACGGTTGGTGCATACTGTTTGGGGTTCTAGACGCGTGGAGGCTTGGCAACTTGCATATTAAGAGACTGCCTGCAAATTATTGGATTTAAGATTTGGAGATTTGCGCCATTTAGGATGCTTGGAAGCTATCTGCTGGTCTCCTCCATACTTAGATAATTTTGGGGCTCATTCTAAATGCCATTTTTGACTTCCTGAACACTTAGATTCTTGGTTCAAGTTTGGGGGACTGCCTTCGGAGCCTCTGGTCTTTGAAGATCCTTCCGAGTTGACAAATGGAACCTTCCGCTGACCCTACTACTCCATTTTTAGATTTCCATCCTGTCAAACTTATCTCCTTGGATCTGAAGCATAGGACATCGTTCGAAAGAACTCACGCTCATTTTGGAATTTATTTCTTCATGAGGTCGTCACTTCTGATCCATTTTTGCCGTAGGGGAAAAAATTGAGATAACAATTCCTAGGGAGTAACCTAGTGAGTGTCTTATTCAATTATTAATGGCCAAAATTAATCCCTTATAATGTTAAGTCTGAAGGCCACTGTAAGTGAGATAGGACTAAAATAGTGAAAACATACATTCTTAATGAATAATTAGAACATAAAGAGAGATTAGAAAGAGGAGAGCAGATGAGCACCCTCCATGGGTTCTATTCAATTTGATGAAGATGAAGCCTCTGCCAATGAAGACCCATTTCTAGACTTGAAGAACTATGAGTACGGGTAGGTCCTTATTTTGTGAGATATGAAAACACTCCAAGGCATTAAATAAGTGCTTCAAAAACATTGTTATGATATATTCCATGAGGCACGCGGAAACTGTTATTGCAAAATACCCCATCTATGACTGTTCAAGGACATTTTTGCCATTAACAACCTTTTCAGACTTTTGGACTTACGTGAAAAAAATCTGGGAAAAAACTCATTTAGACACTCCTATTTTAGATGTTCCATGTAGACTTACACTGAGTTGACACTTAGCATCTTTCACAAGTCCATTATTTCTCCCAACTCGTTGAATTGTAAGGGGGATAAGTAAATTGAGAATTGGGGAGCCCTTTATGTCTTTTTTCCAAAAAACTATGGAATAAAGGATCCTCGATGCTTCTGTGACAGTGTGTAAATGAACTCCTTCCATAGACCTCTGCAAAATCCACAAAAATTTTAGAGTATTGCTTGTATACCTGACTGATTAGATTTGAAAATGTTGAACTCGTAGGGAATAGTGAATAAGTCTAAAAGTTTTCTAATAAATGCAAGGTCATTGTTCTGATCAAACGTACTTAGAGGTTAGTGTTCTGCAGACTTCACAAGTCATTTGAAACAAATAAACAAGGCCATGATTTTTTTGATTCACCCCCATGGGACTATGTGACTAAAATGCTAGCCATGCATGTCAAAAAATTCTCAGTGAAGATAGAGTCACATTATTTGATGTATAAATACCTCAAATATCTGACTGTACTATAGCCTTTGTTTTCATATTTTTTCCATCATGGGTTTTATTTGGAAGCATTGTTCAAATGACATACTATTTTCTCTGGTTTTTATTTGTTGCAAGTGTATCTTCCTTAGATTCCTGCTAGTCATTTTCTTTCTTACTGTTGTAAAGGTAAGTTTCAAGCTAGTTATTGTTATACCATATTTACGATTATGAACTACTTTGAAATTTGTTTCTTGTGTTTGAAAATGCAGTCTAGTTTTCAGTTTAGAAACATTTATTTAAAATCTCCCTTCTTTGATGAACTCCCTTGCAGAGAGTTAGCTTTTTGAATATTAGGGGCTAAAATGAAACTTGGAACTTTTGTGCTTCTGCACTCATAAGGATATTAATCCACCCTAATGGATTTGTACTTGATTATTTGTAATTTGATTACAAACCTAAAATAGTCTTTGAAAACATACTTAATGATAGTTAGTTTTCATAAATGTAACTTGTTATTTGCTTCCTTCTGAAGGATTGAGTTATATTTTGTTCATCTCATGTATGATCTTATGCCTTGTGTGATGTGGCATTTAGATTCATTAAATTCTTTGAAAATTTGTATTTTTCATCTCCTAAACTACTAGAAAATGGTTAAATTTTTAGGCCTTTCCCGAGTTATACACTTGTTGGAGGTAACTTCTTTCTAAGTACATTGTTGTTCTTTATCTTGTATCAGATGACACTTATAATCTTTTAGAACTTCTTATTTCATAGATGAATTGTTGAAGCTTGCTTCTATATTTATGAGCTGATTAATCTTCAAAATTGAAATCATTTCCTTTCTTGTTCCATCGCATTGTTGCCTTTGTTTTGATTGAAAATGAGTTTGGGTGTTCCTACAAATTTGTTAATGAAAAACTTTGTTTTCTATTTTCCAATCTATTATGGAAATTATGAATCACTCTGTACTTGTAAATTTTGAACTCAAATAGTTGTCACAATGTTGTGTTATCTTACTATCTTCTTGCATGACCTTTTGATCTTTTCCTGTACCCTTGATTTAAAGCATGTACTCAATTGATGATTGTAACTTTGAAACATTCATAGATTTTCTTGAAATACATAAGTCATAACTTCAATTTTGTTTCATGGTTGTAATCTTTGATGATATTGGAAACTTGATAGTACTTTGAGTTGAAAGGATTGAACATGTGCTTTCACTTTTATCTCTTTAGTATGTACCTATTAGTATAGAAATTAGATCATGAATTTTGTTATCTTTTGTTGTAACCTATATACTATTCTCTTAAATTTATTCTTTTCTTCAACTAAATCCTTAAGAGTTTTTCTCATTTTTTGGTATCTCCTATAACTATCCTCGTCATGGGTTCTTGTAGAGGTTTTTTTATAAAAACTGGAAGATACCCTTGCTTATTTTTTGTTCTTTAATGAAAACTTTGTTCCAAAAATCAAGAACTATTAATTGTACTCTACTACCTCACTTCTGATTCAATGTTCCAATTCCTGCTTTCTATGAATCATACCTTGTTTGAGCATTTGATGTATATTATCATACTTATTATGTACCTTATACATGAATGTAATTTTATAAAAGCTGATATTTTATGATTGCATTTTTATTTTTCTAGGAACAACTCATAAACTTGTACCATATAGATTCCTTCATCTAGTATTTCCTTTTAGTACAGTAATCATTTATGTGAAATATTTTTACTTTCTTCATCTGCTACCTGTATCTGCACACTTAAGAAAATAGTTAGAAAATAATTAGGTGTTTTTGCCTCCCTTATGTTCCATAGTTTTTCTTTTCTCTTTCTTATTTTGTAATGATTATGGGAATCATATGTGATTCTATAGATATTGCTTTATCAATTGTGTATCAGTGTCTGATGTACCTTATGCTTCTGATATTTAGAAATTCATTTGCATGTAGTTAGAAAGTACATGAGTACAGATCAAACCCTGAGCTCAATATTGATGTCATTCTTCTTTCATTTTTTCAGATATACTTTGTAGCTGCTTGGAACATGGAAGAAAGATGGAGCCGGAACTGGAGACAAGAAGATTGTAAGAGAATCCAAGGCAATGATGGGTTTCTTCTATACTCTTTTACTTTTAACTTCATGCACATGTACTTATTTCTTCAGTAGTTGTGAGTTACATCCCATGGCTTGTGTGGGAAACATTTAATTTCTTCATGAATAAATAACATTAATTTGTGTAACTGAGCTGTATACTTCTTTCTGCATTCAAATTTTATGATTGATAATGATTGTATAATGAAATAAACAACTCAATCACATAATTAAATATATTTAAACATGTAGAAGTAATGAATTTTGATGTACTTGTAACTTAATAATGAACTCACTTTCTTGTAAACTACAACTCTATTTGATGTTCTTGAATTTAACATTTCACCTAAAATATGATTCCCGTCATCATCAAGGCAATGCATTATTCCAATAGGGATTTTGTGTTTGCTTGCTGAAGACAAACATGGAATGTAAGTCTATGTGAGGTGTTACATTTTTTAACATCACACATAGCTCCAAATTATATGTAGTTAATCAATTGCTGCAATTGAAAACATAATAAAATTGTAATGTATCCCCCTAGTTAGGCCCATTTCATCAATTTCTTTCATCGTAAAAAAGTTTCGAGTTTCCCATTTTTGCACAAGCACAAAAATTGTCAACTTTTTTAGCGATCTGTCAGGGAAAGCTACCTGCTAGCTTGTAGACCAGTGCCTTGCTTTTATCCATTGGGCATGGATTCAAAGCATATAACCAAAAACTACCTTTTCCGAAAAACAAACTAAAACTGGGAAAGGATCCGGTGAACTAAATCACGTGCACGAGTGCACTTTATTAAATTGAAAAATATTGCAATGTGCATGAGCTGCACTTATTGAAAGAGAAATCCTACTCTAACCAGACACTGTAGTATTTTCAATAACAATGTTTAAAAAACATACCATTCACAGGAATGGGAATTTCCTCTCCATTCAGTCTTGAAAGTTGAAATGCATTTTGTTCTTTGCTATCTGAAATCATGTAGGCACCACTCCAGATTGTATGAAGCTTTGTGTAGTTTCCTGGCTTTACATGATCAACATCCTATTATAACACAATGTCTCCTTCATTAAAGACTCTGAATTTAGCCATCTTATCAAATGTTTTCTTTATCTATCTTTGATTCTTTTCCATATTCAAATGAGCTTGATCTCTTAGCTCTTATAACTCCATTAATTCTATATAACAAACCTACAATGGTTCATTCTCAAGTAATTCCATTTGATACAGTAAATCCAATATGGGAAACTCAAGTGAGATGGGCACTCTTGCTTCTCGTCCATAAAAAAGCTTGTACAGTGAATTGCCAACTGATAGTTTAGGAGCTAGTCTTTCAGCCTAAAGTGCTAAATTTAACATCAAATGCCAAGCTCTTTGGTTTTCCTTGATTGTTCTTTTGATGATCCTCAAGAGATTCTTGTTACTGATTTCAGCTAATTCATTACATTTTAGGTAATAATTAGATGAAGTACTTAAATAAATTCCATGCTTAATAGCCCAATCTCACTTTTGCACCAAGAAACGCTAAAACATTATCTAAAATGATAGTTTTTGGAACACCAAATATGCAAACTATACCTTCGTAAAATGATAGGATTTAAGTCTCATTGGCTTCTTTCAAGGCTATTGCTTCAGTCCAACATGTAAAGCAATCCGTAGCAATCACGATCTACTTGTGTCCTTGTGATGAAGGTGGATTTATCAGGGTAATGAAGTCAAGATCCCACTGCATGAATGGTTCATCCACTGAAATAGGCTGCAGGGGAAATGAAGCTAAACATTCATTTCCAACAAAGAAAACACACTTCTTACACTTTATAATCCACTCAAATAAGTCCTTGAATATGTGGGGCCAATAGTAACCATCTTTCATAAACTTTAAGGCTATATTATGTGTTGAAAAGTGACCTCCCGTAGGTCCTTCATGAAATTTGGATAATAGTTATAGAATTCTATCATAATCAATACATCGTAGAAAAATTCTATTTATATATCTTTTAAACATTACACCATCAATGAAAACATAAGGTATAACTTGTAACCTGAAATATATTCTCTTATTCTTTTCCATATCTTCCGGATAAGTACCGTGCTGAAAATAGTTAACCAAATCATTCATCCATCATGATTCCTAAAATTCTCGAATAAGTTCGGGTTGCTGATTTTCTAGTTGTACCAAGATATTTGACTGTTAATACATGATTTCATAATTAAAAGGAAGACACTAACTCTATTTGATTATCATTTTCTCATAGGAGAAGGTAATAAACCATCACAATTAATTCCACCTATATCACAATAATGACCATCATTTCAACAAGATAACATTTCGAAAAGAAAAGAGTTACAAGAAGAGAATAAGTTCAAAACGTGATATGTCCCCATTAGTTTAAGTTAGTTATCCATGACAAAGATTCACTATACCACTGTCAGTTCCCAAACAATCAATCAACACAAAAATATCTAAAACATAATGACTTAATAATATTAAGATGTTGTGCCTATAACAGTTAATTTTATATCAGTATAGAATAAATAAATTGGAAAAGAAAATGGATGAAACGCACAAATGACCCAGTATGGGCCACATCCTATCCTAACAATCCTACTATTAATACGTTTCTTCTAATTAAGAGAATTACTTAAGAAAAGAAAAAAATTGACAACACCAGACATAACCATTATATATCTTATAGGAGTTTTACTCAATCATTCAAAAGAACGCAACATGGAATACATAGCTTCTAAAGGATCTGTCGTCAACAACAAATTGACATCTAACCTATTTGGTCAACACATAACCATTCTACTAAAATGACAGCAAGAAGGTCATGTCACAACGAGCATCACAATAACCAGTCAACCAATGAATTTCCAAATACACCAACCTCAAAGCTACATGAAATGGAAAACTTTCTAAGTAATGATCAAGTAGATCTCGCATCTTCCAACATATGCGAGACAAAAAAAGTTACGAACAGGATTATTTACTCCAACATTTAAGCTATCCCAAAGATGTGAGTACCGTCTCAAGGAGAAAATCCATAGGATCAACTACATTCCTTAAAAACATACAACAGTCACCAAGGGAGAGAAGATGATTCGAAGGACAAGAATCTCCAAACGGTGAACAAGAAATGATACCAAATTATGATGGTCACGCATGACGCTTGAAGAATAAAAATAGTTCTTTGAGGGATTTACAAATAACAAAAAATAACTAACCTAGTTCGAGAGTAATACCAACTTGGTTCAATTCAAAAATCAGTCAAGTTAAGCACACACTAAGTTGACCCGAGAAGGGTAACTAGAACCTGAAACAATCTAAAAGAAAATAATAGAGACAGAAATAACATCATTCACCTATACACTATGCACTTACAGTGCTCAATTACTATTTCGCAAAAAACCCAACATAACCTAGAACGACAAATTTCAATCCAAAACAAGAATCTGAAAAAAAGGCACAATAAAATTGAGTCAAACAACAGGGTTTGATAAAACATTGAAATCGTAAGACCATAAAAAAGAACTAGGAATTTTCATTACACCATTCCCTACATCTTTTCTTTTATTAATCTTAAGAACAAAGTCGACCCAACTGGTATTTATTAAAATTCAGAAAACAATATAAGAGGCTTCAAACATCACAGTCATTTCTAATGCCGGAAACTAATATCCTCCCAAAAAATATGAAAGAGCAAGGGAACTAGAAACCACTCAGCAACCCATCACATGAGACATTTATATGAGGAATAGGGTCATTTAATGAATCATTTAAATAACAACATAAGACTCAAGGGTATAGATAATATGGTGCCTGATTAAGCTCCCGCAATCGAGCACAAGATGGACATAGTCTACAACAACATCTCAAGCCCACACTCCACTATCCTCCAGCTTGTTGGGTGGTCCACACTCTTCTCAATGCCAAATTTGGCACAAGAAAGTTACGGCTAGGATATGGAGTCCCCAAAACATAGATCCAAAATACCTAGAAGGAAAAGTGGTCTCTAGGATGGCAATGATAGAAATATGTGCACAAATGGCTTGAGATAAGACCTCTCTCCCACCATAAATGACCAACAAAACAATGTCCAACCTGCTTAGCCCACATATCAGTTGCAGTGCCTTGGATTGCATGTAAAATGTGGGAGAGTAATACAAGGGGAAGGTGAACTACCTCGCCAAGTGTCTGAAAGAGATGTGGTTTCGAAATGACACAACTGTAGGATAAGCACAACAATACCAACAACAAAAATGACCATACTAATCCCTGAGCCACCAACAACTGCCTCCCAAGGTTCACGCGGCCAACTTTAAGAAATATACACACCATTCCACACAAGGTTCCGCACCATAATTCTCCATGCAGCCAGTCCACATGGCGTGAGAAGGTTGTAGTCAAGGCCAAGGTAGATGTGCCTTCCACCACCATGAAATCCTCCTGTGTTCGTGAGGCACAAAATGCTTCCTAATGAGAGATATGGATCCATCTGCAGTAACTAGAAAATCCCCATCCACCTCAACTACTCGGCCTATCTGATCCACCTTCACTTCAACCTTGACGCCTAAATCCATCCCCATTCTGCTGAAATGAAAAAAAATCCTCGTGACCCCAATGCATTGCATCCTTTAACGGCTTATCATATAACATTCTGTGCAAAACACACCAGTGGACAGACCTAAAATTAAATTTCTCATCTCCAACTAGCACTCGGCTGGTCTTACTCTTGGTCTCAGTTGCCTGATTTTGTTCCATGGCGAGAGGAAGGGTGGTGTCCATGAATTGTTGAAGAAGTACCCATTTAGCTAGAGATTTTCATGTCTGAGGATCTAGGCCAAATCCTGCTCCAGCGGATGTCAAGGTTCGAGCCTTCTTAAGGACAATCACTTGCTTACATCCTACCAAGAGAAGTATGTGTGCACATGCAAGACCGGCTATGCTACCTCCTACCACCACCACCCTCATATTTCTCTCCTATTCTCTCCTCTCAGTTCACCTTCAGTTACCTGTTCATCGCATTCTTTTTCTTAGGCCACCTAATAAAATAATGAATTAGAGGAATAGTTAAAGCGGCCAACATCAGTAGAACAAGTTGTAGGTTGAAGCAGGAATCTGAGGTAAAAACAATTAATGATATAACCATCCCAATGAATGTTGTCTACCACAAACAAGGGAAAAAAAGGTGGTTCAACCACTACAAAACATGACCCCTCCCAAAAAAAGAATAAAATACACTCTCCCATTGTCTCACACCAAACATGCTAATGAATGGCCATATAGAGAAAACAGGGAGGGTAGGTGTCCCACTCCAAGTCACCTTCATGCACCCACTATCCAGAAATACATGATGGAGGGAAGCCAAAAGCATACACCAAACAAGGAGAAAAAGAATTGTCATAAGGAACAATAGGTTGGTGGAAGAAAAATTAGATTCTCTTTTAAATTAAATGATTAACGACAAGCAAGATGCAAGCCCAAATGAACAAAGGGAAGGAACTAGTGATTGGCATTACGACAGAAACACGTGCAACAACCGGCCATGGCATTGCAACAGAAAAACTCTTCCTTTACGCAAAAAGAGGCTCATGCTACAGAAAAAAATCAATCATAAAATTGAACATCTTAAAGGTACTTAATAATAGTATTGATAAAAATTGACACTAAAATCAAATAATCGTTAATCAAAAATTACTTTATAATACTATTAATATCATTACTTTTTTTAATTATTATTTTTACGATTAAAAGAAAAATAATGATAATAATTAATCATATTAATAACAATCAACATACGAGATCGATAAAACAAGAACAAAATTTTCCTTTAATAGGATAATCGCAAGGGACATTACGGTGCCAACTACCAAAATCATTGACACTCAACACAATCAAGCGCGATGAAGAGGGAGATAAACTATTTATCCTTTGTGACAAGGCGAAGCCTCTAACATTCAAAAAAATGCAACGACGTTCAACACTTAGCAACACGGTCATCGAAGAAGGAAAAAAGAGCAGCGATGAACGGGGCATTACAATAGGTGCAATTTTAATTCATATTTACATATGGTAAAAATGTTTGATATATATATGCTAAATAAATTTGATTTTAATATGTTGAAGATGTGTTTACTTTGTGCAATAGATGATTAAATAATTGGTGTGTTGCATTTTTTACCTTTAAAATGTAATAAATAAATCTAACCACAATAGACAACCTTAGTCTAAAACTATTGCTTATCTCCCCGTTCTCGCGTGATCTTTCTTACCACAGAAGAATTGTAACCGTAGAATAAACTTAAACTTTCTACTCTATGGCACCTCCTATTTTAGGTAAATAAGATCTCTAAGTTTTTTTAAGCGTCATAGTCGGTATGTTTAGCGACATCATCCTAAACCTGACAATTAAGAACGACATGGTGAAACTATTTATGGTGTAAGTAGAACTAACAGTTCCTTAGGATCCTATTCGACTACCAAGTTTTACAAAGTTAGATATAGAAATTAACTTTATGATTGAATGAATTCCTTGTGGGATCCAAACGACATAAATGGACCTAGTGAAATAGTTGTGCTATTACTTAAACTCTTGTTAATGATATCTTTAGTTCCTCACGGATAAATGTGTTACCTTGGTTATTAACAACATAACACCTTGGTATTTCATGAAGGTTTTTTAGCATAAATATGTCCTCTCACCTTAAACTTATATTTAGTTGGGGCATAAATCCTTAGGTGCGATTGGAATTAAACCAAACCTTAGCTGATTAAGGGGTTAACTTGCGGGTGGAAATTGTACATAACTCTTAACAAATGCAATTGTATTTAAAATATGTTGACTTAAGAGAAGTGTAGAAACTGGAAATATGGTCTCATAACCCCATGTGCCTAGTTGACCTTTGAACCATAGTGAGAGGCCCAAAACAAAACAAAGGTAGTAGGTGACACTCTTATGATTGATCTCGTGGTGGGATTTAAATGACACAAGTGGATGTCTTGGTTGCAACATGTATTTAACATTGTTGTGTATAAGAGAAAAGAAATGGGATGTCTCGTGCTTGGTTACACTCCTTGTAGTAGAAAATCAATTAGTGAAAAGTATGTGTTATTTTGTTTACAATTGTTATAAAACAATGTTAATAATGAGACCATAGTGTGATGTAAGAGTAAAATGAGGTTTGAGGTTAGGAATAATGTCACTCTTGGAGTACTTATAACTCAATTAAACATTTTCATGTGTTACAAAGAATGTGAATTGTCTTTGGTCAGATCAAACTTTAGAAAACAAAAGATATATATAAATCTAAATAAAATTTCTTGATGTGGAAATGTTGAATGGATTTAATAAGTTATTGAACAATATTAACTATGGTAGTGAAATAAATATACCGTGATCGAATAATTTTTATGCGAAAAATGTATCTTGAATCTAAATCTCCCTTAAATCCTAAGGCTTCCTTGATATCATGTTAGATTCACTTTTGTAGTAAGGGTAAATTTTAAACATGAATAAACATTAAGAAACATAAGCTTAACATTAGAACGAGATAATTATGATCTTTGTATGCAAATTGAAATATGACAAATAATTATGTAAATTATGGAGATTTTTGTAAGGGATAAAGATCCAACTTAAATGGTCGAACTGTAAGTGGAATGTGAAATGAATTTAAAAACCTATTTGTGAAAAAAGAGAGATAAAATTATCCTTGCATAATAATATTCTTGGAATGTTAATCATAACTAAGATGTAATCATGTGTTGTGGATTTGCCAATGCTTTGACCCCTTTCTTGCGGTTGGGTCATTTGTAGCATTCGTTCATCGGGGAAAGTGTGCCATCGACATGTATATGGTGTTGTCACTTGTCTATGTGAGTCGACGACTTATGTAAGTGTCGTATGCATCATTGAGTTTATCTACTTGGAGCCCTTAAAGCGTTGTGTAGTGAGAAATGTGAGCAAAAAAATTATTTTTTATATTTTTACTATTGTATTTGTGTGTGTAAAATGTGGGCGTGACATATATGACACAAAATGGACCTAAAAACCCATTCTTAATCAAGGTCGACGATAAGCAAAAATTCCTTACTAACCTCCTTAAGCTAGGGAGCGAACATTGTTCCATATCCAATGATATCTGTGATGGTGCCATCTATTCCACAAGTGAACAAATATTTGACAATGTTATTGTAATGACCGCATTTTCCCACACAAAACCTTGAGAAAACCTAATAACAAACAGGAAAAATTATGGAATAAGGTTTTTTAAAAGGTTGTAAGGCCTTAGTTAGGTTTTAAATTAAGTTCTAATTATAATTTAAAAAAAAAACAATAACAAGACATCAAAAAATAAATGTTGACTAATTAAGATTACCCCAATATTAAGTTTATATTCATTCACTAATAAGACTCCAAAATTTTATTTAAATAATCTTCATTAGCTTTTTCAATGCTTAACTCCATAAATCCCTTTTAAATTAATTTATTTAAAGACCCCTAATTAAATTAAAAATTTAATTAGGCAAGACCCAAAATCTTATAGCTCAAAGTCATGCATCTTAATATTTAGTTAATTTCTTACAAGGTCAAGTGTGCACAACTTGATCTAACCCCTAGGGCCCCATTTAACATTACACACTCCGTTTAATTTTTCTTTCAATCCCACCTAAAAAGCCCATCACTTAAGTGATGTAGGGTTCATCCTACACCATTGGATCTAATATATCCTAGACCTTAGATTTAGGTTTGGCAAATGTAACCCTAGATATCTTTATGGAATGCCATATATTCATTTCTTCAACTTATTCTCTCATTTCTCTTGTTTTGATTTACAGTTTAAGGAAGGAGCAAGAGAAAATGAAGCAATGGATTATTGTTCCAAGATCAATGATGGATACACACAAGATAAGGATTTGTATATATCCCTTTCCTAGGTTTTATATGAGATCTATTTATCATTTGTATTATCTCATTCTTTTTTTTTCCTACCCTATTCGGGTTGTGCGTATTTAACCATTTTGTTCTTGTTCATATTAAAATTTTAGTTGCTATATATATATATATATATATATATATATATATATATATATATATAAAAATATGTAAATACATATATATATATTTTTACAAATATATAAGTATTTATATACATATGTAATATATTACAATATATATTTTTAAAGACATTAAAAATATTATAAAAGAAAAACATACATACATCCATATAAATATACCATTGTTAAAGAAACGCAGGTCGTAAAACAGTCAAAGGCCACGCATTTGTTAAATCCATATTAGAGTTAATATGGTCACTTGAACCACAAGAATAAAATTACATTGCTTGGGGAGGGGCACCGACCCCACCCAACCCCATAATTTAGATTGGTTGGAGGTGGGGTCATCACCCCTCCCCCACAACCTAAAACAAACTTTATTAATAATTGTAGGCCGTAGCCAAGGTGTCAGCCAACACAAGCCTTTACCCGTTTTACCTTTTTTATATAAACTTTATTAAAAATAATATATCTTTCTCCTACCTGATTTCAACTGGATCACTTTTTCAATTCTAGTTTTTGTTATTATTACAAATTAATATATAAACAAATATAATATACTCATATAATTACATATATACTAGTATTTGTTAAGACAATAATAATATACTAATATTTATTAATAATATTGGTACGCTGATATTTTAAATTTAGAATACAATTCATATATATTCTTAATATATCACTCTAATATAATAAAAAATATAAGTTTATTTAATGGATAAGTTTTTTCATTAATATATGAGGTTGTACTTTAGTGTGAGGGGATAAATTTGATTTTATATAATTATAAGGATGTAATTTACATACACCTAGATAACTGTGGAAGAGTGCAAATTTATACCTTGGACAATTTCAAATAAAACATTACTTTAAATTTATTTATAGAACAATGTAAATTGTATAGTTAGTAGTGCTCTTAATTCCTCTGCTTAGGTAATTTTTTTCTTTCTATTGTCGATAAATAAGAGTTCAATTGTAAGATTGATTCTATTGTCTCTTACTCAATCACCTGGATACAAGAAAGTAAAACATGGGCTTATAAGCATTTTAAATTCTTTTTCCCATTTAACAACATTGTCAATAATGCAAGAGGATCAAATTTCAATTTCCACCCAATAACATTATATCCTTAAAACAGATTTGCAATGCCTCCTAAGTAAAATTTGTAAGTAATGCAAGTCCCAATAACTCATTTACAAGATCTAACCATTAACATATAAGATTACACCTAATGTTCCATTGGTAACATTTACACGTTGTAAAATCAATATTAGCACAAGTTGTAACTCCACATGTCTTTCTCCAACAAGAGCACTTCATCCATTGAGTCCACCATCTTTTTCAAACCAAGGGCACAACAAAATGGGGGATTAGGGAACACTCTCGACCCAACCAAAATATCGAATGAGGGAGAGAAACCTTCTTCCTCATTGGCCCCCAAGCCCCAACAAGGAAGCAATGAGTGCTATTCAGACAACTATGAAAACTTAAAATGGATTTGACACACATTCAATCAATACAAACAATGAATTCACACAATACCAAGTTATTTACAACCAACCAACAAATATCATACACAAAGGATTCATGCTAAATCCATGGAGGAGAAAGGAACATGGGGGTTCTTCTTATGCCTCACAGGGGCTTGTGTGTCCACCTAAGAGCCTCCAAAACTCCATCACAATATATACAACACTCTTATTCCTGCCTCCAAGAAGATACACCACTCTTATGCCTCCTTCAAGAAATCAACCCACTCTTATGCATCCCTTAAGAAAATAACAAGATAAACACAACATATTTATCAACTAGGTGGACATCCCAACCCAACTCCCTCCTTAAATACCCAATATCAATTCTCTTATGTCTCCCTCAATTTTTACCCTCATTTCCATTCCTCCCACAATGTAAGCATCAAGTCTATTTCCCACAATCATAACCAATATAACAATCAACATCTACACATGAGAGCACAAAAAAATGGCAAGGTAACAATAAAGGTGGAAGTCTACCTCACAAATGAAGAGTATAAATGCACAAAAATCTCCAAGCCTTCCAAAATCCTAGCAACCAACATTCACTCGAAGCATCATTATCAAGCAAGATCTCCAAAATTACAAGCATTCCCCAAAAAGAGGAAGTAACCCCCAATCCTTCCTAAAAAATCCAATAAATAGAAAAGAGCCCGGAGAGGGAGATGATGTGGCTCCATGTAGGATGCCACATCATTTCTTCTCCATCCAACATCACTCAAGTCAAACCCATAACCCAAGGCACAATAAATGGGTGGTTGAGAGGTATGACAAACCTCTTACGCACACCAGTCCAACCCACACCCTTAAGGACAATAAAATAAACACAAGTAAGAAAGTTCAATTAAAAATCACCTTTTTCCTTCCAAAACACATAATGGGGTGTATTTTTGACCCTCCAACCCATAGATAGGGTTGGTATAAGAAATTAAGAGGTGTGAGACAAGCTTAGCTTGTCCCACAAGCCTCAAAAATTAGCCCTTAAGGTCAAATCCGAATTTTCCAAGTAGGGTGGAGAGTACAACACTCAAAATCACATACACTCAACTAATAAACACAAGAAACAAAGACACAACCACTCTAATAAATGAATCCTTGTGTCACATCCAAAATGAGCTTAATAATATGTTTAGTTTACTAATTTAGACACATAAATTAATTAATGATAAAAGAGAATTACATCACAATTTAAATCATAACACCAAAATTAAAATAAAAGAAAGGAAAATAATTACACACAACCCCTTGGTCACAATTGTGGTCATCCCCCCAAGGGAACCCCCTCAAGAAAATAACAAGACAACAACATTACGCAAGTTTCCATGGTGACCAGTTGTCAATACCCCACATTCCTTCTTTGTTGGTCTCCTATCCCCCGTAGTTTGTTGTGATATAATTACCTGTAAAAATCACACAATACCCCTCTAGATTCATGGCCATATTAACGATGTCGAATTATTAAAACACTTATATCTAAATATCAATTTCAACATCAAATATCATAACTACTATTGCTAAGACCAAGTAATTCAACAATTACTCCAATTTTCAACATTTTGATTCTCATCATACATTAGTTTGCAACAAAGATCATAAACCAATTGAATCATCTAATTTAAGCAATACTTGCATCTGTTCACAATTTCACCAATTCTTTAATCTCAAAAAAATCACAAAATGACTTTGAACATCATAATAAAATCAATATTAAGAAAAGTCAAAAATATCAATATATATCCAAGCTGACAACACATCATTGTCTTTCACACGAAATATCTATCAATAGTTAATAAATTCAATTACACTAATGTTTATCCTTTGATTCCCATATCACAATGAGTTAATGTTGTTCGCTTATTAATATTTACATGTACAACGTGCGATAATGTATATGTGCCCAGTCACAAAGATAAATCAAATACAATAAGGTAATGTTGAAGAGTAATGACATCACATTTAATTTATAACAAGGAAACCATTCTCGATCACCATCAAATCCTTAAATTTCCCATCAAGTCCATAATACAACCATATAATCAAAATAATAACCAAAACACAATAGTAATCATGATGTCCTGCACATTTTATTTGTATGCTAATTAGAATACAACAACAAGGTTTGAGATTAAAATCAATTCAAAATTTATAACACAGTTCAAACTGAGTTAAAGATGAGTGGGCATTACAGTTATGATAAACTAGTGAGGGAGGGGGATGGGTTACACTGTAGTTATACACATCTATGAAAATTGTCACCATCCTTTGGGTTTCAGGTTTACACTATCAACGATTAGAGATAATTTGGTTGATTAATGGTCCAGGTTCACTTTCCTTTCCCTTGGATTTCAGATTACATAGTTTTAGATTACATGTAGTTAATCAATTGCTGCAAACTGAAAACACAATAAAATTGTAATGTATCCCCCTAGTTAGGTCCCATTTCATCAATTCCTTTCATCGTAATAAAGTCTCAAGTTTCCCATTTGTACACAAGTGTAAAAATTGTCAACATTTCTGGCGATCATGTGGGGAAAGCTTCCTGCTAAGCTTTTAGACCTTTGCCTTGCTCTTGTCCATTGGGCATGGAGTCAAGCATATAACCAAAAACTACCTTTTCCCAAAAATAAACTAAAATTGGGAAATGATCTAGTGAACCAGATCACATGCAAAAGTGCACTTTATTGAATTGAAAAACATTGCAATGTGCATGATCTGCACATATTTAAAGGGAAATCCTACTCTAACCAAACACTGTAGGATTTTCAATAAAAGTGTTTAATAAACATACCATTCATAGGAATGGGAATTTTCTCTCCATTCATCCTTGAAAGATGAAATGCATTGTGTTCTTTGCAAGCTAAAATCATGTAGGGACAACTCCAGATTGTATTAAAATTCATGTGGTTTCCTTACTTTACATGATCAACATCCCATTTTAACAAAATGTCTCCTTCATTGAAGACTCTGAGTTTAGCCATCTTATCAAATGTTTTCTTTATCTGTCTTTGATTATTTTTCATATCCAGATGAGATTGATCTCTTAGCTCTTGCAGCTCCATTAATTCTCCATAACTAACATGCAATGGTTCATTCTTAAGTAATTCCATTTGATGCAGTAAATCTAATGTGGAAAACTCAATTGAGATCAACATTCTTGCTTCTCATCCATAAACAAGATTGTATGGTGAATTGCCAACTGGTCTTTTAGGATTCACTATGTCAGCCTAAAGTGCTAAATTTAACATCAAATGCCAAGCTCTTTGGTTATCCTTGACTGTTCTTCTCATGATCCTTAAGAGATTATTGTTAGTTCTTTTATCTAATCCATTATCTTCTGGGTAATAATTAGATGAAGTACTTAAATAAATTCCATGCTTAATAGCCCAATCTCTTATCTTTGAACCAAGAAACACTAAATAATTATCTGAAATAATAGTTGGTGGAACACCAAATTTGTAAACTATACCTTTGTAAAATGATAGGATTGAAATCTCGTTGGCTTTTTTCAAGGATATTGCTTCTATCCATTGTGTAAAGTATTCCATAGCAGTCAGGATCCACTTGTGTCCTTGTGACGTAGGTTGATTTATCATGCCAATGAAGTCAAGAGCCCACTACATGAATGGTTGATCCATTGAAATAGGTTGCAGGGGAAACAAAGCTAAACATTCTTTTCCAACAAAGAAAGCACACTTCTTACAGTTTCTAATCCACTCAAAGTAGTCCTTGAATATGTTGGGCCAATAGTAACTAGCTTTCATAATTTTTAAGGTTGTAGTACGTGCTGAAAAGTGACCTCTCATAGGTACTTTGTGAAATTCAGATAATAGTTGTTGAATTCTATCATAATCAATACATCATAACAAAATTCCAATTATATTTCTTTTAAACAACACACCATCAATGAAAACATAGGGTACAGCTTGTAACCTGAAATATCTTTGCTTATTCTTTTCCATACCTTTCGAATAAGTACCATGTTGTAAATAGTTAACTAAATAAGTCATCCATCTTGATTCCTAAGCTTCTTCAATAAGTTCGGGTTGTTGATTTTCCGGTTGTACCAAGATATTTGACTGCTGATACGTGATTTCAGCATGTTGTTCTAAAGTTTCAAATTTTGCAGCCAGCTATTTTTCCATATCAGCAATTAGATGTTCACACAAACCTTTTTCACAAACTATTTTCGTAACATGAATGTCAACATCATACTCCATAACCTTTGTAATCCAACCTGCTCTCTTCTCATTCAGTTCTTTATTCAACAAGAACGCTTTAACACTTAGATGAGAGACTAATACATGTATCTTATTATTGGAAATCATGTACTTGAAATTCTTTAATCCTATAACTACTGAAAGAACTTATTTTTTAAGAAAAATGTACTTTATCTCGTAGTCATGCAAACTCTGTCCAAAGAAAGCAATTGGCTTCTTAGTGTTTTCATCATTAACCTGAGTTAATATAGTTGAAATAGTCTCACCACCTTTAAATATATACATTAAAAAATCCTTATCTAAAATTGGATTTCCATGAGTAGGAGCTTGTGAAATAGTAGACTTGATGGCCTCAAATCCTTTTCTTCCTTTGATGGTCCAAGAGAAGGTATTATCTTTCTTTAGCATAACTGTTAATGGATTAACTAATGCTGCAATATCTAAAACAAATCTTCTAAAAAAGTTGATTTTTCTAAGAAAAATTTGTAATGCTTTCTTATTATGAGGCAAGGATAGTTGTGAAATAGCTTCAATTCTGAAAGGATCAATAGATAAACCTTGTCTAGAAATAATATGACCAAGTAATTTACCTTGATGAACTGAAAAATATAGACTTTTTGGGATTCAATGATATTCCAAACTATCTACAAAGCTGAAAAGTCTATCTTAAATGCATTAGATGCTCATAAAAATTCTTTGAAAATATGGTGACATTATCTAAGTAAACCAATATGCATTTATTTAACAAGTTGTGAAAATCCATGTCCATTGCATGTTGAAACATTACACTAGCATTGGAAAGTCCAAAAGACATTCTTTAATAAGCATAAGTACCCCACTTTATGGTGAAGGTTGTTTTGTATTTTTCTTCATACACAAGAATCTGATTGTATCCGCTATAACCATCTAAAAGGGATAACCTATCTGAACCTGAAACTGTTCTTAAAATTTAATCCATATTGGGTATTGGATAATAATCTTTTAATGAAGCTTTATTAAGATCTCTAAAATCCACACATATCTTGATATAGCCATTTTTTTTCCGAACAGGAACAAGATTAGCTACCCAGATTGAATGCTTAATTGGAAAGATACTACCTTATTTGAGTAGTTTGGATAAATATTCTCTTATCATTGGTTCGATATTCAGATTTACAAGACTTTGTTTCTGCTAAACTGGGATGAAAACCTCTCAGATCTTGATATTTCCAAGCAAAATCATCTCTAAATTCTTTACATAAATTGATAAATGACTGTTTTTCCGCTGAGGAACATACCTTTCTGACAAATACTTGAGGTAGCTTGTTTGTTTTCAATTGAAAAATCTGGTCAGCATAGAAGTGCTGTAGTTTTTCCTGATTTATTGTAGAAATTCTAGCTTCTTGCTATAAAAATATACAGATTTGTTCATCATGCTCAAAAAACTTGCTAATTTTCTTCGTTATCAAGCACTGAAGTTCTGATAACCAACTTAAAATGTGGCTATAATTTTTTGTTTTCGATATGTTCTAGCACATCAAAGATAGCACTAATTGTTGCAAGTTTTTCTGCTTGTTTATTTCCAACTCTTAAAACATATTACATGTTAATAGCATCAAATCTTCCATTACGTCTGAAACTCTATGTTGTAAGATTTCAACAATGATTTATTACACATATTAAAGTTTTTCACTTGATTAATAACTAACTTTGAATCATTAAAACTTACAAAGTGTTAATACCTCTTTTTCTTGCCCATTATAAGTCGTTAATTAAGGCTTCATATTCAGCTACATTACAAGTACAAGATAACTATAGAATTAAAGCTAAAAATTAACTTTCATTTGAAGGGGAGGTAAGTATCAAACATACACCTTTTCCTTTCTTGTTCTTAGCTCCATCAAAGTGAAGCTTCCATATCTCTTCTGTTGTTTTTTTATTTTGGACAATAAGGGGATTGGTGCATTTTTTTATGCAAGTAATAGACACTCACCCCTCAAGGTAATTTTGATAACATGCATCAAATTCTTTAGTCCCAAGCAAATAGATTGATTTAAGGCCCGAAATCGTGTTTTTGGGGCCCCCTCAGCTTCCTTCTAACTTCCCATCCAAGAAGAAAAGCCAATGAGTTAGAAAAGGTGAAAAAATTGCAAAAAACCAAGCTTGGGGCCGAAAAAATGAAGAAAATCAGCTAAGTCCTAGTCGGCGCAGCAGTTCGGGACACTTGGGACGTCGGGGCAAGCGAACCAGCCGAAAAGTCCGCCAGGCGGTCCGCGCAGCAGTTGGAATAGCCAGGGGACACGAGGGACGCGAAAAGCTGAACCGGCCGAAAGTGGAAAAAATCACCAAGTTTTGTTATCGCAGCGGTTTGGGACATCTGGGACAAAAGTACGCGCGGGACGCGAATCGGCCGGTTTGGCGAAAGACAGTCCATTTCGGGCGGTTCGGAGATATTTGTCCCAGACAATTTGGGACATCCAGGCCAAAAGTACGTGGAGGACGCGAACCAGCCGATTCGGCCGAAACAGGGGACTTTCGTCTGGGACAGTTGGGCCAAAAGTACGCATGGGACGCGGAAAGCCGAAAGAGCCACCAACGAATGGAATCTCGCCACGTGTCTTCACCTCAAACAGGAACAAGGAAGCCCAAATCGGCCGAAGCAGGAGATTTTCATCTAGGACAATAAGGACGAAGGTACACGCGGGATGCGAGGGACACGAAAAGCCGAAGCGGCCGAAGGCAAAGAAGAAAAGTCAACGTTTGACCCGTGAAACTTCAAACGGCCATAACTTTTGACTCCGAGCTCCGATTTTCATAAAATTGGACTTTCTGGAATGAGCACGACGTCCTCTATGCCACAAAAACTGGATTTCTTATTTTTAATGAGGGTAGATATATTTAATTAAGAGAAACATATTCGGCTCCAGTCAGTTAATGCTCATTCCCGTCAAATGACAGAAAATGCCTGCCAGACCCAAAATAGCTGCCCGCACTCAGAAGGCCATAACTTTTGCATTTCTCAACGAAATCACACAAAATTGGTACCATTGGAATCATGGCTCCGAGCCCGATGCACAGCAATCAAGAAATTCTAGATTTGATGAGAGATTGGTTGATATTTTTTAGAAAACGTGGCTGGGTTCATAACAGTGTTTTATTTGGTGGTTGGGAGTGCAATTAAGAGGCATGGTCATCATTCTTTCTCTGCTGCAGCACCTGGGACAGTATGGGGAGCCTTTTGCAAGTAATATATAATCATTTTACTCCATTTAATGCCTCTTACAAGTGGTTGAAGGATAGATTTCGGGATTTTCATTTTTCCCTTCTCTTTCTCTTCTCATTTTTTCTATAAATTGGAGTGTTGGGCTCATTGTAAAGGGGGGAGTTTTCAGATAGCAAAGCTCTGTCAAAATTGCTTTGTGAAGCCAATGTGCTGCAAGCCCTTGTAGTGGACTCCTTGCATGGTGATCCAGGCCCTTATCTTGTAATAGATTGAACTGTGCATATCATGAAGCAATAAAATATCAGTTTGTGGATGTATCTTCCCCTGCTGTGTTTTCTTGCATTCTTCTTGCCCCTTTAATCTTTCTACAAGAATATTGTGTCTATTATTATGTTCTTGCAGGGATCCATTATCATTGTGTATGCTTGGAATATTGTTGTGAATGCATTTTGCTAGATTATGGAGAACTGTCATCACCTCTTCTAGTGTGCACTTTGCTTCTGTATTTCACGCATTTGGAGACTACTCTCACACCCTCCTTTTCTGGTGTATCACCGCTTTAGTGTAGGCTTTCATTTTATGCACTCTCTCTCCCTGGTCCCTTGGAAATTTAGATTAGAATAGTTAGTTTCCCCTGCATTAGAGTAGATTGTGGCAGGTAGTTTAGGAGCAAGAACCAGCTTTCTCTGGAGGTCTATCTCAAGTAGCAAGTCCCACAACTTGGAGATAGTACCCATGTTATCCAATCACACCGTGAGTTCAAGTATATGCACTTGTATAAACACAGGGGTGCTGTGATTCGGTGATAACAGTTCTGGCACACCCGGTGGGACCTTAGAGGTCTTCACTTTCATTGCAACAAGATCGATGTGCACTTGTTGTAAGTTCCAGCTTTGAAGGAGCTTTAAAATCACACATCTGGCGACTCCAAAAGAGGCATAATCCACTGGTTTCAGCAGTCCAAGCCTGGAAAATTTATGAGAAGAATACAGACCAGGTCAAGAACTAGGGAGGAAGGATTGTTTGTTTATCTACATCTATCTCCAGGCAGAGAAAGAAGAGGAAGAAGAGCTCAAAGATCTCCATCTCCACCTAACAGAACTCTCTCTACACCTCCACCTGGTAGACCTTTCATCCAATCAACAAGGGTTCTCAGGCCGATCAGAATGGCACAACCACCAAATCCCTTTGTCAACTTCACTGGCAGCAGCCCACTTGCCCTCAATGCACAGAATCCAGTTCCAATTGCAGCGTTGAAGAACATTCCATTTTTCACTGGAGAAAATCATACCACTCCTGGTGATCATGTCAAAGACATTGCTAACGTCTGTGCAATCCATGAGATAAATGAAATGGATGTGGCTGTCAAATTGCTGGCATCTTCATTCAAAGGGAAGGCATTGCAATGGTTTAGGAGCCTTGGAGCTGGTTCTATCACAAATTGGAATCAGTTATGCATAGTTCTCCATGAGCAGTTTGGGGAAAAGGGAGACAATTTGTCTCTACTAGAACAATTGACAACTATCAAGAGAGCTCCCAATGAGCAGCTGACTGACTTCAACTTCAGATTTCAAAGGTCTTGGGAGAGGATTCCAGTGGCAGTAAGGCCAACAGCTAGAAGGTGCTTTTCTATACTATCTTAAGGCTTTGAATTCTGATATTTCTATGTTAATTCAATCTATGGGAGGCACAACCTTACCTGCTGCTTATAGCATTGCCATTAGAGCTGAAAATTGTCTTATTCAAGCTGGTAAACTGGCTCCTAGGCCTCCCATGCCTTTGTATCCAAACTTAGAAAATCCAAGCACTAGTCAAGCACCCACTTTGGCTCCTATTCCCACTCCTAGAAATCAAAGTTCAAATGAGACTTCTACTTCATCCTCTAGTGCTTCAAATGAACTCCAAGAGGTCATGAAACAATTGCAAAATTTGGGAAATGAGCTGGTTACTATCAAAAGACAGCAAGCTCAAAGTGCTAGACCGTATCAGCCTCAAGCGCAGTACCAGGCTAGGCCCCCATACCAACAAAATAGGTCACCAACTCAGGCTGCAAATCAAAATCAAAGCCAAGTAAGGCCTCCCGCTAATAGACCATTTCAGCCCTATAACCCCAATGTCGTATCTTCTTCTAAAGCATTAGTGCCAGTCCAAAATAACATGGCCCAAGAATATGATTGGTGTTTCCCGTGTAGTCAGCCACATAACCAATCAATGTGCTTTAACGGTGCATTAAATCAGGCTCTTATGGTGCAAACCATTGGTGGGTCGCAAGAGTCCAGCCACGAAGAGGATCAGCAGCAAGAAGCACCTCAGCAAGGAACATCTCCGAACGAAACTACTCTTGTCAATTGGCAGGCTGAAGATTTCTGTGGTATGAATCAAATACCCTCTCAAAGTGTTGCAGCCAACACAAGGTCAAAGAGGAGAAATTTGGGTGAAGAACAGCCATTGGCCCCAAGTAATTCATGACCTTCTATCACTCCACAAACTATTGGCAAACAAAATGCAATCCCAAGCATGCAAGGATTGCCAAAAACAACCCCTAGGCCAACCCAAATACCAGTTGTTGCTGCCCATGTGCAAGGAATGAATGTGCAGGCCAAGGGACAGCAGAGGGATACTTCATCTCCATTCAGTATCATTGATCAGATGAAGAAGACAAATGTAAACATATCAATGTGGGAATCACTATCTATCCCAGGACAAAGAGATTTGCTACAAGCTGCCATGAAGGACTGGTCAACTTCAAATCAACAGGTCCAAATGCAAGAGAAGGTACTCACAAATGCTGCCCAGCCTGAAGGAAATCATGGAGGACAGCAAGGTAAAATGTTGAAGCCCCCTCCTTTTTATGTCTCATTAATCATTGGAAACCAATTGGTGCACAATTGCATGATTGATTCCGGGGCAAGTAGCTCAGTGATGCCCAAGCAAATAGCTGATCAGCTAGGACTCCAATATGAAGTCATCTCCAAGGGTGTAGTGCAATTAGATGGGACAGCAGTGACAACGGTTGGAGTAATCAAAGGTTTGAGCCTCACACTGCACGCATGTCCCAACGTAATAGTGTTACAAGATGTGTCAGTCATAGACCTGCCACCACTCTTTGCATTGTGCTTGTCAAGAGACTTCACTGCTAAAATTGGAGGCTATCTTTCAGCGGATTGGTCACACATGTTGTTCAGAACAAGGTATGGAACTAAGGCCACAATCAGGTCTGAACCTATTGCAAACTTTCACATTGAGCCTTACACTCCAAGCCAAATCAATACCAACTGTTCAGCGTTTGATCAAGAAGATTATCCAAGCACTGATGAAGCTGACACCAAGGTTGGAAGCATCCCAGATTTGACTCTTGATGAATGGGCAAGCAAGGTGCATGCTTTTGATCCTTATCAAGAAATAGAAGAATCTGAGCTAGGAGTTTATTGTTTACATGAAGAGAATCAACCTCTCCCCAGCATCACCAAGCCAGATCATAAAGACAAGAATGAAGTATGGCAATTGTTCTTTGATGGGTCAAGGAGTAGACAAGGTGCAGGAGGAGGAGCTATGCTCATTTCACCACAAGGTATAAGGTATTACTCAGCCTTCCGTTTCCAGTTTTCCTGTTCAAACAACACAGCTGAGTATGAAGCCTTAATTCATGGATTGCACTGGGCAAAGAAGAAAGGCATCAGGAATTTACAAGTATTTGGTGATAGTGAGCTGATCGTAAACCAAGTCAAAGGAAAAAATGCTGCCAAAAATGATCTGTTGAAGAACTACAAAAATCAGGTATGGGATCTTATTGAAGATTTTGAAGCTTTTAGCATCAATTCCATCCCAAGAAAAAAGAATGAAGCCGCTGACAGGCTGGCAGCAATTGGGGCTGCATTTGATGTTGTAGAAAGTATCAAAAGTGAAAAATCTCAGCCTCATATCAAAGTGGTTGTGAGACCAGCTGTTCCGGATAACAACACAAGTTGGAAAGTCTTCGAGAATGATCAACAAATTGTTAATTTCCTACAAGAAGAAGTTGAGTTCTCCGCCAGGAATCAAGACAAGCTGGAGCAGCAGTATGGTGACCAAGTGGTGCAGCTGAGAACTAACAAATTACCAAAAGGCCTCATAACCTTGGAGTCAATCTTCAACCCGAATGATCAGTTCCGGAAGGAGAAAGTGAACATTCAAGTAAAGGGTGAAGATTCAGAGCCTATTTTAGTGGAAGAAGGCAAGACATTGCAAATTGGCAAAGTAAGTACTCCACAAGAGAAATCTGATTTTGTTCAGCTTTGTCAAGAGTTCCCAGATGTCTTTGCTTGGACTTACAAAGATTTAAGAGGTTTCAACCCAAAGTTGGCACAACATACTATTGAGTTGGATCCGGAATCCAAGCCTGTCAGGCAAAAGCAAAGGCCAGTAAATCCTCATATTGAACCTCTCATGAGAAAAGAGTTAAGCAAGCTCATTGAGGCCAGTATCATCTTCCCCATCAAACACTCAAGTTGGGTTGCAAACTTGGTGCCAGTAAGAAAGAGAAATGGAGAAATAAGATTGTGTGTGGACTTTCGCGATCTAAATAGAGCATCACTCAAAGATCATTATCCGCTTCCATCAATGGAACAAATATTGCAGGTTGTAGCTGGTTCAGAAAGGTTTTCATTGCTAGATGGATATTCAGGCTATAATCAGATAATGGTGAAGGAAGAAGATCAATTCAAGACGGCCTTCACTACAAAATGGGGCACGTATGCTTACAAGAAGATGCCATTTGGACTGTCAAATGCCAGAGCAACATTTCAGTGAGCTATGGATATGGCATTCAAAGGCTTAATCAACAATATAGTGCTGGTATACCTAGATGATATCACTGTCTTCTCAAAGAATGCAGCAGACCATCTCTTTCACCTCAGACAAGTGTTTCAGAGGTGTAGAAGGTTCGGAGTGTCGTTGAATCCAAAGAAGTGTATATTCTTGGCACATGAGGGAAAATTGTTGGGTCACATTGTCTCTAGGGAAGGGCTAACAATTGATCCTGAAAGGGTTGAAGCCATCCGAACACTTCCATTGCCACACCACAAGAAATCTCTCCAAAGCTTCTTGGGAAGGATAAACTTTGTCCGCAGATTTGTGCCTAATTTTGCCACTCTTGTGAAGCCTTTAACAATGATGTTGAAGAAGAGTCTAGCATTCAAATGGACAGCAGAAGGCAAAGAGAGTTTTGAAAACATCAAGCATGCAATATCACAAGCTCCAACTCTTATCAACCCAGACTTTTCAAAGGACTTCATGTTGTATGCATTTGGAGGATCAGATACAATCTCAGCTATCTTGACACAGCTGAATAGAGAAGGTTCAGAACAGCCCATAGCATTCTTCAGTCAAACCTTGGAAGATTACGAAATAAAGTATTCTTTCATCGAAAAGCATGTCCTTGCCGTCATCAGAAGTTTGAAGAAGTTCAGACACTTGGTCTCAAACAATAAGATTCAACTGCTGGTGTCTCATGCTGGTGTCAAGGACTTCCTCCTAAACAAGGATTTAAATGAGAAGAGAGCAGGTTGGATCACTCGGGTGATGGAATATGATATTGAAATCAAAGTGACCAAGCTAGTTCATGGCAAAGGCTTGTGTGAGCAACTCGCTTCCAAACAACCAGACGGGTCAAAAAGTGAAGAAGATGTTGTCCTACTACTACAGAATGATCAAGAACAACCAGCTGATGATGCACTCATCCCATGTTGGACTCAAGACTTGGTGCATTACCTCCAAACAGGCTTGTGCCCTCCAGAAGTGAGCAAGGCAAAGAGGAGATACTTTAGATTACAAGCTATCCCGTATGTACTCATTAATGGTATCTTGTTCAAGAAGGACATCAATGGTGTTCTATTAAGATGCATTGGAACATGTCAAGTTGAGAAAATTTTACACGAGTTCCATGATGGGGAAGCAGGAGGCCACTTTGCTCCACGAGTGACAGCTCTCAAAATCATGAAAGCTGGTTACTATTGGCCTACTATGTTCAATGATTGCTACTCATGGGTCAAAAAATGCAAGAAATGTGCATTCTTCACAGGGAAAGAAAGGTTAGCAGCGCTGCCCCTTCATCCAATTTCAGTAGATCAGCCATTCATGCAATGGGGATTGGACTTCATCAGGGTTATCAATCCCAATTCAAGTCAAGGCCACAAGTGGATTCTAACAGCAACAGACTATTTCACCAAGTGGACTGAGGCAGTGGCACTCAAAGAGGCAAATGAATCCAATATCTTAGATTTCTATGAAGGGATAGTCACGAGGTTTGGTGCCCCTGCCACTATCATATCAGACAATGCATTGGCATTCCTTGGCACAAAAATCACTGAATGGGCTGTCAAGAATTGTGTGTATCTCAGCACTTCATCGAACTATTACCCTCAAGGTAATGGCCAAGCCGAGTCTACAAACAAGAATCTACTAAGAATCATCAGAAGGACTCTTGATGAGAATCAAAGGACTTGGCACGCAAAGCTCAAATCAGCCCTATGGGCTGATAGGATCACACCCAAGAGGTCTACAGGAAGCTCTCCATACAAGCTTGTGTACGGGAAAGAAGCAGTTCTACCTATATCACTCGAGTTGCCAGCATTGGAACTCATGAAACGATTGGAACTAGCTAAGTTTGAACCCATGGAGGTTAGATATGCAGAATTAATTGAGCTCTAAGAAATTAGAAAGCATGCAGCCCAGGCGATAGAGAAGGATCAAGCCTTGATCAAGAAGACTTTTGATAGGAAAGCCAAGGCTAGAACCTTCCAAATTGGAGATCTAGTGTTGAAATGGGATGCAGATCGTGCAAAGCCGGGAAAGCATTCCAAGTTTGATGCCATCTGGAGTGGCCCATACATGATCATTGAATGCAAAGGTAGCAATGCCTTCCGACTGGCTAAGTTGGATGGTGAAGAATTGCAGATTCCAGTCAATGGGATCTATCTCAAACGTTGCTACTAGAAAGATAGCTTTTCACCCTTGTAAATATTAATTTAGAATTTCCATTCCTCTAAGTGCTTATGCACATTGTACTGCTGTTAGAGTAGTTTTTATTTCCCTAAGTGCTTGTGCACATGTCCTATTGCTTCTAGTATGTGCATGTTTGCATTTCATCGAGCCTTCGGAAAAGAATTTGCAGCCATGGGAAGACCAGCTCAACAAATGTTTCAATGGCTCAAGGATACAGGCTTTCAAATTTTAGATCAGCTGAGAGGTTATCAAACAAACTCCATGCCCAATGGATTGCTACGAGAAGCTGGTCGTTCTTCATCTGACAGGCAGATAACCCCGCTGAGTCACCAAAATTGTTATCCAAAATTCACCCCTCAAGGTAATTTTGATAACATGCATCAAATTCTTTAGTCCCAAGCAAATAGATTGATTTAAGGCCCAAAATCATGTTTTTGGGGCCCCCTTGGCTTCTTTCTAACTCTCCCATCCAAGAAGAAAACCCAACGAGTTAGAAAAGGTGAAAAAATTGCAAAAAACCAAGCTTGGGGCCGAAAAAATGAAGAAAATCGGCTAAGTCCTAGTCCAGGCAGTCCGGGACAGTTGGGACGTCGGGGCGCGAATCGGCCGAAAAGCCGCCAGGCGGTCCGCGCAGCAGTTGGGATGTCAAAAGGATGCGCGAGGGACGCGAAAAGGTGAACCGGCCGAAAGTGGAAAAAATTGCCAAGTTTTGTTATTGAGCGGTTTGGGACATCTGGGCCGAAGGTACGCGAGGGACGCAAACCGGCCGAAAAGCCGAAAGACAGTCCATTTCGGGCGGTTCGGAGATATTTGTCCCAGGCAGTCCGGGACAGTTGGGACAAAAGTATGTGGAGGACGCGAACCGGCTGATTCGGCTGAAACAGGGGACTTTCGTCCAGGACAATTGGGCCAAAAGTACGCGTGGGACGCGGAAAGCCGAAAGAGCCGCCAACGAATGGAATCTTGCCACGTGTCTTCACCTCAAACAGGAACAAGGAATCCCGAATCAGCCGAAATAGGATATTTTCATTTAGGACATCCAGGAAAAAGGTACGTGTGGGATGCGAGGGACGCGAAAAGCCGAAATGGCCAACAGCAAAGAAGAAAAGTCAACGTTTGACCCGTGAAACTTCAAATGGCCATAACTTTTGACTCCGAGCTCCAATTTTCATAAAATTGGACTTTTTGGAACGAGCACGATGTCCTCTATGCCACAAAAACTGGATTTATTATTTTTAATGAGGGTAGATATATTTAATTAAGAGAAACATATTCGGCTCCAGTCAGTTAATGCTCATTCCCGTCAAATGACAGAAAACGCCTGCCAGACCCAAAATAGCTGCCCGCACTCAGAAGGCCATAAATTTTGCATTTCTCAATGAAATCACACAAAATTGGTACCGTTGGAATCATGGCTCCGAGCTTGATGCACATCAATCAAGAAATTATGGATTTGATGAGAAATTGGTCAAGATTTTTTAGAAAACGTGGCTGGGTTCATAACAGTGTTTCATTTGGTGGTTGGGAGTGCAATTAAGAGGCATGGTCATCATTCTTTCTCTGCTGCAGCACATGGGACAGTATGGGGAGCCTTTTGCAAGTAATATATAATCATTTTACTCCATTTAATGCCTCTTACAAGTGGTTGAAGGATAGATTTCGGGATTTCCATTTTCCCTTCTCTTTCCCTTCTCATTTTTCTATAAATTGGAGTGTTGGGCTCATTGTAAAGGGGGGAGTTTTTCAGATAGCAAAGCTCTGTCAAAATTGCTTTGTGAAGCCAATGTGTTACAGGCCCTTGTAGTGGACTCCTTGCATGGTGATCCAGGCCCTTATCTTGTAATAGATTGAACTGTGCATATCATGAAGCAATAAAATATCAGTTTGTGGATATATCTTCCCCTGCTGTGTTTTCTTGCATTCTTCTTGCCCCTTTAATCTTTCTACAAGAATATTGTGTCTATTATTATGTTCTTGCAGGGATCCATTATCATTGTGTATGCTTGGAATATCGTTGTGAATGCATTTTGCTAGATTATGGAGAACTGTCATCACCTCTTCTAGTGTGCACTTTGCTTCTGTATTTCACACATTTGGAGAACTACTCTCACACCCTCCTTTTCTGGTGTATCACCACTTTAGTGTAGGCTTTCATTTTATGCATTCTCTCTCCCTGGTCCCTTGGAAATTTAGATTAGAATAGTTAGTTTCCCTTGCATTAGAGTAGATTGTGGCAGGTAGTTTAGGAGCAAGAACCAGCTTTCTCTGGAGGTCTATCTCAAGTAGCAAGTCCCACAACTTGGAGATAGTACCCATGTTATCCAATCACACCGTGAGTTCAAGTATATGCACTTGTATAAACACAGGGGTGCTGTGATTCGGTGATAATAGTAACATCTTGTAAGATAGTAACATTTGGGCAAGAATGTAAGATTAACTCAAAGTTTCTAATAATGTGAACTGTGTTGGTTGTTATTCTGTCTAGATGCAACACACTTTTCTTTGTAGGTTCATACTATAGGTCTAATTTTTCAGCAATTGCTTTTAGAATAACTATGCTACTTGCACCACTTTCAACCATGCAATTATGAACCAAATGATATCCAATAATCAAAGATAGATAAAATGATGATGGTTTCTTGATATCATGAGAATTTAAAACTTTTTGAACCATCCACTTAGCCTCTTACATGCGGTCTTGCTCCATTGTTCCAAGAACCATGTCTTCTTTTTTAGCTTCATTTTCTACTCATTTTGATGAAATCTACAGCTTAGGAAACAAGTGAGAAAGTAACTCTTGCTTTCATGGAATACTTAAAGCATCCCACAATAAAATACTAATATTGTGTTTTTTCATTACCTCAACAATATTAAAAGAAGCAACCATTTTTGAAACAACTTCTACAGTTTTAGCTTAAGCTTTAGAAAAAATTGACTCTACTTCAACAACTTTTGAAATCTGAGGTATGAATAGTCTTATGGGATCATGATGTAATTTTTTTCTACTCTTTTTGAGCTGAAATACTTGTTTTTTTAGGAACAACAAGATTGTTTGTTGCTTTTTGGATCTGCACTTTTTATTTTATCAGTAACTGTAGGCAGAACGGGTTTGTTTTGTTATTTTTCCTTATCTTGAGCCTTTTCTTGAGACCTAGTTGTGACTACAATAAAATATTCCTCTCCAAAGATGACTAGATTTTGTTCTGTTGTTTTTTCACTTTGAGCATCTTCCTGCCCACCCTCCATTTGAAGCATAAATAATGCTTCAGGTTGAGGTTTTGCAGCAAGGCTTATATTCAGGAATGCATCCGGATAATTGACAGTTGAATGAGGTTGATTACAAGGTTGACACCATTCTTTTGAAGCCATGTTAACTGGAACAAGAGAGCTACATGCACTAGGAGCCTTTGGGTCAAATTGTCTTGGCTGATATGGTTGTCTATAGTTCTGATTTTGCTGATAAGGCTTCCTATTCTGCTGATTTTGCTAATAAGGAGCTTGATAAGGCCTACTAGGTTGAGCTAATTTGTTCTCAATTTATGTTAACTTATTTCCTAGAGTCTGCAAAGCCTTAAACACATCATCTGATGGAGCTAAAATAGTAGGCTCTGTAATTATAATAGGTTACGGAATAGGTGACAAATCTTCTATAAGAGGCATTAAAGGCCTTGGATCTAATTTCCTAGTTTCAATAAGGTTGTTTTCAGCCCTAATGACAATGTCATAAGATTTTGGGGGAGCCTCTCCTCCAATAGATTGAATCATGGTTGAAATATCACTGTTTAAGGCTCTAAGGTAGTATAGAAAAACATGATTAGCTTGAGGCTTAACACTAGATGGAATTCTTTCCCAAGTTCTAGCAAATCAAATGTTGAAACTAGCCATAAATTCATGAGGATCTCTTTTGATTGTAGACAACTATTTTATGAGAGATAAATTATCAGAATGGCCTTGAAATTACTTAAGTAATTTCTCTCCTAACTCATCCCAAGTTCTTATGCTCCCAATTTCTAAGGGTTTTTTACCATTGCAAGACTTTTCCTTTAAATGATGCGGCTAGTAGTCTTAAGGATACATCTTCATGAGTTATATTATGGACAAAAGAAAGGGCTACAAAATCTTTAATTTTCTATGTAGGAGTAATCTAGTTTTCACTAGTGAATGAAGGTAAAAATTTCATGGCAGCATTAGGAATATCATGATAAACTTGAGTTACTAAAGGGCTGCCATTAGTAAAGGTTACAAAAATTTTAGGTGGTTGTAGAGCCATTGGAATAATTGAGATTTGAACAACAAGATTAATACGTGGTGAAAGAATATTAGGAGGAGGGTTGCAATAACCAAGCCTTTTATAAGGTAAGGTATTGCAAACTCTTCTTCTTCTATTTGAATTCAAAGGTAAAGAAATAAACTCAGCAAGAATTCCTCTTACTGATAATCTTGTAGTCATTTTAGGCATGGAACATGCTGCAAAACTGGTCTGAAATCAGCCTCACAAAGTCACCAAATAAATATTTTGATCTTTGGAATAAATTTTTGTAACTTGCTTCAATTCTTAAGTGACTTTATTTCATTGTAAATTACTTTATTTTCCATAATTTTCTTCAAATATGATCTGTGTCCCACTGGGCGTGCCAAAAGCTATTATCTCTTAAAAGTGCACCCTGGTTGAGAGATGGAAACAAAGTTTCTAACCTTTCTTTAAATCTCTCACTTTCGTAGATACAATGCAAACACCTTAGGTCTATGGGTATACCTATTGTTGAGGTGAGTCTCCAATATCAAGGCCAATTCCTTTTTGATATATGATAAACTATTTTTTTGGGGTTTTTAGGGTAAAATATGACTATAACTAAAATTGAATGTGGATGATACACCAAACTTGTTGAGGGCTTGGACTGAGTATATGCACGATAAAATTGAGAATGAATTTTGGATGCACAAACCAATAGTTTTCAGCAGAATATTAAGGAAAAATACTTTTTGTATTGAGGGAATGAATCACAACAACTAAATAAGATAAACATGCACACTAATAGTATGCAAAAATTACCGCATTTGCAGTAAGGTAAGATGATAAATCAGGGAGTTGAAATTCACAATAATTAATAAGATATAGACACCACTACAAATAATTGGAAAGGCATAAATCATTTCTCATTCTAGGGGGAAAATTGGTAAAAAATACTTCAGCACTCCTATGTCCAAAAACTCCTCCTTGTGCCTTGTAATTACACACAATATATAACAAGATTATTCACCCAATCCATCCTAAAAATAGGATAAAATTTGTACTCACCCATGCATGCTAATTTTACCCCTTTATCATGAATAAATAAAGGAATAAAAATAGGCATGCTGATTACAATGAGGCATTAATAGCCTTAGTTACAAAAATAAATTTCAGTCCAAGTGCACTTGACAGATTTATTTTTAATAAAATGGGATGAATAATTTTGCTAATAATAGCCTTTGCTTGATGTGTAAGTCTTCTCCAATGTGCATGTAAACTTTGTCTTCTTTTTCTTGATGTGACACTTGCAATAGTTGATCCTTGTGATTACATGCATAATATTATTCTCCTGCAAGTAAAAATAATGCTTTGTATTCAATACTGTGTGGACCACTTTTTGTGTGCACATATTCTAATTTTTCCTCTTGAAGTCTGTAGTGTTTGCTTTGGCATAATGCATACTTTGTCTTTTGGTCTTCAATTGCTTGAAAAGGTGACCACATTGACTAATTGTTTGGACCATAGTAATGAGTCTCATTTGACTTGATGTTTGCATTATTTTCTTGGTCCCTTTTGATTAGAACTCAATGCATATAAGGTGATAAGGTAAAGTTTACCTTTTTGGTAATCATTGGTAAATATATTTCGTCCACCATGTCATAAAATATAATTTTTGTCTTTTGAATAATCATTCATAACAATATCGAGAGAACAAGAGATATGCAGAGAAGGAAGAATACATCTTATCCAATTGGAAGATAGGAACTATCAATAGTAAGAGAAATCCCAAGAATAGCATTGATAGATCTTATATTAAATGGCATCCTCCTGATTTTAATTGGTATAAGTTGAACTTTGATGGGGCCCCTAAAGGAAACCCTGGGATTGCGGCAGGGGGAGGAGCGATACGGGATCATAAAGGTAATTTGATTGCTGCATATGCTGGGAAAATGGGAATTCAAACTAATCATTTTTCTAAAGCATTATCTGCTCTATGGGGCTTGAGAATTACCCAGACTCAAAATATTCAGAACCTCATTATTGAAGGAGAATCCCTGAATATCATTAATCTTCTTAAACAGTGCTCATCTCCAAGTTGGAGCATCAAGGATTTTATATCAGAGTCCATAAGTATTAGCCATACTTTCAATAACATCAAGATCATGCATACTTACCAGGAGGGTAATAAATTGGTAGATGCGTTGGCTAATTATGGCATTAATGTTAACCTCACTGTTTGGGATAATAATAGCATCCCTAAGCAAGTACAAAACAACATTCATGCGGATTTCTATACGTAAGCAATATCTAGAGCTGAGCTATGATTTTTGGGTGTGGATTAGCATCAATAATACTCCCACACGTGTTGAATTAAAGAATATGATGATGCAAATCATGTCAAATAAACAAGATAGTGTGAAATATATGGGGAATTCCAAGTGGAGTTACATTGATTTGAAAATCGCGCATGCGGGCTGCACTACGACTGCTAAAAGCTGGATACAAAGCTCCACGGAAACCGAAGACAACAGTAATGTGATTAAGGACAGGGAGTGGGCTATTCCCACATGTGATTTTCCACAGGCTCAGATCAACAGACACGCAGCCGTTCGTGGGAAAAGCAATGGCTCTCATTTCCAATATTGTACGGATTACAATAGCAAAAAGTAGACTGGCTTCAACGCTCACAAGAATTTGGGAATTTGTTGCAAACAGTTAAGCACAGAGAAGATGGGGGGTCCCCCTTGCCAAATTGAGCTATGGAGCATACATAGCAAGGGTGGCATCACCAACTTCATGGAGAAGGTTCAGGGGCATGATCAAAGCATCTCTGTGCATTTTGCGAAGGATTGGAAGGAGTGGACTGTAGAATATGGGGGGTAGAAGATCTTGGTCAATGAAGAACTTATTGCTGAAGTGACCGGCCTTAGTTTGGAGGGCTACCATTTCTTTAACAAAAGGGTCGACAAAGATGTTGAAGAGAGGAGATTTGTGAAGGGATCTGAGAAGATGATCTACGTTACAGCAGGCCTGCTTGTTAGCTCGATCCCTCCACCTTATGATGAGGTTACTCACATGATGATATGGTTCATCTCCTTGGAAGGAAGGTTTGTCACTATTCCTGCTAAGCACCTTATCTTTCTTAACCACTTCCGTAGGAATCGCATGGTTTGTTTTCCCTATTACTTGTTGAACTCTCTTGAGTGCTCCATTTTGGAGTTTGAGAAGCATACCCAGGTGGTTCCTTTACACCAGGGGCTTATTTTTCTGCTACATAAATGTTGTCTTCTTAAGTATCCTGGTCTCTCATCCTCTCCTAGCTCGGTTCCCCCTCTACCAGGTTCTACTACTGCCAGCCCTGTTTCTCCATTCCCTGCCCCCGCCACCGCTACTGTCACCCCTTACCAGCCGTCCAAGATCCTTCTTCCATTCCCCCTACTGCTGCTCCTGCCCCCCACCTCGCCTCCACCTTGCCTCCACCTCGAACAGACTGGTTACCAAGGCTTCTAGAAAGCTTAACCTTTAGACTCTTGCTGTGGAGAAGGGTCCTCATGAAATTGAAATTTCACATGACCTCTTGAATATTAGCAGTGCCAGTCCCCAGGATGTGCATATGGAAATATCTTCAAAAAGGATGGAAGCCTTAGAGGCTGATATGAAACTGTTGAAGGATGAGGTTAAGAAATTGGCAAAACAGAAAGGTAAGAGGAAAAAGGAGGAGGAGGTGGATATTGATAGTAGCTAGATTGATGATATCTACAAGAAGCTGAACTCCTTAGACTCCCGTTTAGGGAAGGCTAAAACTCGACATGATTACAACATGACCATCTTTAGGGAGATTGAGGATTTCATTGAGTAACATGTCAAAAGTGTCTCCAACCTCAGCGGAGTTCTGACAACTCTTTGGGGTAATGATAAGGAAAGCAAAAGGACCATTGAGCAGTTGGATAATACTAACGTTGCCCACATGACAACTTTGGGTATGTTCCATTCCTGGAAGAATATCAAGACCAGCATAGGCAAAACTACCAAAAAGTAGTTGTAGATGCTTTAGCTGTTCTTGTATGTTTTTATGCTATTTTTTTGCGGTCTCTATACTGCTTTTTACAGTATTTTTGCTGTTTTGTCTTGTTTGGGTAGCTATTTTTTGGCTACTACGAGCTCCATTTTCACATTTGGATTTAGATCCTTTTCTCTCTGGTTCTCATTCCTATTCTGGCTTCTAGGCCATCTTTTGTATTCAAGGATATAGTCCCTTTCAAAAAACTATTTGGTAATAATAATAAAAAAATCATTCATAACAATATTTGATTAAGGTAATGTTTTACCTTTTTGGTGAACATTGTGTTCGGCATTTACACTATAGTTTGGACCTTAGTCGGTCTATGGTAATGATTTTGTTTAAACATGGGGCTACCCCCCCCCCCCTCCATGATGAATTGACCCATTGAAAAGTTTTTCGATGGCTTTGCTTAACTGCGATAAGTTTTGAATCATGGTACAATTACCTTCTTTTGATAAGAACTATTGATCTTGTATTGATTAATTCTCAATCGTTGATCCTTTTGTACCCTCGGTTAGGGTTTTGAATTTGTATTTAATGTGTTTGGTGCTTGTTCAATCATCAATATGTGTACCATTTGATATATTCCATTGATTTTGAACCATGGTTGAAGTTGATGTGAGCGGTCAGGCTTGAGTTTGCTTTGAATATAGAGAATTAATTATGGCCACTGATCTTTGTATCATTTAGATATGTAACCATTGATTACTAACTCTAGGGTTAGTAATGTGCACCATTTGATCTTATACGATTTTATCTTGACCGTTGAGAAATAACTCTGGTGAGTTAGGTTGATTAAAGTCTCGTCGAGCTTGTTATTTTTTCATTTCACCTGCTCATTTCAAGTGGTGAAGTCCTGGCTGAAAATTCCTTCTTCTCAATATCCATTGATAAGGAGTATGTTGAGCTTGGATTACATTCTTCTATAGCAATGAGATTGTTTCATTGTGCAAGAATTCTATACTAACTGATTCAGAATTGGCTCTAGGGGACAGAGGAAGAAGAATATGCTACTTAGAATTTGGTGGATTCTATTTTTAGTTGCCACTAGACAGGTACGATTAAATCATCTTCAATTTAGTTGTGTAAGCTTCGGAGCATTGCATACAAAATCACTGCAGTTACAAAGTTAGCTCTCCTTAGTGGCATCACCATTACTTCATATGAAATTGAGCAACGAGGAAGAAGCAATTTATGTTATTTGATCTACAGGGATGAGTGTTCTGTGGAATTTTAAGAACTAGCTTGTTGAATTTAGCCACAAACTCCCTCATGGGTCCATGTGGTTCCTTCTTGATATGAGAAATTTGAGCCAAGAGGGCATGCAAATCTTCAGTAGGTTTGAAACGTTGCTCAAAATGAGTTGTCAAGGTGGTCCAATTAGTAATTGACCCTCAGCAGAAAGATGATAGAACCAATCAACATCATTATTATGCAATGTTTCCATAAAGATCCTGACAGAGACATCTTCATGTTCAACCCCAAGAATCCCACATGCAAAAATTAAGGCTGTAATGTGTTATCTGGGTGTACTTTCCCATCACCTCAGAATTTAGGAAAACCTTTCCTACTACTCCTGGGTAACTCATTCAATGGATGAGGAAGAGTAAGGGGCCCAATACATTGTCCCCAAGGTAGAGGTGTTTCCATATGTGGGAAGATTGTCTGAAGGGGAACTGAAACACCAGCAAGTATTAGAGCAAGAAGATTAGGACTGATTTTTTCTGGAGGAATGTTATTATTGGAGTTTCGATATCTCAAACAAGAGGTGTGCTTGAAGAATGAGTTAATTTGTTCCTTCTTGCTGGAAGAAGAGAGAAGTTTTGTTACTCTATAATTTGAAAATGAGAATCTTCAACCCAAAGAGATTTATTCCCACGTGTATACCATAGAGTCACATGATAAAAAATGATCTTGAAGTTCTTTTAAAAGGGATATGTTTGAAAAAAAAATCCCCAGCGGAGTCGCTAAAAAATGTTGGGTTTTAAAATGGTAATTTAAAAAAACCACAATCAGGGGACATCAAGTAACTCCTCTTTATGGGAGAGGCTCCCTTATTGAAAGAAAACAACAAAGATTATATAAAAATGTATAACTTTCATCTTAGGGTTAGACTTCTGACATCTTGAAATGCTTCTGTACCAAAATAGCTTATCAATACAAACAAATGGAAGAAACTGAAGAAAGGAAAGAGTAGAATATAATAGTACTTTCAAGAAATATAGATAGCAAAGTATAACCTTATACATATTGAGAAAAGGTGATTTAGAACATAATCATTCACATTCACAACATAAGACACCATTCCATAGACACAAAGTTATAGAAATCATATCAATAAGAACACAAAGTTTCTTATCACAGATGATCAATGATCCACGAATTTCAAGTAAGCAAGAGGGGACAATTGAGGTAGATAGAGAAAAGGGAAAAATCCTTTTGTATTGATTTACTTTCGACTATAATTACACTTCAAAAGTATCAGTGTCCAACATTTGCAATGAGATAAGCTCTTACATTTATAGATGAAGCAAAAAGAGGAGAATAAGAGAAGGAAGAAAAAATGATTTGGAAGCTTAACCACTAACCATCAATTCCCCTACAAATATGCCTCCAATCTATCACATCTGGTTCTGCATGTCTTTGGTGTGCTGAAGAAGGGAAGATGGAAGATCAGATCAAATTTGATCTAGTTGAAGTAGTCTGATCACATATTAATGGTACGAAAAATGTTTTCTAGATTTTCACCCAAATCAAGATATCTAGTTGGTTCTCTATGTCTGTTTGGTGTATTAGAGAAGGAAGGATGGAAGATAAAATCAGATCTAGGCAGTTGAAGAAATTGGATCCCATATTAATGGCTTGAAATACTTGTTCCATATTTCCACCCATCAAAGCCTATTAAAACTAATATTTTATTCTTCCATAGTGTAGAGGAGGTCGAGATCCTTCCAATGGTACCAAATTTGTTGAATTTCAAGCACTAGAGTGACAATTATGCTTATTTGAATATTTGAATCGAATCTGTACAAAAAATGGCAAAAATGTAATTTTCACAAAATGGATCCATGAGCCCGAAATTGAAATTACACCTTTAGCACAAAATATGAAAAAGTGAAAATTTTCCCCACAGCCCCGTAGGCCTGCAAATTAACTTTTGATGTAGGTCTGACACGTGGCTTTGCCTGAGTGGTAACAGAGCCCTGAATCACTTTATATTTTTACTTCTTTTGGAAATAAGGCTCAAAATCTCAAAGTTCTCTACCAACCCTCTTCTCCACTTTGAATTTTGATGCGGGCTCAAACATTTGAATTTATCCCTTTTGCATGAGCGGGGCCAAATTTCACTTTATCACTTTACGCCTTTTATGGAAACAAGGCTCAAAATCTCAAAGTTCTTTGCCGAACCACCTTTCTGATTTCTCTTTCGAGCGGGCTTAATATTTGACTTTTTCCCTTATAGAAACAAAACCAAAATTCCCAAAATGCTCCGATGGCCTGCTTTCCCATTTTTGACTTAAAACATGGCCACATGTCCTTTTACGGGGCCAGTTTTTATATTTTCATGTTTTGGCTAAGTTCCTTTTGTTTAGCGGGGCCATATGTCTGACCCTAGACACGTGGATGCTCGACGCGTATTGGGAGACTGCCTCCTGATTTTTCTTTTGAATTTGCACCTATGAGGCACGTGGCACCATCCGCGGTCTTTTCTATACTTAGCCGATTTGGGGCTAGTTTTGTCCCCTTCTTGACTTTTGGACACATGGAGGGCTGGCGCAAGTTTGGGGTACCACCTTCGGAGTTTATCTTTGAAGATGCACCAAACTGACACGTGGCACCTTCCGCTGGCTCTGCACCATTTTGAATTTTCAAATGCCGAATCAAACTCCTTTTCAGACTTGGGACACATGGAAGCCTCGCTCTCATTTAGGGATTGTCCTTTGGGTCTCACTTCTGAAGTTATGTTGTTGAGGCACATGGAGGCTTCTGCCGAACCTCTTATACTTAGTCGATTTAAACGACTAACTCTGTCCCCTTCTTTGACTCTGACCACGTGGTGAGCCCGCGCTCATTTGGGTTCCCTGCTTTAGATCCTGCCCTTAGAATTACACCGATGAGGCACGTGGCACCCTCCACGGGTCTATTCTTTACTTAGCCGATTCAACGGTTGATGAGATCCATTTTTAGACCCTGACTACATGGTGGGTTGGCACTCATTTGGGGGACTTCCTTTGGCTTCGACCCTTGAAGGTGCACCAATGAGGCATGTGGATCCTTCTGTGAGTCCTTTGACTTTCACTATTTCCATTGCAACCTTTTGAGACTTTGGACACGCGGAGGGTTTGTGCTCATTTGGAGGCTTTATTTTGATGTGCATTTTAAAATTGTGCCGAGTTGACAGATGGTGTCTTCCGCAAGTCCGTTATTTGGATCCTAGTCGACTTATATGCGGCTAAGTCTGAAACTTCGAGCCCTTTTGAATTATGTCCTATTTGTGATCCTTTGGTTTCTTTGACACTATTTTCCTCCTTCGACGACCCTGATCCTCCATTGTAGAGTCCTGCCTATAACCTGACTATTGGATTTGAAATGTGAGCTCGCAAGACAGAGCTAACCCTTAGATTTTCTTATGCAAGGTCATGTTTGATCAATTTTTTTGGGGGAAAAATTGAGATAACAATTTGGCAACTCATGAGAACATCTTCCTGCTAGATGAAGAGACCAGTGGCCTTGAAGCATCGATTGGGTATGGAGTGTGCCTGATCAACACAAATTTGATCCCTGAATGGACTACACATAAATAACAAAACACCACAACACACACTATGCAAAAAACTAAAAATCATACATGCTCCAAGTGGAACATGCAAAGTTTACAAAAGCACTTCTTCTGCTGAAAGCAAATCTACTACTATACCATGCTAACTAGAGAGAAAGGGGACTCAAACAAATCATGCAACTACCAGGGAGAAGTATCTTCCCTTTCTCAAAAGGGGAAGGCATGCAAATGATTTGAAACTAAATATGGCTACTTGTATGAGTGAAAAATTGACTATAAGCTGATCCTCCACCCAAATCATCAAGGTGTCAGCTGGAAGCAAGAAAAATGCCTCTTTTAGTTGCTCTTCATTTGGATTGAATAGGCATTGCAACTGATCCTTGGTACTTTGATACTCATCCTCATGCCCTAAAGTGGGCATGACTGGTTTTGGCTTCTCCCTTGGCTCCAATGAAGCCAAGTACTTGATTAGGCACAGTTTGATCCGATGGATGTGCCCATGGTTATGAAATTCAACTCCAAGAATGGAGTCTTCTTGCAGGCCTTCCTGGATAAATGGTGTGGAATAGATGATGAAATCCTCTAGCTCTTTCCCTTCCTTATCCTGTGAAGAACATGGAAGATTCATATCTTCCAACCTTGGTTCCAAAGGGTTGTTATGAAGTGCATGATGTTTTCCTTGAATGTTCTCCTTCATGGCAGTAGACTCATGTGCTTGGGAGGTGGATGATGGAGGAGAAAATGATGTTATCTCCTTATGATCCTTTCCATCAAAGAAATCTTCCAAGTATGACAGAAATTCTGCCTCCTTGTTGTCTTACTGCATGTGCTTGACCTCCTCCGTGGTGTCCTCCTGATCTGCAACTTGCTCACCATGGTTCTCTTCATCCTCAAACATGAAGCTTGAAATATCAAAATCTTCTTTAACATCAAATCTCAAAGGGGATGAAGTGGGATGAAGTACTAAAGGTTCTTCTGTGGCCTGCTCTACACCTAAAGCTTCTGGAACCGTATGGTACTCCTCCATCATGGGTACATCAATCAAATCAGGCCCCTCAAATGAAAGCAAAAAATATTCAATAATGATTTCTTCACTAGTGGCCTCAACTCTAATTTGATCTCTCCCAACTTGTCCTCTTCAATGGGACTTGGAACTGGTTGTTCTTCCTCCTTAACTGGTTGTGCAACTTGGATTAGATCAGCATCCTCTTTAGACAATGTGCCATTATGGACACTACATTCAGAGAAAACTGATTGTTGATCTTCTCCTTCTTGTTCTTTTTATTCTTCTGCTGCAAACTCAGCCTCAAGCACCATTGGCTCTTCAACCTTGACCTCCTTTGTAGGCTTAACCATCAAGGGGATATTTGTAAATCCAAATCTGGTAGCTAAACTCTTCAGATTTTATATCATTTCTTCTTTGTTGGGTTCTTGTTCTTGTTGTTCTCCTTGACTAGTATTTGGAATCTCTTCCCCACAGGGAATTGGGAAGGAAAGAGGGGGAGTGGATGGGGTTTCATCTAGATTTGCAATTTTTTTTTGTTGTGAGAGAAGTGAAACTTCTTGTTTGTTTGGAGGGGATGACTTCTTGGAAGGGAAAAGGGCATTTCGACCATGAAGTCAAGCTTCTCATGTGGGCTGTAATGTCTTGGAAAAGGGCCTCCCCATGGACAAGGTGCCCTACAGCCAATCTTGAATGCCTTCATTTGTGCTTTAGCCCTGGACTGCACCAAGCTAGCCTCCATTCTTTGTATCTTCTCTAACAAACCAACATTCTTGACATAAGTGTCACCATCAAACGCACACCGTTTCTCTTGATAAGCTCCTTGGCCAAAATGGTTTTGACACTACTCATATGGGTAAACATAATGGTTCTAGATCTGATCATAATGCTGATTTGGAGGAGTTGGGAAATACATTGGAGGTGGACTGCACTGTTACTACTGCAAGTGTGAATTCTGAGAGGGAAATGAAGTCATGATTGCACAAATTCATGGTATGGAAGAAGATGAAAGATGTGGAAAGAAATATGAATGAAGATGGGTGGAAATGGATGGGAGAAGGTTTGTAACTTAGAGAATGGGTTGTTAACCAGATGGAGTCACTAGATGTGATTTTCATGTGCCTCAAAAGGCTAAATCTTAACAGGAACACACCAACCTACTAATATGAAGTGGTAAGGTTCTTCAAACCCCGTCCCACCGGGCATGCCAAAACCTATTGGTGCAGAATCACAACACCCTCGAATGTCCTTAGTCTAAAATGGGGCATTTGGTGTGATTGAACAACATTGGACCATCTCTTAAGTTGTGGGACTTGTGGACTTGAGATGGACCTCTTGAGAAGGCCAATTCCTACTTCCTAAACTACCTTCCACAAGCTGCTAAAGTGCAGGCAAAACCTATCTATCCTAATCTAACCATTCCAAGGGGATAGGGAGAGTGAGAGAGTGAAAGAGAGCCTACACTAAGTGGTGATACACCCAAAAAGGAAGTGGCAAGATACTCTACTGATGGAGGATGAAAAAAGGGAAAAAGGAGATGAGGGAGGTTAGATAGAAGTGACATAGACACAGATCCAAATCCTTCATTGAAACTCCACGAAACATGACATATTACACCTGTAAATGTGAAAATACATGCACAAGAAGCAAACAGAAAATAGAGAGGCACAAAGAAACAACAAAACATGAAGAGGGGTTGAAGAACACAGAAAAAACATGATTTTATTGCTCTATGAGGTGCACAGGCCATTACATGGAAGCTCAAAGACATAAATCCACTTGTCAGACATAACTCAAAATGGAGTTGGGAAACAAATTTTACAGAGTTTCCCCGCATCCAAAATTTCTCCCCTTCTCAAATGAGAAGTGTTTACAATATATAGATGATGAAAACTAGAAAGAAAGAAGAGAAACTCGATTATTCTCTTAAATCTCAACCACCAACCATTAATGCCCTGTAAATCTTCTTACAATCTATTAATTCTGGTTCCCCATGTTTGTTTGGCGTGTTGGGATGGCAAATCTAGATCAGATTGGGTAGTTGAAGCAATTGGATCCTTCATAATGGCATGAAATATGTATTCCTAATTTTCACCCATCTAACCTTTTAAAAATTAAAATTTCAGGCTTCCATGGCACAGAGGAGGTTGATACCTTTCCAAAAAATCTTCTCTTGCTCCAATCCGAGCTTCCAGTCAAAAGATATGGCCGTTTGAAGATTCTGCATCGAGACTGTGTAAAATGGCGAAAAAGTGATCTTTGTTAAATGGATCCGCCGATGCCCAAATACAATAAATTCAAATTCAAATGGCCTCTGGTGACCCACCTTCCTACTTTTACTGGAAACATGGCCATGTGTCCCTTTTTGGGCCTGCTCTATAATTTTGTGTTTGGACTAGGTCCCTTTTGTTTGGCGGGGCCATATGTCTGACCTTGGACATGTGGAGGCGCAACGCATATTGGGAGACTACCTCCAAATTTTGTTTTTGAATTTACACCAATGAGGCACATGGCACTATCGGTGGTCTTTTCTATACTTAGCCGATTTGGGGCTGGTTTTGTGCCCTTCTTGACTTTTGGACACATGGAGGGTTGGTGCAAGTTTGGGGGACCGCCTTCGAAGTTGATCTTTGAAGATGCACCAAGCTGACACATGGCACCTTCTGCTAGCTCTGCCCCATTTTGAATTTTCAACTGTCAATTTTTTCTCCTTTTTGAACCTGGGACATGTGGAAGCCTCACGCTCATTTAGGGACTGTCCCTAGGGTCTCACTTCTGAAGTTACGCCGTTGAGGAACATGGAGGCTTCCACTGAACCTCTTATTCTTAGTCAATTTAAATGGCCAGCTTTGTTCCCTTCTTTTACTCTAACCACGTGGTGAGCTTGCACTCATTTGGGGTCCCCGCTTTGGATCCTTCCCTTTGAATTACACCGATGAGGCACATGGCACCCTCCATGGGTCTATTCTTTAATTAGCTGATTCAACAGCCGATGAGACCCATTTTTAGACCCTGACTATGTGGCGGGTAGGCGCTCGTTTGGGGGACTGCCTTTGGCTTCAACCCTTGAAGGTACATCGATGAGGCACGTGGATCCTTTCGTGAGTCCTTTGACTTTCACTATTGCCATTGCAACCTTTTCAGACTTTGGACACGTGGAGGGTCTACGCTCATTTGGAGACTCTATTTTGATGTGCCTTTTAGAATTACACCGAGTTGACACATGGCATCTTTCGCAAGTCCGTTGTTCGGCCCCTAGTTGACTTGTATGCGGCTATGTTTGAAAATTGGAGCCCTTTTGTCTTTTGTCCTCTCTTGTAAGCTCTCTAGTCACCTTTGACATGTTATTTGGCCCCATCTGCCAACCTTGCTCCTCCATTATAGAGCCCACGCACCCCTCAAATTTGGGATTGATTGCAAGCTCGTAGGTCTGAACCGCCCCTTAGATTTTCTTCTGTGTAGGGTCGTGTTTGATCATTTTTTCCCCGGGGAGTAAAATTGGGATAACATTCATTTTACTCTAATGTCATATGACTAAAATGACCCTCCCCCCTTGAAAATAGTAATTAAAAATATTCTAGCTGTGATTTGTCAGTACCTACTAAGCATATCATACATGTATACCATACGTATGCTTATTCTAAAAAGCTATGTTAAAATTTGTCCATTACATGTAAGATTTGCTAAGAATCCCACCAAGTGTGATCCAATATCATTAAAGAACCCTTGGTCGAGATTGTTATGCAAACATAATATCTTAAGTTTCTCTGGTTTTTATTTGTTGCAAGTGTATCTTCCTTAGATTCCTGCTAGTCATTTTCTTTCTTACTGTTGTAAAGGTAAGTTTAAAGCTAGTTATTGTTATACCATATTTACGATTATGAACTGCTTTGAAATTTGTTTCTTGTGTTTGAAAATGCAGTCTATTTTTCACTTTAGAAACATTTATTTAAAATCTCCCTTCTCTGATGAACTCCCTTGCAGAGAGTAGCTTTTTGAATATTAGGGGCTAAAATGAAACTTGGAACTTTTGTGCTTCTGCACTCATAAGGATATTAATCCACCCTAATGGATTTTTACTTGATTATTTGTAATTTGATTGCAAACCTAAAATAGTCTTTGAAAACATACTTAATGATAGTTAGTTTTCATACATGTAACTTGTTATTTGCTTCCTTCTGAAGGATTGAGTTATATTTTGTTCATCTCATGTATGATTTATGCCTTGTGTGATGTGGCATTTAGATTCATTCAATTATGTGAAAATTTGTATTTTGCATCTCCTAAACTACTAGAAAATGGTTAAATTTTTAGGCCTTTCCTGAGTTATACACTTGTTGGAGATCACTGCTTTCTAAGTAAATTGTTGTTCTTTATCTTGTATCAGATGAAACTTATAATCTTTTAGAACTTATTATTTCATAGATGATTGTTGAAGCTTGCTTCTATATTTATGAGCTGATTAATCTTCAAAATTGAAATCATTTCCTTTCTTGTTCCATCGCATTGTTGCCTTCTTTTGATTGAAAATGAGCTTGGTGTTCCTACAAATTTGTTTATGAAAAAATTTGTTTTCTATTTTCCAATCTATTATGGAAATTATGAATCACTCTGTACTTGTAAAATTTGAACTCAAATAGTTGTCACAATGTTGTGTTATCTTACTATCTTCTTGCATGACCTTTGATCTTTTCTTGTACCCTTGATTTCAAGCCTGTACTTAATTGATGATTGTAACTTTGAAACATTCATAGATTTTCTTGAAATACATAAGTCATAACTTCACTTTTGTTTCATGGTTGTAATCTTTGATGATATTTGAAACTTGATAGTACTTTGAGTTGAAAGGCTTGAACATGTGCTTTCACTTTTATCTCTTTAGTATGTACCTATTAGTATAGAAATTAGATCATGAATTTTGTTATCTTTTGTTGCAACCTATTCACTGTTCTCTTAAATTTATTCTTTTCTTCATCTAAATCCTTAGAGTTTTTCTCATTTTTTGGTATCTCCTATAACTATGCTCGTCATGGGTTCTTGTAGAGGTTTTTTAATGAAAACTGGAAGATACCCTTACTTATTTTTTGTGCTTTAATGAAAACTTTGTTCCAAAAATCAAGAACTATTAATTGTACTCTACTACCTCACTTCTGATTCAATGTTCCAATTCCTGCTTTCTATGAATCATACCTTTTTTGAGCATTTGATGTATATTATCATAATTATTATGTACCTTATACTTGAATGTAATTTGATGAAAGCTGATATTTTCTGATTGCATTTTTATTTTTCCTGGAACAACTCATAAACTTGTACTATATATATTCCTTCATCTAGTATTTCCTTGTAGTACAGTAATCATTTATGTAAAATATTTTTACTTTCTTCATCTGCTACCTGTATCTGCACACTTAAGAAAATAGTTAGAAAATAATTAGGCGTCTTTGCCTCTCTTATGTTCCATAGTTTTTCTTTTCTCTTTCTTCTTCTGTAATGATTATGGGAATCATATGTGATTCTATAGATACTGCTTTATCAATTGTGAATCAGTGTCTGATGTACCTTATGCTTCTGATATTTAGAAATTCATTTGCATGTAGTTAGAAAGTACTGTTAGGATAAATTTTATTATCCTAATATTTAATTATGCATAGTTTAATAATTATTTAATTTTATTAATTAAATAATAAATTGTTATTTTGTTATATGGTTAATCAACCATATTTGTCTGTATGCATACCGTTATATTGTTTTCAACAATATATTTGTTTTTATGTAATTGTTGCTTCCCGGGTGTTAATTGGAAGCTTTTTTATTCTGGCATTTGGTTGCACCTGTGCAACTCATTCTCCCGGATGTATTTGGCTGTGCAATATCTATAAATATTGTAGCCTATTCACTGTATTTTTTTAGTTGATTGAGATTAATAAAATTACACAGGCTTCCGTCCCTGTTTCTCAATTCACATTTGGTACCAGAGCGAGAATCTGGCCCTGTAAAGGTGTGGAAGAGAGAGCAGCAGAGAGAGAGGAGATTGGAGACATGTTAGCAGCATTTGAGAGTTGGTGCAGCCTCGTGCAAACTCCCAGCCCCATCCTTGCCTCCCCCACATCCTCTTGTTCCTTCCAGGTGCTTGGAAGGCAAATTTTTTTTGCACTGGTGCACTCAGCACCAGGCAAAATTTGCTACAGGGATTGGAAATAATACTATTTTTTTTTTCCAATAAGGGTTTTTTCTCTACATTATTTGGTCTCTACTGTATTTGGAAAGTTGCTTGGCTTGTTTTGGAGGTCTGTATATGCACATGCAGTGAACAAACAGCCTCCTTAGACTGGATTTGGAACTCTGATCAAATTTGGTAGTGCTAAAAGCTTGGTCCATGTGCGACCTGCACAAGAAGAAATCCAAACAGTGATCAAGAATCAAACAGAGCAAAGAATAATAAAAAAAGGAAGGAAATGCCATTTGTTACCTCCATCGACCTGCACAAAGAAATGCAGGTTAGTTTGTGTAAACAACAAAAAATACAGTGGCCAAAACATCCTCCACGCGTTTTTCTTGACCCGCACGGCCTGCACAAGGTAAAAAATGTTTTTTTTAGCAAAAGACGCGTCCTTCTCCCTCACCCGCGCCATTCTCTGTCTCCAGCGACCTGCACAAGGAAGTGCAGGCTTAGATACTTATCAACAAAAAAAAAAAAGTGGCCAAGGAAAAAACATGGCCAGGGAAGGAAGAACAGCAAAAATGTGGCCTGTACAGTGCGTGGCAAGCTAAAAAACGCGGCCAAAGGAAAAAACGAGGCCTGAGCAAGGAAAAGTGGCTGGAAAAGAAGGAGGCGGCTTCACAAAAGCAAATAAGAACAAATAACAAGCTCCAGATCCGTATTTGGAGCAAAGGAACCCTAAAAAACACCTCTTCACCAGCATGCGCCACGTGGAGCCTCTACAAGCTGCATTTTTTTAGAGGTAAGTCAATTTACTTGTCAATAAATACAAATTCCTTCCTTTCATAGTCCAAGCGCCCTAAGTGGGCAAGTTGGCTAGTGCATGCGCCTTGGGAGTGAGAGGTTTGAGGGTCAAATCCCACCAAAAACACTCAAAAACTCTCCTTTTGCATCTGGCAGAATTTTTGGCAGAACTGCTAAATTTAGCATACTTTTTTGAATTTAGTTATAACTAACTAAATTTAGCGGAGAAATCCCTAATTTAGGGTAAAAAAATTTTCTCCCATCTGGTCTGTTTTTTCATTCCAGACATTTTTTGCAAAAGGAGAGCCATCTAAAAATTTCATTTTCAGCTATTATTTTGCAATTTTTAGCATTTTGGGTCGTATTGGGCTCAGGAGGCCACCAGGACCCCGAAACTGAAATTTTTTGCTTGTCATTCAAATTGTACAATTTTTTGAATGTAAATTGTATATTGCTGCATATTGTACTAATTTTCAGGTTGCATAGTCAACTGCAAAACTTTGTAACTGCTCAGAAACTGGCAGAATTGTAATAAAAAATAGTAAAATTGGTTCTGTAACAATCACGAGATCCTAGATCTCATTCGCAGCGTTCGGTATATACAGTGCCTCTGGGAAGCGCTTACAGGTAAAGCCGTCACAACTACTACTGCACTTAATGCCTAATATAGCTACAACAACGTCGTCTGGGCATCGTCCCTATAAATCGACGGGGAGTAATAAGGTCACAGTGCACACACTATGAACCATCCCATTCATCTGTGAACGATTGCAAGACATAAATCTGGACTGAGAAATTATCCGGGAGTATATAGCGAAGTTACGCGCGCGTATGAGGATATTTCTTTGAGCTGGTGTCAATAATCACACAGACCCCATCAATATTGTCTTGGTACCACGTATTGAATTCTTTCACATACGTTAACGCCTCTTTCACGTACCGCTGGGTATATAGAAAGGGCGAGCTTCTTCCACGTACCGATGGGTATATCGGAAGGGCGCGTATATAGAAAGGTTCGGTATATCAGACTGATGGTATATATATTGGGAGACCTAATACCTGGAGTGATAAGAGCCAAACCCTGTCATTGATCTCTGCAAAATGGGCACCAATGCCCCCAATTTTTTTTCTTCCGGATTCACAATTACTCAGAGGAAGAAACTATGCTGCTTGGAAGACAAAAATCAAGACACAACTTGAGTTTGAAGAAATCTGGCCTGTTGTGACTGGTACTCTAACCAGATCACCAACTAATGCAACTCAACAACGACAATTTGATAGAGCAGACCAGAAAGCAAAACTCATCATCTTGTTTGGAGTATCTGACGATGTGCAAGCCCACATTCGAGATGCCACATCAGCAAAAGAAGCATGGGATAAGCTGAGCACAATATATGAGGCCAAGAACAAGAATTTCATACTCAGTTTGCAGAGTCAGTTACATACATTGAAATTCAAGCAGAATGAGAAAATTGAAGCCTTCCTAAGAAGAGTTGCAGAGTTGAGGGCTTCACTTATAGCCCTAGGAGAAGAGGTCAAAGATGAATCTCTCGTTCCCATTGTTCTGAGAGCTCTCCCTTCTTCTTACCGCATTTTTGTCACAACTCTAAACTTGTCAGATACAACAATTAGTTTTGAAAAGCTAGTAAACCTACTGCAACAAGAGGAAGCAATGCACAACAAGGATGATGAAGAGGAGCAGGCACTGTCTTCACATCAAAAATGGAAAGGAAAAGGTAAAGGAAAACCTAAATCCTATCAGAAGTCCCCACATCAGAATCAGTATCATGGGGACAATCAACAGAAGAAGCGATGTCCAATTTGCAAAAGAGGACATGACTTGCAAGAATGTTGGTTTAACACTCTAAAACATCCGTCCCTGTTTCTCAATTCACAAAAATGATAGTCTAAAACATTATCTAAAATGATAGTTTTTAGAACACCAAATATGCAATGTATACCTTCATAAAATGATAGGATTTAAGTCTCATTGGCTTCTTTCAAGGCTATTGCTTTAGTCCAACATGTAAAGCAATCCGTAGTAATCATGATCTACTTGTGTCCTTGTGATGAAGGTGGCTTTATCAGGCTAATGAAGTCAATATTCCACTGCATGAATGGTTGATCCACTTAAATAGGCTGCAGGGGAAAGGAAGCTAAACATTCATTTCCAACAAAGAAAAAACACTTCTTACACTTTATAATCACCTCAAATAAGTCCTTGAATATGTTGGGCCAATAGTAACCAGCTTTCATAAACTTTAAGGCTATAGTTTGTGTTGAAAAGTGACCTCCCATAGGTCCTTCATGAAATTCGGATAATAGTTATAGAATTCTATCATAATCAATACATCATAGAAAAATTCTATTTATATATCTTTTAAACAACACACCATCAATGAAAACATAAGGTATAACTTGTAACCTGAAATATATTCTCTTATTCTTTTCCATATCTTCCGGATAAGTACCATGCTGAAAATAGTTAACCAAATCATTCATCCATCTTGATTCCTAAAATTCTCGAATAAGTTCGGGTTGCTGATTTTCTAGTTGTACCAAGATATTTGACTGTTAATACATGATTTCAACATGCTAGTCTGAATTTTCTAATTCTATAGCCTGCTATTTTTCCATATCAACAATTAGATGTTCACACAAACCTTTTCTAGGAATTGTTTTCACAACATGAATGTCAACATCATACTCCATAACCTTCGTTATCTAGCTTGCTCTCTTCTTATTTAATTATTTGTTCGACAAGAATGCTTTAACACTTGGATGAGAGACTATGACATGTATCTTATTATTGGAAAGCACATACTTGAAGTTATTTAATCCTCTAACTACTTAAAACACTTCTTTTTCAATAAAAGTGTACTTTTTCTCATAGTCATGTAAACTTTGTCTAAAGAAAGAAATTAGTTACTCAGTGTTTTCATCATTAATCTGAGTTAATATAGCTGAAATAGTCTCAACTTCTACAAATGCATATATTGTAAAATCCTTATCAAAATTTGGATTTTTATGAGCTGGATATTTTGAAATAGTTGACTTGATGGCCTCAAATCCTTTTCTTACTTTGTTGTTCCAAGAGAAGGTCTTATATTTCTTTAGCGTAGTTGTTAATGCCTTAACTAATGCTGCAAAATATGGAACAAATCTTCTAACAAAGATGATATTTCCAAGAAAAATTTGTAGTGATTTCTTATGATGAGGCAAGGATACCTGTTAAATAGCTTCAATTTTGAAAGGATCAATAACTAAACCTTATCTAGGAACAATACCAAGCAATTTACCTTGATGGACTAAAAATATGGACTTTTTAGGATTCAATGATATTCCAAATTGTCTGCAAAGCTAAAAAGTCTACCTTAAATGCATTAGATGTTCATCATAATTCTTTGAAAATATGGTGACATCATCTAAGTAAACCAATATGTATTTATTTAACAAGTTGTGAAAATCCATGTCCATTTCACGTTGAAATGTTGCACCAGCACTGGAAAGTCCAAAAGGAATTATTTTGTAAGCATAAGTACCCCACTTTATGGTGAACGTTATTTTGTATCTATCTTTTTCACACTCAAGAATCTAATTGTATCTGCTATAACCATCCAAAAGGGATAACTTATTTGAACCTGAAACTATTCTTAAAATCTAATCCATAGTGGGTAGCAGATAATGATCTTTTAATGAATCTTTATTAAGATATCTACAATCCACACATAACTTGATTTATCCATTTTTTTCTGAACAGGAACAAGATTAGATACCTATCTTGGATGCTTAACTAGAAAGATAATATGTAATTCAATTAGTTTGGATAACTCTTTTTTCATCAATGGTTCAATATTCAGATTTACAGGATTTTGTTTCTACCTAACTGTCTTGGAATTTGGTTATAACTCTATTGTATGTTGAGCTAAAATGGGATCAAAACCTCTTAGATATTGATATTTCCAAGCAAAAATATCTCTAAATTATTTACATAAATTGATAAATGACTATTTTTTAGCTGAGGAACATACCTTTCCGATAAATAGTTTCTTTTCATCATCCACCAAGATCTCCTTCTAGTTATCTACGTGAGTTGAAATATTTCCTTTTTCCTTTTTTAACTAATCATCGAAACTAAAAATATCTTCTAGTGTGACCAATCCTTGATGCAACTTGTTTATTTTTAATTGAACAATCTGGTCACCATAGAAGTGCTATAGTTTTTCCTGATTTATTGTAGAAAATTTAGCTTTTTTCAGTAATAATCTACAGATTTGTTCATCATCCTCGAAAACATGCCAATTTTCTTCATTATCAGGCACTGAAGGTATGATAACCAGCTTAATATTTTATTTTAATTTGTTATTTTTGATCTATTCTTGCACATCAATGCTAACATCAATTGTTGCAAGTTTTCCTACTTGTTCATTTTCAGCTCTTGGACCAGATTGCATGTTAATAGCATCAAATATTCCATTAAGTCTGAAACTCTATGTTTTTGAGATTTTAGCAATGAATTCTTACACAAATTAAATTTTTTCACTTGATTAATAACTAACTCTGAATCACCAAAAACTTGCAAAGTGTTGATACCTCTTTTTTGGCCCATTGTAAGCCATTAATTAATGCTTCATATTCATCTACATTCTAAGTACAAGAGAACTACAGACTTAAAGATGAAAATTAAATTTCATTTGAAGGGGAGGTAAGCATCAAACATACACCTTGTCCTTTCTTTTTCTTAGCTCCATCGAAGTGAATCTTCTATAGCTCTTCTGTTGTTTTTTCTATTTTGGAGAATAAAGGGATTGATGCATTTTCTTCATGCAAGTAATAGACCCAAAAAAAATCTTCTTCTCCTTCTTTGAATGGATCATAAACATGTTCTTCTTGAGACTTTTCATCCATTACAAAATTAGAAACACCATCTAGTGTAGAAACATATGTTGTAACATCGAAATCAGATTGATCTAAAGCTACATAATTTTCTACAACATTTGAAGCATGAGGCTCAATATGAAACCTAGCCATAGGCTTTGAATTTATAGTAACCTTAGTTCCATATCTTGTAGTAAAGAAAAAAAATGACCAATATGAAGAAATATAACCTCTTATATTTTTTGTAAAAAATATTGATAAGCATAAGGCAAAGTAGGTAGGTAAATCTACAATAGTAGCATCTTGTAAGATAGTAACATTTGGGCAATCATGTAAGGTTACCTCCAAATTTCTGATAATGCCAGCTATGTTTTTTGTTGTTCCGTTTAGCTGCAACGTGTTTTTCTCTGTAGGTTCATATTGCAGGCCCAATTTTTCTGCAATTGCTTTTGGCATAACTATTTTGCTTGCACCACTGTCAACCATTCAACTATGAACTAAATGATCTCCAATAATCCTAGATAGATAAATTGGTGGTGGTTTCTTGATATCATGATCATTTAAAACCTTTTGAACCATCCACTTAACCTCTTTCATGTGGTCTTGCTCCATTGTTCCAAGAACCATATCTTGTTTTTAAGCTTCCTTTTCTGTTGGTTTTGATGAAATCTGCACCTTAGCAAGCTCATGAGAAAGTAATTCATGTTGTCCTGGAATACTTAAAGCATCCCACAATGAAATATTAATATTATGCTTTTTAATTACCTCAATAATATTAAAAGAAGAAATCATTTTTGAAACAACTTCTACAGTCTTAACATAAGCTCTATCAAAAACTGACTTCGCTTAAGAAACTTTTGAAATCTGAGGTATGAATAGTCTTCTGGGATTAGTCTGCAATTGTTTTTTCTATTCTTTTTGAGCTGAACTGCTTACTACTTGCTATTTTTTTGACCCGCGCTTGTTGTTTTATCAGTGAATGTAGGCAGAACATGTCTGTTTTGTTATTTTTTCTTATCCTAAGCCTTTTCTTGAGACCTAGTTGTGACTGTAATAAAATCTTCCTCTCCAAAGCTGACTAGATTATGTTCTGGTGGTTTCTAACTATGAGAATCTTGATTCCCACCCTCCATTTGAGGCATGAATAATGCTTCAGGTTGAGGTTGTACAACAAAGCTTATATTTAGGATTACATTTGGATAATTGACAGTTGTGTGAGGTTGATTATAAGGTTAACACCATTCTTCTAAAACCATTTTAACTGGACCAAGAGTGGTAGATGAAGTAAGAGCCTTTGGGTCAAATTTTCTTGGTTGATATGGTTGTCTATAGTTCTGATTTTACTAATAAGGCTATCTATTCTACTAATTTTACTGATAATGAGCTTGATAAGGTCTGCTAGGTTGAGCTATTTTTTTCTCAATTGACGTTAACTTATTTCCCATAGTTTACAAATCCTTAAACACATCATCTAATGGAGCTAAAACAATAGGCTCTATAATGGTAATAGGCTACGGAATAGGTGAAGAATATTCTATAAGAGGCATTGAAGGTCTTAGAGATAATTTTCCAACTTGAGTAAGGTTGGTTTTAGACCTAATGGCAATGTCATAAGCTATTGGGAGAGTCACTTCTCCCATAAACTTAATCATGATTGAAATATCACTATTTAAGGCTTTGAGGTAGTATAGAAAAGCATGATCAACTTGAGGCTTTAAAATGTCTGGAATTCTTTCCTAAGTTATAGAAAATTAGATGTTGAAACTAGCCATAAATTCATGAGGATCTCTTTTGATTGTAGATAACTGTTCTATGAGAGATAAATGATCAGAACGGTCTTGAAATTTTATTAAGTAATTTCTATCCTAACTCATCACAAGTTTCTATGCTCCCAATTTCTAAGGTTTTCTACCATTGCAAGGCTTGTCCTTTAAATGATGCAGCTAGAACTCTTAAGGCTACATCTTCATGAGTTATAGTATGGACAACACAAAGGGATACAACATCTTTAATGTTCTCTGTAGGAGTAATTTGATTTTCACTAATGACTGAAAGTGCACTTTTCATGGCAGCATTAGGTATATCATGATAAACTTGAATTACCAAAGGGCTGCCATTAGTAAAGGTTACAAAATGTCTAGGTGGTTGTAGAGCCATTGGAATGATTGGGATTTGAACAACAAGATTAATACATTGTGAAAGAAGATTAGGAGGAGGGTTTCCAAAACTAAGCCTATTATAAGGTAAGGTATTTCCAACTCTTCTTCTTCTAGCTGAATTCAAAGTTAAAGAAATAAACTCAACAAGAATTTCTCTTAATGATGATCTTGTAGTCACTTTAGGCACGGAACATGCTACAAAATTGATTTGAAATCAGCCTTATAGAGTCGCCAAATAAATATTTTTATCTTTAGAATAAATTGCTACAGCTTGCTTCAATTCTGAAGTGACTTTCTTTCCTTGTAAATTGCTTTAATTTGTTATAATTTATTGTAATTTGATGCAGATCTGATATGTGTCCCACCAGGCATGCCAAAAACTATTATCTCTCGAAAGTGCACCCTGGTTGAGAGATGACAACATGGGTTCTAAGCTTGCTTTGAATCTCTCACTTTTGTAGTTACAATGGAAACACCTCTTTTCTATAGGTATACCTATTGTTGAGGTGAGTCTTTAGTATCAAGGTCGGTTCCTTTTGGATGTATCCTAAACTAATTTTTTGGGGTCTTGAGGGTAAAATATTACTATAACTGAAATTGAAAGGGGGTGATACATCAACATTTTTGAGGTATTTGACTTAGTATATTCACAATCAAATTGAGAATGAATTTTGGATGTAAAAACCAATAGTTTCTAGTAAAATATTAAGGCAAAATACTTTGTGTATTGAGGGAATGAATCACAACAACACAATAAGATAAACATACACACTAATAATATGCAAAAATTACCAGATTTGTAGCAAGGTAAGATGTTTAATCAGGGAATTGACATTCATAATAATTAATAAGATATACACACCATTGAAAATAATTAGAAAGGCAGAAATCATTTCTCATTCAAGGGGGAAAACTGACAAAAATGCTTCAAAACTCCTATGTTAAAAAAGTCCTCCTTGTGCTTTGCAATTGCAAACAATATATAGCAAGATTTATTCACCCAACTCATCTTGAAAATAGGATAAAATTTGTACTCGCCCATGCATGCTAATTTTACCCCTTTATCATGTATAAATAAAGGAATAAAAATAGACATGCTGATTGTAATGAGACATTAATAGCCTTATTTACAAAAATAAATTTCAGTCCAAGTGCAGTTGACTAATCTATTTTTAATAAAATTAGATGAATAATTTGGGTAATAATAGCCTTTTCTTGTTGTGTAAGTGATGCAACCTAGAATTTACTAGATAACACCCTAGTCACGCTGACACATCACTTAGCCTAGACTGAGTGCTCACCTAAAGTGCGCAAAGGTACCAGGTCCCTCTTTAGGGTTGTTGTAACAGGATGTTAAGATGATGAAGGAAGAAACATATAGATTCATAACTAATCCATCATTCCACAATGCATGATACACTCAGATCCATGAAAGAACAAGCTTAAACAATAATCATGATGTAATTAATAACATACACTACTCAACTACACACAAAATGACACTTAGATTCAGCCAATATTCTCCATCTATTATTACATACAGAAGCTCCTTACAGTATTGTCAATCTATACCAATGTGCCTATAGAACTGATATAGTAGTTTAATCATTTGCGTATATTATCTGTTACACACATACATACATCTCCTTCCATACATCTACTATGTACCTAACATCTACTATATAGGGTGGGGACTTGCCCTTCACCACTTATCTATTCCAGAAATAGGCCACATGCTATTGATAGCCACACACCATTTACAAGCATAGCCTCACATGCAAGTGTGTTATCTATAGTCCTCTTGTAGTTAACTAAAGTGTTAATTCAATTCTCAACTCATCTCCTTGAAAAAACACTTTGATCTACTTCTCCAAAGATAGATAATGCATGGCAGGAACATCTCTAAATCATTGATTTGTTCCACACGCCATCTTCTAAAAATAGGTCTTAATGCTCAAAAATCAGCTGTCTTAAAATCTAAACTTGTTTTCCACATGCAAGTCCTTCTTGTCCTTCCGTGCCCTTGGTTCTGGGCCTTCTATCCCACGCAAACTCCTTGTGTGATCTTTGACAAGTATTATTTGATCTACATTACCCCACACTAATCTCATTGTCATCCCAACAATGTGTATCTCCAAAAATTGAAGGAAAGAATAGAAGAATGGAAAGAATAAGAATAAAAAATGTAGATAAATAAAGAATTTCTATGAGGTTATTAGGTAACCTCCTCTGTATAAGTTTACAGTATCAACTCTAGATACTCCACCTTTATTTTGGCATCTAATACCTGCCAGTCAGTGAGTGCTTGCTCTACTTTTTTTGGGATATCCATAGTAATGGATTCCAGCTCATCCCTCACAATTTCACCTTTCTTATTTTGTAGAACCAACACAACACTGGACATTGATGCCATTCTACCTTCTAAAAAGTCCATCTTCTACGTAATTAGCTTTCCAAGATCTTCCAGTCAAGTCTTGTGCGGATCTTGTGTTGCTGCCAAGGCCTTGCTCTTTATTTTAACCATTGAAAATCTTATTGCGTGGCCCAATGTCTCATATTTCATTACTATCTAGACCTTATTTTTCTCTTCGAGGGTCTTGATGTTGATAAGTGCCTCTGGAGCTATGCATACGTTTAAAGCCTGGTCTGCTTTCTTCAATACTTCGTGTAATGCTTGAAACAACCCTTCATAAGATGCAATATTTCTCATCATAGATTCTTTCTATCGATTGACATCTTGTTCAGAGCATTTTGGCACTTGCATACGTAGAGTTTCGTCTTCAAGTATCAAGTCCACCAAATTTCCCACATAATGTATCACTAAAGGAAATGTCTGTGGTTCCTTGGACTCCAAGTGTGGCCTTTTTTTGATTACATTGTCCCCAATATCCTTTGAAATTCTTATGAATACCTCATTCTTCTTCTGTGCGAAGTCCCTCTCTTGTGTTAGGTGCGCTATCTCTGCATCCTTTGTCTTCAACTCCTTGCACAATGCTCTGATCATGACAGCTTTGTCCATGTTTCCTCTAGCCACCTCAGCAGAAACTTTCACCAATGCATTGCTAACTTTCTCATATGACATGACAATAGGCTTTACTATCATGTGTTTGGCTTTAGGTGACTTCTTCATTCATATCGAAATTCATGACTCTTCACGCACATCAAAGTCAAGATCATCCATGTAGGTGTTCATCGACCACGATAGTTTCTTTTGAGTGCGCACATTCGCCATATCCTCATCCATTAACTCCCAGCCGAATAAATCCTTCTGCGCTATTGTGCTTTCGAAGTGGGCACTTACAATTTTTCTTACGTCCTCTACATACCCCATGGCCGGTGGAATGTGATCTCCACTTGTTCTTCTATACCTTTACTGCTTAGGAACTTTAGCCTCCATATTTGGGACTTGTGTCTCCATGTCCTGAACATCCTCTACAACTGTCTCCTCTGGTCTTTTCTCTTCATCTTATTTTTCCTTTGATGCCTCACCCTATTCTTCTGTGTCCTCTAGAAGTGTAGGAGAATTAGGTGCACTTTCCTTTGACTCTTCTGCCTCCTTAACTTCAGTTTCCTCCTTCTCTGCACGGTATCCTCCTTTTGTGGGGAGATTCTAGGTGATTTATGCATAGTGGTAAGAGTAGCACCTTGGGTCCTTGTTCTCCTAAATACCCTTTTAAACATGTGCTCCCCTTAGACTGCATTCTTTTCATCATCATCCCCCTCTCGTGGCTAAGGTGGTGTAACGGTGTGCTCCGCTTCACCCTTACTTGTAGGATGTCTCCTACCCCTATGCTCCAAACCACCACTATCTTCGTGCTCCTCCTCCTCATCCTGCACTTCAATAGGCTCTTTGGGCTTAGGTGCTAGGATGTTCTCCACTGTATTGTTTCCCTTTATTGGTGCTAGAAGTGTGAACTCACCTTCCACATATTTGTTATTATCCATCTTCAGCTTTAACTGGAGATACACCAATGCCACCCCCACATCTGCTACAGCCAAACTTATTGGCTTGATATTCAATACTTCTGAAATGATCCTCTTTTTATGAGAACTTCTATCAAGATACACATACTTCTTCCTCAGCGTATGGTAATCACATTCTACCTTATCTGCATTGAAGACCAGTCGGTGCATGCATGTAAATCTATGAACAGGTGCTTGAAAATAGCTTACAGTGAATGCATAAGGAAATTTTCACCAAGATTTCCACACTTCATATTTCATTAGGAAGCGCGTGATGTAGAAATGTTGATATATAACAAAATAAATTTGTTTCCCTACCACCACTAGTATGTAATTTGGGATATGCCACTCTTCCCCAAATGCCACGTGGATCCTGTCATACCACTTCTCTGCCCTTTGTTGTACATCATCTATCATAGTCCCCTTGCATAGGTACTTGTTGAATCTTTTAGTTGGGGACTTGTTCTCCATGGGGTATTCCCATACATTCTCCTTCGGTCCATCTGGTACTCCGATCTCCATAAATACTAGTGATAGTAGAACAACCCGAAATCTTATCTTCCCTCATGTGCACACTTATTTGACTATTTTCTCTACAATATAGCCTGCAATGTTGTAGATTGTCCCTTCTAAAATCTTACGTGCCACATGTAACCACATAGTATTTACTTGAGACCACTGCTCCTGATCATTCAAATTGGTAACAAGGTGGGCTACAGCTTGTATAATTGGACAATTCTTCCATTTATCTATCCATTCCACATGGATCCTTCAGGTATCCTGGCTCCTGTTTGGTATTTACAATTGTGGATTTATCTATAAGATCACCTTTTATATCTTCCCCTATGGCCTTTAGACCTGTAATTGATGAGACAAGTGCAGATGATATTTTAACTCTGCGTCTTGCAAAGTAGAATAATTATTCGTGCACCCTGTTCATGAGCCACTGATAAAAGGGCTCATACTTCCCGAAATATGAAAGCTCATACAACTGGTAGAAACCAATTATCTTCAAAATATTTTCACCTACATTGTCATATACTGGCATGTCCTCTGCCGTGCGCTTGTTCATTCTAGCAGTGAGTAAGGAATCGAGCTCCTTCTTGTTCTCCAAATTCATGTGATTATATTCACTCACTTTTCTCTTTCTGATGGGTGAATCCCATTCTTTCCTGATGATGACTCCTTCTAGATATTGCATCTCTTAAAAATGGATTTTGGGTGCCATATCTTCCTCCTCGATGACCACCTTCTTCATTTATTTTACTACTACTGTAGATGTTTTCTTTAGTGCCATTTTTTTTCCTTCTAAATGTCTCCTCTTCAACTCTATAACTCTACGAATCAACCCTAGCTCAATTCAATTATGCCCTAGGTGGAAACTTTGTAACCTAACTCTTTTATGTCTCCATGCTTCTCTCAAACCCTTCACCACCTGCGATGAAAGCTTCTTGTTACACAGATCTAGTTGTCATGCTTTATTTCACACCTTTCACACCTTAACTCGATCACTTAGCTCTTCACACTTGGATCTTTCTTCAAATACTCTTACTTGCAATGGTAAAAAAGAATCCGCATCCCATCATTATATACAATTTTCAAATTTTGATGCATTTATTTCTACTTCACCTACTAAATATCCCCTTATTCATTGACCAAATCCATGCATTTTGTGTGGTACATCTTCACGCCAAGCTATAACTTTCTAGCGCACCTTCCTACCCTCTGGTCATAGATTTCTCTTTAGTGTGTGATCCTGCACCTGAGTACCTCATCACAGTACCTTCTCCTAGTAGCTATCATGGCCTCCGCTTACCTCATGTTATATTGTTCTCCATCCTTGGTCACTTTTGAGAAGCAATATTCATTGGATTTAAAGCACACCCGTAACAGCTTATTCCTTTCACCTTTCAATTCCCATAGTATTTTTCTTAGATAACTACAAGAACCCCACATGAAAAGTATCTGCAGTCATCTGGACATAAACATTCTTCATAACGTAATTAGCTTCATGCGTGTAGGCACGCTTATTAAACAAAAACAACAACTAAATTGACAAAGTATAATGACAATTAAGGAAATACATTAAAGAAATACAAAATTGAAAACCTAAACTAAATGGAAATAATGCCTTATTACAAACACCAAGAAGACTTATTTATAGTAGGGCTTCAGTCTACTCCCATTAAAGTAATTGGGTAGCCATGTTCCATCAAGTGCTTCTAATTGACAAGCACCTGATTTAATTATAGAAGTGATAACATATGGCCCCAACCAATGTAACTTGAGCTTGCTTGTATGACACAAAAAAATTGAGTCATAAAGAAGTACCATTTATCCAATCTCAAATTTCTTATCCCTTATGTTTTTGTCATGCCATGGCTTTTGCCTGGCCTTTTCCCACTTCTGACTCCATCTTGATATGGCTCGATGCTCATCCATTCAAATCATCTTTTCGATACACTCTTCTAAAGCCTGCTCATCAGCTAAACCTCCAACATGCACAATGCACAAAGAAGGTAACATAAATTCTATAGGGAGAACAACTTCTGAGCCAAACACCCATTGAAACAGTGTGGCTTTGTTCAATCTCTTGTAAGTTGTTCTATATGCCCAAAGAATAGCTGATACTTTTTCATCCCAATCCTTTCTCTCAACATCACAAATTTTTGTCAAAGTCTAGCTCAAAATCTTATTTAAGACCTCCGTAGTTCCGTTTGCCTGAAGATGATAAGGTGTAGTTTTATGGTGTGCAACCATAAACTCATTTAATAGGATCCTGATTGTCTCATTCAAAAATTATGTACCTCTATCACTTGTCAAGCTTAAGGGACATCCATATCTTGTAAGAACATTATCCCATAGGAACCTAGCTGATGTAGTTGTTGTATAGTCCTTGGTAGGTGTTGCTTCTGCCCACCGTGCGAGATAATCTGTGTAAGTAATAATATAGCGCGATCCAGTCCTACGTGCGGCTAGAAAAATAGGCCCTAGAAAATCAATGGCCCATTTCTCAAATGGTTCAGAACTAGTAATTGGTATCAAAGACATCTCATATCTTCGCCCTAGTTTTCGTAGGTGCTGACAATGATCACACGCCCTACAATATTTGTTACAGTCCTTATACAATGTCTCCCACCATAATCCAACAAGTAGGATCTTTCAGGTAGTCGCATCACCTACATAATGGTCTCTTGCAATACCACCATGACCTTCTTCCATGATATCATTTTTGTACCTTTTATTTTAGTAGATGTACTTTACTTTTCAGTTACATCCCATGGCTTGTGTGGGAAACATTTGACCTTCCTTGTGAATAAAACATTGAATTCTGAAAATGAGTTGTGTATTCCCTTCTACAATCTAGCTTCTGTGTATGGATTGTATGATGAACTAAACAACTCAGTAACATAATTGAATGTCTTAATCATGAAGGAAATAAACATTGATGAGAACTTTTAACATTTGGTAATGAACCCTGATTTTCTGATATTTGTATTTTTGTTTGCTACTTCAAAACTCAGCACTTCACCTACTCTGTAATTTTTTGTCTTCATCAAGACAACACAGTTGTCCTTTGGGGCTTTGTGTTATTTTACTGAAGATGGCATGAAATTGTAGACTATGTGATCTGTTATGTTTTGTGACAGCAAAAATAACTGCATATTTCATTTAATCTTATAACTAATTGAACAGTAACAAATGATATCCAATTCCCTTAGTTTAGGTATAATTCACCCATGAATTTCATCGTAATGATGAAGTTTTGAGTTGCCCATTTTTGCACAAGTGCAAAAATTGTCAACATGTTGCTCACATGATGAAAGGAAAGAAAAACTTTGGTTGGAATTCTGAAGGTTAAGAAGGATTTGAAGGTATGAAGAAAGCCATTACTAGAACCCCCATCTTAGCATGTCCTTATTTCAGAAAATATTTTATTATCTATAGCTATGATACAGAGAGTACCTTGGATGTTGTGCTAACTCAGAGAAATTATGAGGATCATGAACTTCCAATTGGCTTCATGAGCTATGTTCTGAAATCTCATGAATTGAAGTATACTATGATGTAGAAACATGCTTTTGCAGTCATCAAAGTTGTCAAGCAATTTCATTTTTACATTCTTAATTCTCACTTTTTTGTGCTTGTACCTGATACAATCATCAAGTCTATTCTTAAACGATAGGAGTTTGGAACTAAAACAGGTAATTGAGTAGAAAAGTCCAAGAATATGACCTTGATATCAATTCAAATAAGCTAGTCTGGGGTAAAGGCTTATGTGATCTTATTGTTGAAGGAGATGATGTATAATTTTCCAAAGAAGTAGTTGATGTTCCTGTTGTCCTCTTCCTCAGTTCAACAGATGAATGGTATGCTGGTATTGCACATTTTATTACTTATGAAGAGTGTCCATCGCACTTGAGTGCCAAGGAAAAGAGAGCTATTAAGCTAAGATCTACACAGTATGTATTATGGGAAAATACCTTATTCAAGCGAGGCATAGATGGAATAATCCTTAAATGTGTGGACAAATAACAACAGAAGAAGTTGTTATCAGCTTTTCATGATCAGGCTTATGGAGGGCATTTCTCTTATGTTGTCAATACCCATAAAAACCTTCGTGCAGGGTACTATTGGCCTAAATTGTTCAGAGATGCATCAAAATGGGTAGGTAAGTGTGAATCCTATCATACTTTTGTTGGGAGACCTAAGTTGTCTGCTTTACCACTCAAACTAGTAATTATTGATGAGCCTTTTCAACAGTGGGGATTGGATTTCATTGGAAATCTTAACCCACCTTCCAGTGTTGGACGTACTCACGTGCTAACTGCTATAGATTACTTCACAAAGTGGGTAGAGGCTATTCCAGTCAAAAGCACTACTTCTGAGGTGGCGTGCAATTTCATCAAGGAGAACATCTTGATAAGGTTTGGGGTACCAAAAAAAATGTGATTGATAATTCTTCAAATTTTTCTTCTTCTGAGATGATGGATTTCTGCTATGGTTATGGAATTTCCCTTGCTCATTCTTCATACTATTACCCCAAAGGGAATGGATAAGCAGAATAAACAAATAAGGATTTGGTAACCATCGTTCGGAAGCTTGTCAATAACTCTCAAAGGAATTGGCACAAGAAGCTCTATGACGCTCTTTGGCTAGATATATCTACACCCAAAAGAGCACTTGAGATGTCTCCATTCTAGTTGGTGTATGGTGTTGAAGCTCAGCTTCCAGTAACAGTGAAATTTTCATCATTGCACTTAATGAAGGCTATTAAAGATACAAGTTTCACCAGTTCCTTGGACAAGAGGATCATGTATCTCCAGAAGCTGGATGAAGATAGGTTATAAGTTTTTGATAGGATCTCAGCTCATCAACTGAAGGTGAAATATTCATTTGATACAAAAGCTAGGCCCAACTATTTTCAAGTGGGAGACAATGTTCTGATGTGGGACAAAAGACATGAACATCGAGGAATCCATGATAAATTTGCTTCTCTTTGGCTTGGTCCTTTCAATATAACAAACTTTGCTAGAGAAAATTCTTTCTAGCTGGACTATATGGATGGATCCTCTCTCCCACTTCCTTATAGTGGGTAGTATTTAAATTTGTTCATGTCCTAGGTGATTAGGTAGTCCTTTTGTATATATTATGTGCGGTGTTTTGTTTGTTTTTGTCTTTCCTTTTTGGTTTGTTTCCCTTCCATGTGTGTTGTCTTCTGTATTGGTTTTACCTTTGACTTTATTTGCCCAATGGATAAGACACTGGTCTGCTTTCCCAGATTTTTTCTATGGTTGTTGATCTTGCCTCGTTCCTCTATGCCAGTCAAGTCATCCCCAGAAAGAGCCAGTTGTTGTCACCCTCAAAATCCCCCTCGTTTTTCAAGTCAAGTTTTGAAAATTTTGAGTTGGTGGCTTTGAGAGATGTTTGAGTAGATTGAGAAGTCTAGAGAGATATAGAAATTCATTCTTTGAAGAAGTTAATGCTCATTTACGATCTTTCCTTGTTAATTTAAAATCTTGCAGTCTGCATGGTTTGATAAAATTTCTATTTGGATACTTGAAAATTTTCTCTTTCATTCGAATGAAATTTTCAATCCTTCTCTCTTGGTTTTGGATCATGTCGAGCCTTGTATTGATTACAGTTTCTCTTTCCATGGAGAACAATTTTAAATTCAGGCGTAAATGGTGGAGTTTCCCCTCCTCTATATTTGTTTTTCTACAGTCATGAATGACGGTTATATATTACCTGTCAATTTTCGGCCCAAGCATCCAAAGTCAAAATGGAGAAAGGCAATGTTCAATCGAGTCCTAAATCAGCTAATTATAGAAGGACCACGTAAGCTACCACATGTCTCTTTGGCACACTTTTTCTATTGTGCACAAAAACAGAGACCCCAAATGTGTGTAGGCCCTCCACATGGTTAGAGTCCAAAAAGATAAAGCCAGTCATTGAATCGGCTAATTATAAAGAGTCGATGGAATCCTCCACATTCCTCATCAGTGCAAATTTAGAAGTGAGACCCAAGGGATAGATCCCAAATGAGAACTAGCCCTCCTCATGGTCAGAACCTCAAAAAAGTTAAATCAACCGTTCAAAATTCTAAGGCTAGCGGATGACGCAATGTGTGTCATCGACACACCTTCAAGGGTCGAAGCCAAAGGTGATTCCCCAAATAAGCGCTAGATATCCACATGTATAAGGTATGATAGAAGTCAAAAGGGTTAGAAACGACCATTGAATCAGCTAGGGAAAGAATAACCAGTGGAAATCCCCATGTGTCCCTTCTGTGCTCTTTCAGGGGGAAAATCCAAATGCAGGTCCCAAACGTGTGCCATCTCTCCACATGTCCAATCAGTGCACCTCCGAAGGTGAGGTCCAAACAGAGTCTTAAAATGAGTGGGAAGCCACCACGTGTCTCGGGTCAGACGTAAAGCCTTCACCAAATAGAGGACTTGGTCAAAACACAAAAATACAGAACAGGCCCACAAAGGAACATATGGCCATGTTTTAGGTCAAAGTAGGAAGGAGGATCACCAGAGATATTTGGAGTTTTTGGATTTATTTCGTAAAAGGAATGGAAGTAAATCGTGACCACGTCAACACATAGGAAAAAGTCAAATGTTGAGCCTACATCGAAAGTAAAAACGAAGAGGCGGGTTTTCAAGACACTTTGAGATTTTGAGCCTTGTTTCCGCAAAAGGCGTAAAGTGATAAAGTGAACCATAACATCGATCACGCTAAGGGATAAAGTCAAATCTTGAGCCCACATTGAAAAGTCAAAATGGGGAAGCAGGTTGGTAGAGAACTTCTAGATTTTGAGCCTTGTTTCCATAAAAGGCATAAATTGATAAAGTGAACCACGACTCTGTTACCACTTAGGTAAAGCCACGTGTCAGACATGTATCAAATATGAAGTTGTGAGCTTACGGGGTTGTGTGGAACTTTTTAACTTTTGCATCTTTTGTGACAAAGGCGCAATTTCAACTTCGGGCCCACGGATCCATTTAGCAAAACTTGCATTTTCACCATTTTTGTCCAGATTCGATTCAAATATTCAAATGATCATAACTTTCACTCCAATGCTTGAAATTCAACAAATTTTATACTGTTGGAAATCTCTTGGTCTCCTCTATGCCATGGAAGCATAAAATATTGTTTTCAATAGGATTTTATGGTTGGAAATATAGAAAAAATATTTCACACCATTAATATGTGATCTGATTGCTTCAAAAAGATTAGATTTGATCCGATCTTCATCCTTACTTCTCCAACATGCAAAAAAGACATGGAGAACTGACAGGATATCTTAATTTGGGTGAAAATCTGGAAAAAATCTTTCAAGCCATTAATAAGGGATACGACTGCTTCAAATAGATCAAATTTGATATGATATTCCATCCTTCCTTCTTCATCACGCCAAAGACATGTAGAATCAGATTTGACTGATTGTAGGCAGATTTGCAGGGGCATTGATGGTTGGTTGTTGAGCTTCCAAATTAGATTTTATTCCTTCTCTTCTTCTCCTCTTCTCGCTTCATCTATAAATGTAAGAGCTTGGATCATTGCAAATTTTGGACTCTGATACTTTTGAAGTGTAATTATAATCGAAAGTAAATCAATACAGAAGGATTTTCCCCTATTCTCTATCTTCCTACATTGTCCCTTCTTGCTTACCTAAAATTCATGGATCATTTATCTTCTGTGATAAGAAACTTTGTGTTCTTATTGATATGATTTCTAGAACTTTGTGTCTGTGGAATGATATCTTATGCCGTGAATATGAGTGATTCTATTTGGTATCAGTCTTGCTCAGTACATATAGGGTTATACTCTACTATCTATATTTCCTAAAAGTACTGTTACATTATGCTCTTTCTTTTCTTCAGTTCTTCCATTCATTTTTATTGATAATTTATTTTGGTATAAAAGCATTTCAAGATGTCAGAGGTCCAGCCTTAAGATGAAAGTTTTACATTTGTAAATAAGCTTTATTTTTTTCTTTCAATAAAGGAACCTCTCCTATAAATAGGAGGGACTTGTTGTCCCCTAACTGTGGTTTTGATAAAGTACCATTTTAAAACCGAACGGGTCCTAGGACCGCCACCCTACATGAGAAGCAGTCCTGACACTAAAGGCAAAAACATGCACAAAATGATGTGAGAAGCTGGAAGAAAGCATGGAAAGGCTAAGCAAGGATGTCTACGCTACAAATATGCACTACGAATGGGTTTTGGAGCTCGAACATCTTCTAAAAGGAAATGAATCATCGTTGGGGAATTTTATAAACGTTTTCCGAAAATGTAGCACATGTAATTTTGGGTGTGTACAGGTGCCCATGGGTGCCTTTGTCCCACCATGGGAGCCCTGATCCCTCTTGAACTTTCCAACCACTTTTTGGGCTCTTTCTAGATGTTTCTCCTTCTTATATTTTTGGTGGTCATCTATTTCGAGGTAAATTATGAAATTAGATCAAGAGTACCTTATAAATATAAAGTTATGAGACCATAATGAGGGACCCAACACTAGTAACTACTATAAACCAGCTAAATGTGTATCCATCTATAGCTTTGGATATCACTTACATCCACATATATCTATCACAAGGCATAAGCCTAGGACATCTGCATCACACACATCATAGGGGGAGGATTCTATTTTATTCCATGCAAACAATCTATTTCATTTTATTCATCTAGTTATTGTTCACTACTTCACAAAGTGTGACTAGAACAAGAGAACTTAGGGCACATTATGTAAAAAATCACTACCACAACATTTGGGTCTGAAATGTAGTGCAGTGCTCAATTAGTAATCCCACATTTTTTGTAGTTGAGTTTAGTCTGACACATTCATTTTCATTTTCCTCTTTTAGGGATTAATGTTTGTTTAAGTTTTTGCAAGTCTTTATGTTCATCTTGGATTATTGGTGACATCTAGTACAGGGCAGCGAACTTGATGCGACAAACGAGGGTTTATTACCACCTCCCATCCCTGTGAAATTCAGTTCTAGAGCTTTTGCACAAACAAGGGTGCCCATTTGGTAGACTAGAGAACCTAGAGGTTCCCCAATCCCTCTTCAGGTGCTCCAGTCTAAGGAATCAGTCCAAATCCATCCTTTTCAGAGCTTCTACACATTCATTCTTGATTTCCATATTCTCTAGTCATCTTTGCGACATTGTCATGTGAGCATCTTATATCTAGCTGAGTTCTTTCCTCTTCTCTCTTGAAATTTAGGGTTATCATTTCCTTTTTCATATTCACTTGGGCCATCTTAATATACATCTATTTACTTTATTTAAAGTTTTTCCTAGCTTATATTAACCATCCCCATTTTTAGTTAATCACAAGGGTAACCTTCTCATGAGTTGTTAGATTATGGTCATATAGAGAACTTGAAAATAACCTCCTAAAAGTGGTCAACCCTAAACCATTCATAAAGCATGTGGTTTATTTTCTTCATAGTTTCCCAAGTTTTTTGTAAACAATAGTAGAATACATAATCATTACTTTTAGATATGAGTACATTAAATAAATGGTCATTTCATTTCATGTTAAAATGTACATCTACTCTATCTATAATCAAAATATTTCCTACATTAGAATTCCTATTTTCCAAAATTATGAATATATTACAATTTCCTACTCATCACAAAATAATCAGTAAATAACATTCATGTTCATAACAATAATGTTGATTTATTCTATTTAATATTAGATGTATTTAAATTATATCCCGTTATTACAAAAGCACAAATAACACTACAATTCTTTTCTCATCCAATGTAGTTACAACCACCGCATGGTCAACACAACTATTTTTATGAAATCTACATAAAATTTAGCACACTTTTCAAGTTCATAATTTTCCAATAATAAAGAAATAATTCTTAACACGCTTCACGGAATGGTAGTAAATAAACATTCCATTTCATTTAATTTTCAAAGCCAAAGATAGGGATAAAGAGAGGAGAGAAAAAACACCATTTATTTTCAAATTCAATAAATTTTCAAAATAGTATTAAGGAGGCTTCTTAAAATCATGTATTTGTTTTTACATGGTTTATCGATCGTCAATTTTCTTAGATAAGGTCATGTGAGAGTTTTCTCCATTGAGATACAGGTTTCTAGGAATGTTCATATTTAGAAAATTTACTCAAAAATAAGTAATCAAAAAGAATATATGAGATTCAAACATGTGCACAGAAACCAATTCCTATATACTCCTCTATATACAAGGAAACACTAAGATCTGAAAGAACCTAATTCTTCCTAAATATGTTTAGATGGCGTATGTATTTTCAGTGGTACCTATCATAAATACATCTGAATGACCTTGTCACCCAACGACCGGAGGCCTACAAAACCAACCATGAAATATATCCTCACCAAGAAAAAGAAAAATAGAGAACATCCTCTTACTAGACAAAAATCAAGAAAATAATTTCCCAAATATCCTCGTGCATGCCCAAAAATTACATTAAAACATTCTTAAATTTATCAAAATATTATTTTCATTCCTTGAAATGGGGTTGGCACAAGCCCCAAGTAATTGGGATAATTTACGAATATTAATAATATTTTGTGATTTATTTAAATTTAATTGAATTCCTATCTATTATTTATTTCATGATTTGTTTTATTATAAAAAAATAATCAAAACCTCAACCGCTCCTTGATACACTACTTATGTTATCACATAAAACAATTTTCACTTGAATTTTTTTCACATTACCTTTATTGATATTGTTATACGATTTAGCTAGATGAATGTTAAAGTTATAAATGGTATATTGGTTGGATGAATCACAACAAAAATGGTATTACTACCCAATAAAATACATGAAGACATACCATGTTTTTAAAAGGGTTAGTTCGCATATGGAAAAATTCAAACTTGTCCATATTATTTAATTATCAAATATGTTTAATTTAATTTATTTCTATCTTTAATTTTATGACCCCTCTAAATGAGGCCAAAACGACCACCCGAAAATAGCACATATTGTGTCTTCTTTTTCTAATCAAAGTTAACCCACCTCGTATCTCCTTTGGTATGAGATATGTATATTGTTTTATTACTTCTTCTTCTGCAGTGAGTATACCAAAGGCCTCTATTTCAACCTTCGTTTCCGTCAAAGCATGACACCTAATAACTTCATTCATTTCTACAACAAACTCCTTATCAGCCAATAAGCACTACCTGAATTCTCTTCTTACTTTAAGGGTAACAATGAAAGAATTATGCCCTCCATCATGTGTAACCTTTCAATGATATTTAAAAGGAATCAAGAGTAATATACATCATGCCTCCGTTGGTATAACATCACACCACACCTTGTCTTTATAGGTATTCCCAATCAAAAAAAATATCGGGCATATTTTATATATTGTTACCTTGTTCCCTACTTTGTACCATGATATGTGATAGGGACAAAGGTTATTCTAAAATTTGAAATTGATTTTATACAACATCACTCTGGAGACCATATTTTCACAAATAACAACATCAATAATAATTTTGCATACCTTCCCTCCATAGGTGCATATTGTTCAATATATATATATTTTAAAGCCAAGAATCACCATTGACACCATTTCATTCTTTCTCCTTCTTCATGACGATCCTCATCCTCCTTCTAATGAGGGTTTCAAAATAGTCTTTAGAAACATCCATTTCCTCTTGTTATTTAGCTTCAATGAGGAAAAATCATGGCTATTCACCTTGCCATCCATCCTATGTAGGATAGTCCAGACCCCCAAAATGAATGTGCCACTCTTCACCACATCTATAATAGATATACTATAATTGATCCTATTCTAAACCTATCCTCCACCATATTTTTTTCATCTCTAAAATCCCTTACCTCTTAGTTAGTTACCGCGGCCCTGAGAAGATTTTACTTTCCATTCTACATTAAAGGTGTCACCTTGTAGTGAACCAGATCTACATCTTCCTCTCATTGGAGATGAATATGGTTCTCTTTTTACTACTCTTCTAAAATTACATCTCTTATGATTTTCTTCTGCTTTCAATCTAGTGTGATAAGCATCATCACTACTATGGATCTAGAACATTATCAATTCCTCTTGTATGGTATAATTGAACCCATTTACATACCTTATAGCCTTTTGTTCTTCTAACTATCCATGTTCCACCCTTGTTGATATATTATAAAATTCAATGGTATACTTTTCTCTATTGATATCCTTTTGTCTTAGGTTTTGAAACCTTCGATATAGTGTTTCTGGGAATTTCATCTATAGAAAGATACTTTTATTTCAACTTATTTACAATTTTATTTCATATTTATATTTTTTCTGTTCCTCTCCTTTGTCTTTCATTTTAGAGGTGATCCCAGTAGATCAATGCATGTCTGTCCAGCTTAGTGCATGGAAAAATAACCTTCTCCTCCTTTGAAATTTGGTTCCACTCAAATAATTTCTACATACGATTCAATAAGTCAATTAACTCTTCTTCTTGTAACCCTCCACCATAATCTAGAACATTAATCTTGACTCCTTCATTCCTTCCCTCCAAATCTTGGACTAGTCCCTCCCCAAATGGCCGCTCTTCCAATGTTTCATTTTCTTCATCACTTTCTTTATCATTTCCTCCTTCAATCCTTACTGGAGGTAACTATTGAGTATCATTATTTGGGTTTGCATTCCCATTTACATGTATCCATTCGAGGTGGGTAAATTCTTCTCTGATCTCAGAAATTTGTCTTTGTAGCTCATGCATAAGCCTATTCATATGGGCATAACATCCTCTCTCACATACAACCATGCCTAAATATAAATAGATCTAATAAATCACACAAATAAATGTATCTTCAGTGTTCTTGTAAGATCCAAATCCTACTTTGATACAAATTGATGTGGATATCTACCTACAAGAGGTCGAGATGCCTCAAAAATACAACACACATAATTTTCAAAAAACAATCAAAAGATTCAAAATTATTTCCTTATCATTCCTCAATCCATACAAATATTTTACAAAATTACAATTTGACTTTTGTTTCCCATTATCTATAGAAAAACACTAAATCTCAAATATAACCTAAAACACTAACATGTAAAACAACTCAAATGGGTTCAAAATTTTGTGTACAAAATAATTCTTCAAAAATCAAGGCTTGTGAAAAATCATTTCTTATTCCATAGAGTGGAGAAAAATATATTGAAATACTATGTTTTAGATGAATCTAAAAAAGGTTCCGAGCTGATTTTAGACTATTAGATGAATTAATTTGACCCTAAAAATATCTCATAAACGTTATGATCCTAGATCACATTGTGCAGCCTCATTGCTACTAACTAACTAGAGTTAGTTTATTGACCTCCTTTATTTATTTTATCCTTTATGAATAATAACTCATATGTGATATAAATTTCCATAAACAACTCACAAATTTGTTAGATTTGTCACATACTTAAACCCAATATAAGGCCAACAACAAGCATCGATAGATCTACCTCATAGAAATCTCAAGATTTCATCTTGCTCTAATATTAGTGAATTATTACAACAATGCACTAATAAATAGAAATTTTTATTTCATACCTTTATAAACATGAATTGAATGAGCAAAACAAATATTAATCAATGTAAGTATTAGAATTCATAACAAGAGATGCGATATAATTAGTTTAAATTATTAAATTGTTCTTGTTTTTTCAATATCTTCGACTTGTTTTTTCAATATCTTCGATATTATTTTATTAATAAAGATAAGTTAATTTTTTTAAACCCTATATAGATTATCTAGGAGATTTTTTTTGAGTTGTATCAAATTGCTCTATATAATGTTTGGTGGCTTACAAAACAATCTAATGAAAATGTTATGTGTATTAGTTTGCTACACTTTATTGCTAGTTATTTATGTGGCATACAATGCCAATGCATAAATTTTGAGAGACACAAATGAGGTGCTTAGGTGCAGCTTGGGGACCAAGTAAGTTGTTTGTCAAATTCTCCTAATGTGTGAAGTGGACGTTGAAGTCCAAGGGTTTCATGGTGGTTACACTTTTTATCAATAACTTGAGATATTTATATCTTGGATAATTATTTTTGGATGGATCCACAGACTATTTCAGGATATTAGTTTATCCACACAAAATGTTCCCTTTTTATTATTGATCAAGTGGAAGAATACGATAATACCTTATTAATAAAAAAGATTGGCCTTAAGTCATATGGGAGGGAGTTATATAGAGATTGAGAAATTCAATATTATAACACTCCCAATATTCAAGAAGATTGGCATGGTTAAACTAATAAGTGTAACCTGCAATGCTAAAAGATGGTGTTGAAGTTTAACATTACATGATGTAAAAAAATTACCAACTTCAAATTCAAAATCCATTTCAGTACTTCATGACAATTTTTTTTTAATAAATTATGATATTTTAAATATATAGTAAAATAATTTAGACTTCATTTACTTCTTATGAATATTTTTCAGAAACTAATAAAGTGGTTAAACTAAATTAAATTTATGTCACCAATCATAAAATTTAAAAAAAAAAACAAAAAAAAAAACATTTTGTTGTAATTGATAATATATGTGAATCCCTTGTCTACATACTTTCTGGTAAAAACAAACTTTAAAGAGAATCGTTTCACTTTCCTAGAAGTCATTTTATTTAGATGTGTGACTATTTCATTTTACTACATGACACATTGAATATTTATATCCTTATTAATAAATCGAACTTAATTGTTTTTGTTTTCATATTTTTAAGTGTTCCTTCCACTAATGATCTTATTGGTTAAAAATTAACAGAAAAGACACGTGACTTGTTTTAAGTTAAAATTAGATTTATGCGTGTTAACAATTACAATCTCTCAAGATTTATAACCTGCCAGATATCTAAAAGTGGCAGACTGAATTTCTGTGAGCAAACACGTTTTTTTGTTAGTGCCAAATTTAGTCCTATTACGTGGGTGTATCTTATTCTCATATTACCAATAATCATTGCTATAAATATTACAATTCTTTCATTATTTGGTTACAAGAACAAGAAATCTGTGAATATGGAGTTTACAGCCACCGATATGTTGGTTTATCAGAGGGATAATAAATCCGTGAACAAGGAGTTTCAAGCCATTGAAAGGTTTCTTTCTTTTGGTTTTAATCTGATGATCTAATTACAGACAAGGTATTTCTTAATTCTTTTTATTGTTTATTTTGTAATTAAACTACTATTTTTTATTTAAAAATACTATAATCAACTAAATTTAGATTATTATTATAATTATATAATTTGTAAAATAATATTTTATCTTAAATTTATAAATGATAATAGTTTATATTGAAACATTTTAATTTTTAAAATAATATACAAAAAAATTATTTTATGATTTAAAAATTATCTAAATGTGTAATAAAAATGTTATAGTATGTTTAAACAAATTTTAATAAATATATATATTTTTGGAATAATTCTAAAATCAATACAAACTTATATTTAGAAAAAAAAAAAACACCTCTTTTACTAATGAAAATGGAGTCTTTCTTTGAGGTTCAATAACAAAAAAAAGTTGATCCTTGTAATCCTATACATAATACTCTTTAAAAACATATTTTAAATTATTATATCTTATAATAACATAAATATAAAATATTATATGTTATATAAACCCAAAATGACTAGTCAAAAATATAATAGATTTTTATTAAATTGAAATTTGTTCTCACTAATATATAAAATAATAAACATGATTTCGAGGATTAAAAATTTAATACCTATATTATATTCATGATTCATTTGGAAAAAAAAAAATATTGTTCTAAAACTTTATAAACTTATAAATATTAAAAAATGTTATATGTTAATTTCTCCCCAAAAAATAATATGATTCTTCAATATACAATAATAATTATTCATAATATTTTACATTGATAAAATATAAATATATATATATATATATACAATCTCTTGTTCATATGTAATATTATAATATACAATTGAAATTAATAATTCATTCATTCTATATTCAAATATATGTTTAATATTCATTTGAATATATTTAGTCTTTAATTTGATTTTATTTCTATAATTCACTCTCATGAATTATGACCAATAGTGAAAATGAAAGTTTGGTACAATAACTTAATACAATTATTTTTTATACCTTTCTTACTACTTTTTTATAAAAATAATGATAACAGTAAAAAAACTAATAACTTATTAATAAAAAATTATTTATTCAAACCATTCAATTGTTTCACTATAGTTGTTTTAGAGCTAGTTATAATTGTGTTTGAGAGACCTGGAGTACATTCGAGTACATATTATTATTAAGTAGTGCACATTGGAAAAATAATTCACTTTTAAAGATGTAAAACACCCAGGAATGTAAATGAGAGGTCTTAAGTTTGTCTCATTCGCTGTCCCCGCCCCCCTTAAAAGCTAAAAACTTGTATTGAATATTCTATTTTTCTCCCCCCCCCCCCCCCCCCCCCCGCCTTTCCCTTTTCATTAGAATAGACATTAACATAAAATTCAATTTCTTTCCATCTCTATATTTAGTTGTAGTTTATAATGAGTTTCTCCAATGATTAGAATTTCTTATTGCCATAAATAAGATGTGACTATGTATGGGATGTTTTTCCTTCTCATGTTGTTGGTTTTGTTTATATCGTTAGATTAATTCTTAAAGTTTCCTTAATACATGATATTTGAAAATAATTTTAGGATGATTTGGGTGTATGAATTTATAGAGAATTTTATCATGTTCAATCTTCAACATTTGGTATATTAGTAATTTCTTAGCATTATCCTCGATTGTTAGATGTAGACTATTGTACTCAAATTACCAAATATAATTAATTAGTTGAAATTATTACAAACATATCTACATTCCATTTTTTACATATCTTTAGATAACGATGTTGTTATGGTTTTCTTAATTTGTACCTCTTCAACTTGATGACTAGTGTATGATGATATAAATTTGTTAAGTAGAATATAAATTCTTTATTACTAACAATGTCATGATATGGAAAATACTTTTGAAGATGATGCTTTAAGATATGCATGGAGGGAAATTGTAAATGCTAAACTTTGGAGTAAATGCAAAAAGTAATGGTCTTCGTTGAAGTTTGGTTTGTGAAATAAATAAATTTCATGCACCAAAACATAATGGAAATAGTATGGAAGTTGTGGCAAACTTAGTTTTTTGATCAGGTAATAATATGTGGGAAATGCAAATAGTAAGGTTCACGTTTGAATAGTGTAAATCTACATCTGTGTTTATGTCAACTTGAAATTATATGTATAGATGCAAGGTATGAGAATATATGTACAGATGTATAGATGTAAGATATGAGGTATGAGAATATTATTGAAAAATCGTTTTATACTTTCTTAAGATGTCTCAATGTGTAAGTATATTTAGTTTTAAGTGTCTAATATTATCATTAATGTAAGAAAAATAACTAAGGATTGAATCTTAAAGGTTGAAGAATTGCAGTCAGAATTTATTTAATAATTTACATTTTATTTGATTTGATTTTAATGGATCTTACAATTGTATGTATGTGTGTATGGTGAGGTTAAATAAAGTAAGAGTATAATTAATAATGTTGATTTTAAGTACATGTAAATAAGAGTATAATTTGAAACTTTTAGTATTTTTAATTTCAGATATAAAGTTAGATTTTTTGTTTGTTTCTTTGATGGTGATTTTACTAATTTTGATAAAAATATAAATAGATACGAAAATCTAAATATAATGTATAGATTTATTATATTAAGTTTATATTCATGGTTTAATTGGATTTTCTTTTAACAGGCTACGGTTAGAACAAAGAAAAGGATGTGGTAGAGGACGTGGTGGAAGAAGGCTTGATAATATATTTATATCGCCTTCTACAACGCTTAATTTTCTAGAAAAGTTGGATATGGAGAGGGAGAAACATATGGCAGATTTAATAGATAGAGGGCCAAGTGAAGGATTCAAAGGAGGAGGTCCATGGCGTGGTGGAGGAGATGGTAGAGGCTCTTTTCTATTTGAATTTCCTTCCAGCCCAAACTTGGAGAAGAAGATGGAGATTGATAATCAGAATAACAATCTAATAAGGAATAAAAATAGAGGCAGATGAAGAGGAAAATGCGTCCGTCCATGAAAATTGCCTTCCAAGGAAGACAGAGAGATGGAAATGGACATTGATGATCATAATAACGATTTAAGAACACATAGAAATGGAGATAGAGATAACGTTGTAATGATTGGTAGGCACTTCTAGGTGAAGCAAATATAATTTTTATTCCTTCCTCCCTATCAAACCCAAATCACAAGATGCAAGCGTGTGATTTCTATTTCCATCAGATCGTCATACAACACCCACTAAACAACATAAATCTCCTCATAAGTGTAAACTAAAATCAAAAGTAGTTTTGGTTGCAAGAAATGTTTCTAGGGCTTGGGTTTCTTCTTATTTCTATGTGTCAAGCCTAAAATAGAAATGATGGTTTAAGATGTCATCAAAACAGCATAGCCATGGCATTCCTTCAAATATTTTATGTGGGTGATATATTTTGGGTCAAGTCTGATAAAAAAATGTTCTTGCATGGCCTGGGAAAGTGGTTGACATTACAGAAGATGATCCTCCATCTCTTTTGTCTGCTTTTGATCCTAGGAACCAATGTGTCATTCTTTTTTGTCCTTCTTTCGGAGGAGAAGAAAAAATAGATGATGTTTGGGCAAGGCCTGAAATAATATATCATTTTTTACTTTGCTTAGATGTTTTCCAGGGCGGGAGGATATAAAATGAAATACCCTTCAATGGATTTTTTTGGCACTTGATGTAGCCACATTGACAGAATGTGGGTTTATGGATGAGCTAGTTAAGTTCATCCTAATAGTCCCTGAAATTCCAAGTAAATTTGCTGATGATGAAATGAGTTACACTAAATCTCAATTGTACAAGTACATGTAGTTCTGTGACATATGCAAAAGGATTTGTTCTGGGGATTTCATAGAGAGAGGCAACTGGATTCATTGTCATAAATGCAAAGTTTGGTTCCATTCCATATTTGATTTGAATAGCACAAAGTATCCAAAGATAGAGTATATGTCTCCTAAATTCTGGATTTATTTTGATATTATACAGAATAAAAATAAGGAAAAAAAAGGTGATGGTGAGGTAGTTGAGAATGATAAGATTTTCAGAGCTCCATATCATCTTACTATTTTGTCTAGGGACAATGAAGCCCTAGCAAATTATCTTCCCAATAATCACTTGGTACTTTGTGAAGCTGATAAATTTTAAAAGAACATCTTGATAAGCATTGGGGATTAGGAAAAGCATGTAAAGTGAAGAAATAAGAAGCAAAAGTACAATGTTAAAGTGAAGTATCCTAATATATTGGTCATAAAATGACTTAGCGACCTTGATGAAGCTCATGTTCATGGGATTTCTTATTTCAACCTAGATCTATGGGAAGTTCCTATCTCCTTAAGGGAGAGAGATCTTATCATAATTTTTTTGGTCGAATATTATAGCATTTTTATTTGTTGCGGTGTGTTTGTCAAGTAAATATGATGATAAATAGAATGAAAAACACACAATATATTCCAATTAAAATAAATAAAACAAAAGCTCGAACACCTTACTATTAGATATTTGTCATCAAAGTTAAATATTGGATCCCTTTGCAACGCAGTTTGTACCTCACTTATTAAAGGGGTTGTTGGGGGCTTGCCCCCCAACTCGTGTTTCTAGATAGATGAATTTGATAGAATTCTAGTTTTATGAAGAAAAATCTTAATGGCATTTTTCCATTTTATTTTTAGGAGGAGGAATCCAAAATGTACTTTCCCAATGGGGTCTATATATATTTTTGAGGACGTCTAAACTTTCTCATAATGATTTTGCATGTAATCTATTAATCTTGAGTTAATAAAGCTTGATATATTGCACAGTGGATGTTTCCCTAAACACTTAGCTGAGGTTTTACCATGAAAATCCGGTGTTTATCTTTTGCATGTTTGGTAGTTTCTATATTATATTATGCTCTATCACTACAAATTTTTATTTTTTTATTCTACTTTCTTCGTATTCAATGCTGCATAACCTATGGCTTCCTTAAAAATATGAGTTACACTTGATGTTGGGGGTGATTTAATAATGAAGATTAACGCCACTTTTATAAAATAACGGTCGTTATACTGCCATTCCATTTTAATGCAAAGGCTTTATCAGTGGCTATTTTTATAGCTTACTAATGTCACCCACAATTTTGGGCCATGACGAGATGAACAAACACTCCATTTATAAATGATATTAATTTTACACATCCAAAAATATGAAATAAACATCACAAAAAAAAATTGGGATAGGAGACCCGTCATAGCATAAAATGGTAATTTCGTGAGTTAAAATTGCCCAAGATTTTTTGCCAAAAATTTAATAAAGGTATATGAATGAGTTGCTGGCTTGAAAAGGATGTTGTGTCTCTTTTCTCCACTCTCTCATCGTTGACTTGGGATTCAAATTTGGAAACATAATTTTTTCAAAAAGGAAAAATAGTCATAAAAATTTGTAGGACAAATATCCCAATTATTATTACACGTATTTTTATTAAATTATTAAAATTTGTTCAATTTGAATTTAATAGTTGTGTATAGGTGTTCTAAAATATTTCCAAATATAAGCATCTCATGATAGGATTATAAGCCCCTTATTAACTATTGTTCCGCATATGTGGATGATGGAGCTCTCAATGAGTATAAAACAATGATGAAATATTTGTGTTTCTATGGGAAATACCACCATAGTTAACATGTGGTTGACTACACATGACATTCAGATTTAGGATTTTTCTAAGTAGTTTCGAGTGGAAAGGTTTATTACTTGAAATAATTGATACTACAAGGGTGGTAGTCGAAAATATGTAGGAGGTAGGAGAGATGGGAAATGACCATAAATTTGTCCACTATGATGTGAAAAACAAGGTAAGTGTGGCTATTTTAGTGAATAGGGTTATCACCAAGGGGTACATATGTGATGAAGTCATCCAAGAAGGGAAAGGGAACAAGTATAAGGTATTCAGAAATATGCAAGCTTCCTATCTGACAACAATGGAGAAGGAGACTCTATGAAGCCTCTAAAGATGGGTAGAAAATTGACATCATAGCAAGTGGATTGAGGTGTGCCCCCTTAAGTACAGATCATCAAGGTTTCCCTGAGTAGGCTCTCAGCCTCTCCATCATTCAATTTGAGATTTCCAAACTCTTCTATACTTTCTAGTGGCTTTCTCATTCGCAACATCCTGTGGATATATTTTAAGCCTTTCACTTTTCTTTTGAGAAACACTCCCCATTCCCAATTGTTCCTATCATAACGGTGCCTCTCAATGTTATCTCTTTCTTTCCATTTTCTAGTATGGGAAAGAATATTTGTCTTTAATACTTGTCTAAAACATTGTTTATATAAGTTATCGGTTCGGTGAATATGTGTACATGTGTTTTTCCTTCTGAATATTTGTATACATGACCCCACCTATATTCTATTAATAATATTTAAACCTATAAATTTTTTTATAACTATTACAATATGTGTCAAAATTAATTCTTAGTATACAATGTTTTGCTTTTAAGGAATTTTTTATCATCATCATGTTTACAGTTTTTTGTATTACTTAATTGATTATGTTATTAAAACAAATAATGATGTAATTTCAACCATCCCATAAAGTCAAAAAATTGCAAGTGAAATATTAGTGTTATGAATGTGTATCATTCGACATGCATTGAGGATCTAAGCCCACCCTCATGTTTCACTCTGAGAAAGTGATCCTCCACCACTCCAATTCATTACCCTAGTATAATAATTTTTTTTACCGACCTAACCTTAGATATTTCATAGTGATAATATTTCTATTTGCAGATGGATATATACCCTTATACTAACTAAGCCAGTAATGATGGTGGTGTTTGTCATGAGTGCATCCCGATCAAACATCTTCACCCTCTCTATTTTGTAAATCTTCGTTTGGTAACATGGGTAATTTTGTATCAAGAGTTTGTTTCTCATACGCATAAGTTGACGTTTCCTTGCATTTTTTAGAATATTGCCGATGGTTAGGATCATACAAAATATTAGTGCGACGACAATTTTTTTGATGCAAGGTATTTGTAGATGGTGGAAAATAACTTCTTGTTAAGAGAAGCGCAAGGCATGGGCATCTTTATCATGCCTCTAGTATACATTCAAGCCCTCTCTTACCACTAGAATGTTTTCTTATTGTAGGTGGAAGGATTTGCTTTAAATGCTCTTTCATGGATGTTTCCATGGGACTTATAGAGGGCATTATCCATGTTGTCAAGTCAATATCCTATGGATATAAAACATCTTTAAATTATTTTGGGGAGAAGATGATTTGGAGTGAAAGCTATTTTAAGAGTCATTGCCTTATTTTTCACTATAGTAGCTTTTGTCTTATTCTATTAGACCTTTGTTCATGGATTTTGAATATTTTGAAGATTTACCCCTATGTAAATGGAATTTCCATTGTCATTTTTTATTTAATCCAAGTCATGGATGTAATTTTTTATTATCTTTGGGATTTCCAAGATCATCACATACTAATTAAACCTTGGTTTTTTCCTTTCAATCCCACTACAAAAAAAAAATTCTTATCTCTAGATTAGTCTTCGTCACCTTGTTGGTATCCAAATTGATTCTCCTACGAGGGCTGAGAAGCATCACGAAACTAGTAGGATGCTTAGAGACAGAAAATCATGATATGAGTCATTTTGTAGCTAGGGAGGGGATTCAGCTAACTCTTTATCACTCAGGCGTTGGAGAAATGGATAACACCTCACTAAGGGTTTGATCTACCCTCACTACTTTAGGTTGTGCCTTCAACCAGGGTGAGAGGACCCATTCTGTAACCCGTGTTGGTGAAGGATATCAAGAGATCCTTCTTTGCACAATTTTCATGAGAACCTTGAGAAAATATGATCAATACAACACAATCTAACTCTCATGAGTTGTCACAATAGAGAGTGGAGATGTTTCCTGGAAAGGTTCGGGTTACAAAAGACAATAATTAAATCCTGATTGTCCCTGGATACTTTGGCAATGAAATTTGTTCATTTATGGATACACATAACAAACAGAGGTAATTCATGTAGAATTCATCATTTGAGAATTTTTTTGTGGGAAGTTAAGCATGATGAAGTTGATTCTACCAGATCTTTGAGAGCCTTTACAAATATTGGAAGACTCACAAAAAAAAATGCTTCAAAATAACCAAAATATTCCTCCAACTACAAGAGGTGAATCAATGGAGGCCCAGAGATACATGGTTTCATACATTCTTAAAGAATTCAACATAAAGGATCATGCTAAAGACTCAATTAAATGCTAGAAATCCCTGGTTCATCACGCCTAAGATACACTCATAGACTTACAAACAATCTTTATCAACATAGTGAAAGTAAAGTGATTTTAAATTGTTTATTTCATTACCAGATGAAAGCTCTTCTCATAATGAAATTGCAAATGCCACAATACTAACACACAGACGAGATCTTGTGTGACTCAGAGATATTTTAACATAAGATTGCAACAGGAACAATAAAAACTATTTGAAAACATTCTGAAATACAAGCAGACACAATTATGCTCATGATCAACACAAATTTATTCAAGGTTCATTAGATTCATCAGCAGGGGAAAGTTTCTTGAACAATCTCAGAGCTTGTCAATGGCTGTACACTTACAACCATCTTGACGTGATTAAATCTAAAACACATGAGATAAACAAGTTTCTCAGACGGTCTCTCCAGGAAATGGTCTTTCTCAAACTTTCTCAAAAAAGTTAACCCCCCTTATGCAAGAGTATTCTCATTGCATTTATACAATTTCACTCGCTCACTCATCCCAAATTTTCCCCCCAAAATTCTACATCTTCAAGAGAATATTCCTTTTTACAACATACCATGTAATCATGTTTCTTCAAATTTGAAAATATCTTACTTTCTGTTGGTCCAGGTGGATAAATCATGAACTGATCACATTTCTCAATCCCTCAACTATGACTGGGATGCCATGTCATAATTTTTAAACACTCTTATTAATCATTCTTTTATTTTGTCATGCAAGAAATCCTATTTTTAATAATTCTCAGGTGGCTCCATATGGCTTGATCTGAAAGGCAATCCTTTTCACCTTTGAGAATACACCTTGAGAAATGATTACCCTCGCATGGATTATATCACATATTTGCGCTGCAAGTCCGAGTCGGCTAAGTGTAAAGAGGAGCCAACGGAATCCTCCATGTGTCTCCTTGGCAAACTGCAAAGATGAAGTCCAAAGGTATGTTCCCAAATGAGTGCGGGCCCTCCACATGTTCAAAACCCTAGAGAGTTACATCTAGTTGCTAAAAATTTAGAGTATGGGAAGGTCCAATGGAAGCTTCCACATGTCTGTTCAGTGCAACTTCAAAGATGAAGTCTAGAGGTGGGACCTCAAATGAGCGCAGGCTCTCCACGTGCCCTAGGCCTAAGAAAGTTTCCTCGGCCATTGAAAAAGTCTCAGTATAAAGAGGAGCTAGTGGAAGCCTCCAAGTGTCTCTTCGGTGCACTTTTGATATGGTGCCCAAAAGCAGAGACCCCAAACAAGCATGGGCTCTCCACGTGTCTCGGCCCGGAAAAGTTGTTGAAAAAGTTTAAGAACCAACGTAGAAAGTTCCACGTACCTAGGGTCTGAGAAAATTACATCAAATGACTTGAAAAGTATAAGTATGGGCAGATCTAGCGGAATACATCCACGTGTTTCTTTGGTGCTATTTCAAAAGTAAAATTTAGGGGTAGGTCCCCAAACAAGCGCGGGTCCCTCCACGTTTCCCGAGCTTAAGAAACTTTCTTCAGCCGTTGAGAAGTATAAGTATAGAGAGGATTTAGTGGAAGCCTCCACGTGTCTCCTTAGTGCAACTCCAAAGGTAACACCCAGAGGCAGGACCTCAAATGAGTGTAGGCTCTCCACCTGTTTATGTTGTAGCAAAGTTGCCCCAGCCGTTGAAAAGTCCAAGTGTGGGAAAATCCTGCGGAAACCTCCATGTGTCTCTTTGGTGCAACTCTAAAGGTCAAACCGAGAGGTGAATCCTTAAATGAGTGTAGGACCTCCATTTGGAAAAGATCTTAGTTGAGGTGGTCCTGCGGGGGCATTTTTGCATTTTATGCCACTTTAAAACAAAAGCCAAAATTTCTGAAATACCTCTGGTGACCTAGCACCTTTCTGTCTTTGATGTGGACTCAACACGTGGCTTTATCTGGTCACTTGCAGTGTTGCACTTCACTTTTATACCTTACTCCTTTTTTTGAAAACAAATGCTAAGAGTTTCAAAGTCCTCCGGTGACCCAACTACCCTGCTTTTAACTTGAAAAACGGCCACGTGTCCATCTTTGGGGTCAAAGTAAGAAATTTTCCTTGCCTCTTCATATTGTTGAATAGCCAATTAGAAACTATCGGGGCTGCGGGACCAATTTGGCATTTTTTACAAATGTAAAAAAAGTGAAAAGTTCACCAAATAGACCCACCGTGCCGCGTCCAATTAGAAAAGACCACATATTCATGGATTTTGGGACATAATTTACAAAGGAGACACAGTCCTGGAAGACGCTCAATAACAAAAAGTTTCCCCGCGGAGAGAAGACTGTAAATAAAACCAAGACTCAATGTGATCCACGACCCAAGGAAAGGACTGACAATGGAAACCAAATGAAGGAGAAATATTTCACGCATCCATATAGGGAGATAGAGAATACTTCAAACCATGCGGACTGAGAAATTTTGAACAAACAGGGAAAGATCAAATTAAGCACCAACATCAGCTCCGATCTAGGGGCTAGGAACTCCCTGTGAGTGCCACAAAGAACAACAACATTCCATGTGCCAAAAAATCCATTGGGCAACGAAGTCAAGAACAAGCTTCTCAAAGTAAAAAAACAATTACCAATCCTCCCAAGATTGAACCGAGAAACCAACAAGAACCAGCTGCCAAGGACCATGGACAAACTGAAACAGAAAATAGATGCGAAAATGTAGAAATGACAAAGAACTAAAAGACTATACACTGCACAATGATGTCCTATCTTGATTATGAGAAATCAGTCAAGGAGATGTTTCAAGTGCCTATGATTCTAAATACAACCAAGCCAATAAGTCTTGATACTCTTTTAACAACTGGACATATGCTTGTTTTCCTTCTCTATCTAAGTTTCCACCTAGCCATATTCTCCTAGGTTTATCCTTTGTGCCTTTTCCAGATCTTGAACAAACCTCATCAAACATTCAAAGTCTATGGAGAACCAATCTTCTTGGGATATTTACACTCATCAATTTCATGCTCCTTAAAATTAGCATAACCCACAATTTTTTTGACATCGATTTCTACATACAATACTTCGTAACAAGCATTGTTAGGGTCCTCAATGAGATATAAAATTTTCTTCTCACCGTACAACTTCACAAGGTTCCCCTCAATTGGTATGGTTGCATATGACATGTCCATTTGTACACTTCCACCCACACTAGCTACCCACTTTCTAGATAATAACATCCCCCATTTGGTAGGACAGTCCACAATAACCACATTCATGGTAAGCCCTTTCCTAGAAAAGATGCCAACCTGCACTACTAATCCCTTGACATATCCAATTACTGGCACTTCTCTTGAATCCATAGCAGTACATTTCCCAAAAGCTGTTGTTACCTTGATATTTAACTCATTCATGACCTCAAGAGGCATTGACATTACATGAGGCTCCTGAATCAAACATGCAGTTATGTAATAACCTATTTTTAATAATCAAAGTGGTAAACAATGGATCTACATTAAGCTGAGATTTAACCCGAGAATTTCCCACATACACCTTAGGTGATTATCCCAGTTCCTCCAATGTTTGTGGTATTTCTGATTCTGCAATAATGGGAGGAACCTCTATATTATTAACACTTTTTCCTTGGAGTAATATTTTCTTCTTTAAATCCCAAATATTCGAATGCCCTTTTCCTATGCTCAAGGATCCTAAGTAATTCAACAATGGGAACAATGACCTTGATCTGACTCTAAGATTTGGGCTATGTCACAAGGAATATATTTGGGTAGGGCAGTATTAGGAGGAAGATTCACACTTCCTCTTATAGTATAGGAGTTTTCATAGTCTGGGCATGGGACAAGGAGTACCAGGTTTTATTTGGTGTAATTAGGCCTTTGTCCAGATGTATCTTTTCTTAGGAAGGTTTCCTTCTGGATATTGGTAAGAACTAGAACTTTTGGCTTGGTTTGTGGCCCACTCCCCCTTTGACAACCTTACTTCTAGTGTTATATTCTTTCTCCTGAGCAACTACTGCATTCATCAACAATTTCTTGTCCTCTTCAGAAGGGATCCCTCTATCATAATTTTTAATCATCAAGGCCCTTAAGTATTCAAAATCGTGATTAGGCAGATCAAATGCTTACACCATATCAATTTCAAAATTATTAATAGGAGGAAGAGGTAATACCTGATGAACACAATCCCAGAAATCTTCAATTTCTGGCACTTATCAATTCAGTTGAGGTTTCCCTCATGCTATGAGTTAGAATAGATATTCCATCATGCACAGATCATCATACATCTCATCATCATCTACTTCCTCCACTGCTTTATCTACATCACATGGGGAGTTTGGTAAAAAACACCTATCACACCAATCAATAACATTAGCCTCCTCCATAGGTAGTAACCTTGAGCAGTCAAAGGATCAGGAACTAATGTATTCTCTCCTGGGATGAGGCTTCTTTATTACCTGACCCCATGAGCCCTTTCCCTCTGCCATCTGGTCTGTGATCACCCCTGGGATGATTTCTAGATATCTCTCTTGACCGTGTGGCTTATGTCTAACCCTAAGAACTTTGTCCTGTCCCTTTTTTTCCTCTGGCTAGTTTATAGGATATTTCTTTAACGGCTCTAGCCAAAGTATTTACAACCTCTTCTAGATCCACTAGCTTTATCCTGACGGAGGCTTTTTCAGGATTTATCAACTTAAAACCCTATATCTTAGGAATCTTTCCTAACTACTTTGATTTTATTTTCTATTTTTTAGGCCATGGTGAAAGCCTTCCTTCATTGTTCCTGGGTTCTTATCTCTTAAGTAATAAGAAACATTTTTATTTAAAGTATCAGAATATTTTACCAAACAAGACAGAACACTTGGCCTTAGGATTATAGGTAGCCTATTTAGGGTCTTATTGAAGTGCATATTGAAATCATGGATGGATTCATTTGGATTTTTATTTATATTTTCAAATTCAGATAAAAGGAACATGGGATCTTGTCTTATCCCCATATTGCAATCTAAAGGAACTTTTAATCTCAATCCATGAATTTGTTAAAATTATATGGTAAATTCTTGTAACAATCATGTGCATCCTCTTCAAGATTATGAATAAGTAGTTTTATATACACATGTCTTCAAACTCAATTTCAAAATCTTCCATCATATTCACAAAAGACTTTTAAATGGTGAGTAGGTCACTAGTGATGGCGTTATTTCCTTGAAATTTTGGTAACCCATTTCTGACATCTTGTGGTACCATATTAGGATATCCGTCCATACCTCTAAAATCTATAGGTCCAAAAGTGTAGATAACAAAATGTTTTTTTGGTGGAGGTTAGGCCATATTGCCTCAAGGAGGTGAATCTTACAGGAGAAACATAATGCTAGGGAATGAAGGGGTCTTTGGAGCATAGGAGTATAGCTTTCAAAATAGATATTCTCTATTGAATCAGATTCTTGGAAAACCCTATCAACCTTGGAAGAAATAGGGGAAAACTAAGAGGCAGTCTTTTCAAACACAAATGATGGCCCCTCTCTCCAGTTGAAGAACTCAAATTTATATAAAGATTACTTAGTTTAAAATCACTTGAAGATGTATAGTAATCTTCAACCATAGATTGATCATCTTTTAGAACTGATATCTCCTTTTTTGATTCTTGGTCTCCTACTACTTTCCAAAAAAAATTTCCTTTTGAATTTTTCTTTCCTAGTTCAGGAAATAACTATTTAGTAGGATCCCTGGTGAAAAGAGATCTTCTTCCCTCTAGCTTTGCATAGATTAATGACAAATCTCACTTGACACAAGTTAAGACACTGGTAATCATCAAAATTTTAATTCAACACAGAGTCACCACTAAGGATTGTCACCTTAGTTGTGCAAATGCATTATTAGTAACTTATCAAGTGTCTATCAATGCTTAATCTATACAAAGCTTAACATACCTGACCTTCCTTTACTCACATTTATCACTATTGATGCAAAATTAATGTAATAACCACTAGAAACTATAAATATTGCACAGTGGACTTGTAATATTACAAAAATCTTACAGATCTTAACAAAGGATGACGTTTAAACAAAATATTTTCAATTAAATGATGTAAGAAACCTCTACCCAAGTCGGGATGAACTGTATGCATTTGTAAAAATAGTCCCCAGAAATGACGTCACTTTAGTGTTGGTATCCAAATTGATTCACTTATGAGGGTTGAGAAGAATCATGGTAACTAGCAGGATTCTACTACAGATTGATAAATCCCTATCAGTCATTTTGATAGCTGGGGGAGGGGATTTGGATGACTCTTTATCACTTGGGCATTCGAGAAGTGCATAGCACCTCACTAAGGGTTTGATATACCCACACTGACTTTAGGTTGTGCCTTAAACCAAGGTGAGATGACCCGCTCTGTATCCCGTGTTGGTGAAAGACATCAAGAGATCCTTCTCTGCATAATGTTAATGAGAACATTGAGGAAATATGATCAATGCAACACAATCTTACTCTCACAAGTTGTCACACTAGAGAGTGGAGATGTTTCCTGGGAAAGGTTTGAGTTACTAAAGACAATTATAATTGAATCCTGATTGTCCCTACATACTTTGGCAATGGAATTTGTTCATTTGTGGATTCATAGTACAAATAGGAGATAGTTTCATGTAGGATTCATCATTTGATAAATTTTTTGGTGGGAAGTTAATAAAAATAGAGTTGATTATACTAGATATTTGAGAGCCTTTACATAACATTGGAAAAACTCACAAACAAAATGCTTCAGAACAGCTAAAATATTCCTTCAACATAGAAGGTGTGTATCAATAGGAGGCCCGATTAGATGTATGGTTTTCACACATTCTTCATGAACTCAACACAAAGGCTCATGTTAAAGACTCAATTAAATGTTAGAAATCCCTTGTTCGTCATGCATAAGCTACACTCTTAGGCTTACAAAACAATATTTATCAACATAGTGAGAGTAAAGTGATTTTAAATTGTTTATTTCATTACCAGATCAAGGATCTTCTCATAGTGAAATTTCAAATGCCACAATACTAACAAATAGATGAGATCTTATGTGACTCAGACGAGATTTTAACATGACAGATTGCAACAGGGACAAGAAAATACTATTTGAAAACATTCTGAGATAATACAAGCAAACACAATCATGCTCATCATCAACATAAATTTATTTGAGGTTTATTATATTCATCAACAGGGGAAAGTTTCTTGAATAATCTGAGAGCTTGTCAATGGATGTATGCACTTGTAACCACCTTGATGCGATTGAATCTAAAACATAGGAAAACAAATAGGTTTCTCAGATGGTTTCTTCGAGAAAAATTGTTTTCTCTCAAACTTTCTCAGAAAAAGCTACCCCCCCTTATGACAAGAGTATTCTCATTGCATTTATATAATTTTACTCACTCAATCATCCCAAATTTCCCCCCCTAAAAGTTTAAATCTTTAAGAGAATATTCCTCTTTACAACATACCATTTAATCATATTTATTCCCTTGAAAATATATTACTTTCTATTGCTAGGTGGATAAATGATTAATCGATCACGTTTCTGAGTTCCTCAAATATGATTAGGGCATGCCATGCCATAACTTTTGATAGTATATTTAAACATTATTTTATTTTTTCATGTAAGATATACCCCTTTTTAATAATTCTCAGGTAGCTCCATATGGCCTGATCTGAAAAGAAATCCTTTTCACCTTTGAGGATACACCTTGAGGAATAGATACTTGCATTCGTGCCTCTCAAAAATGAGTGCCCTCGCATGGATTATATCACATATTTGCACTGTGAATGCAAGTCAACCAAGTGTAAAGAGGAGCCAATGGAAGCCTCCATTGTCTCCTTAGTGCAACTGCAAAGGTGAAGTACAGATGTAGGTTCCCAAATGAGCGCGGGCCCTCCACCTGTTTAGAACCCTAGAGAGTTGTATTAGTTGCAGAAAAGTCAAAGTATGGGAAGGTCTAGTGGAAGCTTCCACATGTCTGTTCAGGGAAACTTAAAAGATGAAGTGTAGATGTGGGACCTCAAATGAGTGAAGGCTCTCCATGTGCTCTAGGCCCAATAAAGTTACCTCGGCCATTCGAAAAGTCTCAATATAAAAAGGAGCCAGTGGAAGCCTCCAAGTGTCTCTTCAGCGTACTTTTGATATGGTGCCCAAAAGTGAAGACCCCAAACAAGCGTGGGCTCTCCGTGTCTCTCGGACCAAAAAAAGTATTGAAAATTTTCAACAACCAACAGAAGGTGCCACATGCCGAGGGTGTGAGAAAATTGCATCAAATGCTTGAAAAGTCTAAGTATGGGAAGGTCTAGCGGAAACCTCCATTTGTCTCTTTAGCACTCTTTCAAAAATAAAATTCAGGGGTAGGTCCCCAAACAAGCGTGGGCCCTCCACATGTCCCGGGATTAAGAAATTTGCTTCAATCGTTGAGAATTCTAAGTATAGAGAGGAGCTAGTAGAAACCTCCATGTGTCTCCTTGGAACAAATCCAAAGGTCAAACCGAGAGCTGAATCCTCAAATGAGTGTAGGCCCTCCACGCGGAGAAGATCTTAGTTGAGGTAGGCTTGCAGGGCCCTTTTGCATTTTATGCCACTTCAAAACAAAACAAAAAAATTCTAAAATACCTCTGGTGATCTGCCCTTTTGTCTTTGATGCAGACTCAACACGTGGCTTTATCTGGGAACTTTCGGGGTAGCGCTTCACTTTTATACCTTACTCCTTTTTTGAAAAATAGGTTAAAAGTTTTAAAGTCCTCCGGTGACCCACCTCCCCACTTTTAACTTGAAAAATAGCCAAGTGTCCATCTTCAGGGTAAAAGTAATAAATTTTCCTTGCCACTTCATATTGTTGAATAGCCAATTAGAAACGATTGGGGCTGCGGGACCAATTTGGCATTTTATATGAATGTAAAAAAGTGAAAAGTTCACCAAATAGACCCACCATGCCAAATCTAATTAGAAAATACCATGTATTCACGGATGTTGGGACAGGATTTAAAAAGGAGACACAGTCATGGAATACTCTCAACAACAAAATTTTTCCCTGCAGAGAAAAGACTTTAAATAAAACCAAGACTCAATGTGATCCACGGACTAAGGAAAGGACTGACAATGGAAACCAAATGAAGGATAAATCTTTCACACATCCATACAGGGAGACAGAGAATACTTCAAACCACGTGGAATGATAAATTTTGAACAAATAGGGCGAGATTAAATTCAGCACCAACACACCTTCCATTATAATTTTTAAGTGTAGACTTCTTGGTTTCTAATGAAAATTCATTGCGTAGAATTTTGGTCATCAATTATAAGACCAAGGATGCTTCACATTTGACAGTCACCCATATTTTCATGGATCTAGATACCTCAAATGACTTACCAACAAATATTGAGCTCAAGGTTCATGAAAGAGGATAAAATTAGTCCATAAATCGTGAATGTTTTCCTTTTAGGTGTCATAAGTACTTTGCTCTAGAGAATATGACTTAAAACTATTATAGTGCACAACATAATGTGAACAAAAGATTATTTTTGTGGAAGAAATCCCTTGATCTCCACCACCTAGTTGTGAAAGGTTATGAGGTAACCACCCCAAAATATCACTTGGAGACAAAGGATATGGAAGGGAATGTCCTAACCATAGAAAATGATTTTTATACAAAAGAGGGTCTATGGAAATATAAGGAAGAAAAAGGTTCCTACAATTCAGGGGATGAGAAAGGTTAATCCTACTACTATAGCTCGGTCTAGGGATTTGTGGAGGATTTGGCTAGTTTGGGGTTGTTGTTGCTTCACACGAAGGATTTGTGGATAGTTAACATGGCCTCGAAGGTTCAAGATGGACCTCATGCCATCATGAACATGGAAATTTTTATTCTCGTTACGTTGAAAGATTATACTTTGGATTGGATTGTAGTAGTTAAGGAGAGAAAATGGATGATAAAAAAGATATCTAAAACTTCAAAGATGGGTCTATGCTCTCAAACATATGGATTATTTAAGTTTATGTTTGATAAGGCATTTTCTTACTTATGGTTTATTGAATACTTCTCTTGATGAATCTTGAGTGTTTTTTTGAAATAGGAGTTATATTTTGGTGGAGGTAGGATGTCATCCTTGTGTGCTATGGATGTCGGATGTCTATCTTTGTAATCTTAAATGCATTATCTCTTTGTAGCTTGTTAATTGTTTTGGGTACCCTTACAAAACTTTGATATTTAGCTAGTTACACAACCATTCAAAAAATTAGTATTTTTAGGTAGGTTCCTACTAACATATATTTACTACTCAACAAACATTTCGTTAAATAAGAATTTTTTTATTGATTATTAATATTAATATTTTTAATGATGCAATTACAAAATACTTTTATTTTAAATATTAGTGTCCACATAAAGCCAATAATGGGAAAATCAAATAGAAATCAATAGCGATGGAAATATTTAAAGGGAAATAAAGACATGTTGTTTTAGAGTCCATTGCAATTTAGACGTGGTTTAATGGCTTGTTTTTATGCTTTTCTAACAATATTAAATGTTGTTTCTTGTTAAATGTGTTTGGTTGAGTAATATTAAAATAAAATTTCTATTTAAGTTTATTATAAGATGATTTATGTGATGGTATAACTAAATTTATATTTTCTCAAACATATGATTCGATTATTTTTTATTATTGGTTTATTGACACCTACAATAATTTACTATCAATATACCTTTTATAATATTATGTGTTTGTTTCTTCATATTTTTAATTTTTAAAATATGTTATTTTCTGTAAAGTTTGGAATATTCAATAATATTAATAAAAAAATTCTAGACTTTGAAGATCTATTTTTAATTATTTAACTATATATGTGTTTAGAAAACCTAACAACTTATATCTACATTTTTACATGTAAATGTATTTTCCTAAGGATTGTGTGTTTACATGGTATGGGATATATGGTGGAGAAGGTATTTTAGATTGTAGGGGATTTCAACCAAGTTGATCATCTCTCCTTGATTCACCTATTGGAACTGTAGTGCCCACTCCTCTTTGACACTTATTTCTGTTATGATCATTCCTACTAACAACTTAGAGATATGGATATTGATATACTATTCTGATTAGCATGTTGATATACTATGTGGACATTTGATGATTATTGTGATTTGACCCTCATCATGGATTATGTGGATTCCTATTCGACACTATTAGACATTGCACCACATGTTGATATAACATTGCTTTACTGATATACTAACATCTTGGATTTATAGCAGTTCCGACTATGTTTAGCTGCATCATCTGACCATGTGTACATTGCTATTATGGTTTATTAATTTTGTGATGATATTAGGTTATCATCATGTATGTGAATTTCATGGTTGTCATAAAATATAATGATGATTATTGATAATTGTAAATGAATAATTTATGTTGGAATTGCATAACTGTGATAATGATATAGCTATAATGTTTGATGATGATTATATGAAGGATGATTTATATGTTTTTTTATTTCCTTGAAGTTTTGATGCAGCCTTATGGCTGAAGCTGGTATTATTTTGTGGTTGCAGGAAATGAAATAACACAAAGGAAGAGGGACTAAGAAGGTCAACCATGAATGAATGGTGCGTGTTCATATCATATTCACCTTGGAAGCTATGTGCATGCATGTATGTGTGTGTCGTCATGTTGCGTATCGTCTGTTAGGAGGTCACCATGGGGGAGAACCTCACAATGTGACGATGGGTGTAATTTTGATTGTGTTATTTATTTATTTTTAGGATTTTGTGATTTTATTTAAAGTGCTAATTTACCCTGGTACCCTTATGTTTCTATGTTTTTAATGTGACCCTAATTAATTATGTAGATTGTTAGTATGATCTATTATATTATTGTGGTGAATGGGGGGCAATGTGTATGTGGTTATACCTTAGTATTTTACTATAAATTATTTAATTTTTTGTGGCATTGGTATTTGTGCCATCCCCTTACTTCAGATATCGGATTTGGGCCTTTAGCCCAATTTTGTAAGCTTGTTGGACAATTTTTACTTGTCTCACACTCTTTAAACTTCCCTCCCGACCTAACCTATGACTTGAGGGGTCAGATTTATCCTATAATTATGAACATTTTATAGAAAAGAGGCAATTATTGTTGTCATATTCTTGATCCTATAAATTCAATTTTGAATTGTGCAAAAGGGAGATTGTGTGCAAGATTGGTAGTTTCATATCCTCACCTACCTCTTTATGAGAATTTGGTTTGTGTTGTGAGTATGTGAGTATGATTTTAAGGGGATGAGATTACATCCTACATGGAGCCACATCACCTCTTCCTCTACCAAGTCTATTTATGTGCATTCCTTTGATGATTTTGAGGTTACTTGCCTTATTTTTTTTCATTTGGTTTTGAGAAGAACTTATTTGGAGTGCTTTTTTCTGGAGAGGAGTTAAAGTGAATTTTATTTGAGGGAGATAAAATATCTTTTTTTACTACATTTTGTGTATTTGAATTTGGGAGAGATAAGGGGATCATGAGTGTGTTTGTACTATGCACCTTGGAGGTTCTTGGGTGGACCTCTAACCAACTTGGGGGGTATAAGAAGGTGGACATCATTATTCCTTCTCCTTTGTCTCTAATTTGAGCCTATGTGTTGTTTGAAAAGTTGTAGATTTGATCTTGTTTAGATATGTGTTGCAGTCTTAAATGTATGTTGTTGTGTGGAAGCCATTGTTATAGTTACCTTGGTTATGAACATGTTGCATTGTTGGTTGGTTGGAGCTCGGGGGCCAATGAGTGGGTTGGCTTAACCCCTTCATTAGAATTAGGCTTGGAGGAGAGCATTTCCTAAATCTCTGTCTTTTTTGTGTATTATACAAGGAAAGAGAAGAGTTGCAAGTTTTAAAATAATATTAATAAAATGGAGTTGTAGGAGTTATGTTTCGGAAATTTGGGCATGGGTTCTCCACCACTTTGGGTCAAGGGATTGTAAAATACTCACATTTTAATTATTTTTATGTGTCTTGTAAAGAGATTCGATATGAATTTCTATGTAATTTAAGTCTGAATATTAAAAAGACTATATTATTTTTGGTTATTGTAAAATATACCTTATAAGACAAGTTTGTAATTTATTTTGAATATTTGTGAAACATTGAAATTTGTAGTCTGAATTTATTTAGAAACTTGTAAAACATTGAAATTTGTAGTCTACAATTTATTTGGAAATTTTGAAAATAGATTGAAGGATTAATATCTCTATTATATCTATATACTATGATGGGTTTCCATTCATTATTATTGTTTAAGTTTCAAAGGATGCGTCTTTTAGTTCTTGTATTCTTTTCTGTATAGTTAAATCAGCTTATTTGTATGTATAAACTTGATGTAACGCACCAAAAATACCAACACAAGGACAACACAATGAAATACAGGATAACTTCTTTTTTTTTTGACTTGCTTGAAGATAGTACGACACTACACAAGTTCTCTAGGGAATACAACCAACCAAAGACATGCTTTCCACAACACAGACCCACACTAGTTACAGATAGACATGAGGCACACACTAAGGACACAATGGTTCATCTAAAGTATGTTGTCTTACAACAAGGTCTTCCCACAGAAGGTTTCTTTAGATTCATGTTTTAGCTGTAAGTGTTTTTACATTCTTTACTTTTCACAGAGGAATCACGATAGGAGAATCTGAAAGTCATGTCTCCTTTGAAGAATTTTCCCCTACCTTGATAATGTTAATATACAGAGTAAACCAATTATAGAATAGCAAGAGGTTACTTCATTTACTTGATTAACTTATTCATTTGTGAGGAGGCAGTTAATTTCTCAAGGCTCTTAACTTTATCAATCTGTTTTCGACATTGTGCTTTTGAACATATATGTTTTACCTTTTCAAGCGGTCAATTTTTATTTTATTTTATTTTTACAGTACATGACTGTCTAAGACTTGGGTTCATCATTAAGATCTTATTAGTGGTTAAAAAGGATTTCATTGGGGCAAGAGTCTAACCCGAATTATTAAAGGTTTCACTTGGGCTCCACTTGAAGAGATAGACATAAGTATACTGTTTACATTTTCAACGGGTAAGATAGATCGAAGAGTTTCTTAGTCAAGTTCCTTCTTTTTATTATAATCTTATTATCTTTCAAGAATTCAATCATTGATTTCACCTTAAGATTGTTCTAAGGATTCACCACAATAAGAGATTGTTGATTAGTTTACGTGGGATCACAAGGTATATTTGTTTCCCTTGTTTTCTTTTTGCTAGGTTCAAAACATAGTCCTCTACCAAACAACACATGACCAAAGGTAACCAAAGTGATGTATGTTGATTCAAGTTTAGATAATTATAATTAGGTGTGACAATTCAAGGATAAATCATATTCTGAAAAGTGAAAATTCAACGAAGGATACACATGTCAAAACAAGTTCATTTAATCTTATTGACAATAATATTTCTCAAATTGACTTTCAAACGATAACAGCCTACATGAGAACAATACAAAATTATAACACAATGCCTTCTATATAGTCTTCACAATTTCCATACCAACGTTTTAAAGCAAGGAAAACATTCATACAACAGTAGTTCCTAAGAAGGCTGGAAACCACTCTCTACACGTATATCTTTTTCTCTCTTTTTTTTTTCTTTTCTACTCAGGAAATCCTCCTGCACATTTGTTAGCACATGTCAGTTAGCAAGAACTGAGCACGATAAAAGCTATAACATTAAGACAATATGTTGTTATCTAACTGTTTCAAGGAAGAAGAAAAAAAACCGTTGATTATGAAAATAATCTAAGAGTCTAAACAAGAGCAATTAAAGAGTTGTCCAATAGCATAAAATGTCTGAATGAAAGGGGACGACACAACTCTATTTAATTATCATTTTCTCATAGGAGCAGTTAATAAACATCATAGTGAATTTCACTCATATCACAATAATGACCGTCATTTTAACAAGATAACATTTCGAAACAAAAACAAATTACAAGAAGAGAATTAATTTCAAACGTAATATGTCCCTATTTGTTTAAGTTAGTTCACCAAGCCAAGGACTCACTATGTCATTGGAAGATCCCAAACAATCAATCGACATGAGAACATCTAAACCAACATGACTTATTAATATTAAGATGATGTGCCTATAACAGTTAATTTTATGTCAGCGTAGAATAAATAAATTGGAAAGAAAAGGGATGAGACGCACAAATGACCCCGTATGGGTCACGTCCTATTCTAACAATCCTTCTATTAAACTTTCTTCTAATCAAGAGAATGTCTTAAGAAAAAAGACAAACTTTGACAAGACCAAACATAACCATTATAAATCTTACAAGAGGGTTACTCAATCATTCACAAGAACACAACACAAGATACATAGCTTCCAAAGGATCTATTGTCAACAACAAGTCAACTTTAACCTTTTTGGTCAACACATAACCATTCTACTACAATGACAGCAAGGAGGTCGTATCACAACGATCATCATAAAAACCAGTCACCCAATGAGTTTCCAAACACACCAAACTCTAAGTCACAGGAGAATGAAATTTAAGCATCTTTACGGAGCAAAAAGTAGAGTAATTTCTTACGCATAAAACCAACATCCCAATTTTAAGATTTGAAAACTTCCTCACTAATGATCAAGTAGCTCTCGTATCCTCCAACATGTGTGAAACAAAATCAAGGTAAGAAAGAGTATTTCCTCAGACATTTTAAGCTATCCAAAATAAAATGTGAGTATCGTCAAAAGAAAACATTCCATAGGTTCAGCTACATTCCTCAAAACATACAACAGTCACCAAGGGAGAGAAGGTGATTCCAAAGACAGCAATCTCCAAACGGTGAACATGAATTGATATCAATTATGAAAATCAAACATGAAACTCGAAGAATAAAAGTATTTCTTCGAGCGATTCAAAACAAAATAACAAAAGCAACTAACCTAGTTGAAAGTAAATATCAACTTGGCTCAATTCAAAAGTCAGTCAAGCTAAGCACACACCAAGCCAACCGGGAAGGGTTACTAGAACCTAAAACAACTGAAAGAAAAGGATAGAGACAAGAATAGCATCATTCACCTATACACGATGCACTCCCAGTACTCAATCACCAATTTGCAAATACCCAACATAGACCAGAACTACAGATCTCGAACCGAAACAAGAATAAGAACATAACAGGAACTATAAAGTTGAGTCCAATGACAATGTTTGGTAAAACATTCAAATCGTGAGACCAACACATAGAACTCGAGAATTTTCATTACAAGACCCCCGCCTCTTTTGTTTTATTAGTCTTAAGAACAAAGTTCACCCAAATAATATTTATTAAAACCCAGAAAACAATATAATGGCTTCAACCAACGCAATCATTTTTAACGCCAAAACAAATACAAACGAGCCAGGAAAGTGGAAACCAAACAGTATACCATCACACGAGACATTAATATGAAGAGTAGAGTTATTTAGTGATTCAATTAAATAACAACATAAGAATTAATGGTATAGAGAATATCGTGCCTGATTAAGCTCCCGCAGTCGATAACAAGATTGACGGGGCCTGCAACAACAACCGAAGAATAAATCCATTTTCTTCAAGCTCGTTGGGCGCCCAAACATCGAACATCTTCATGTTGGCACAGGTAGGAGTTCACAGCCAGGGTGGGTGGTCTAAAATACTTGACATCATTCTCCCAACACCACTCCAAGATCAGCCCTAGAACTTCTGTAGGCCCCATTTTGGCAATTGAACTTAATCCTTCGTCATTCATCCAAACACCTCCACCATCTCCATATGCATCTGATTGTTTCTAATTTGGACCTCCTAACCTTGGTGTTCTCATATTAGGAGCAGCCCTAGTTTGAGAGAAAGCAAAAGAAGATGGCTTTAAAACCAAAAACAATCTCTTGGTACAGACTCCATATCCATAAAACAGTCCCTAGACTTAGCATCCTCAACTAACGCTGACTAGTCACTAGATTGCTTCAATGCAGCTGCTTTGCGAGCTCGTGCCAGTGCCACATTCATGCGGCGAATATCATCTACAAAGCCAACCCCATGATTTGAAGCTTGGACACAAAATATACTGATTACATCACGCTCCTGGCTCTGGTAGGCATCTACCGTGATGATCGATAAACCTTTTCCTTCATTAGATTGAGGACAACATCAAACACTCGGTGCAACCCTCGTGTTATGGGTCCAGACTTCAGCCCCAACGACATTGCATTCAAGGTATGTAAGAACAACAAAAACTTCAAAGAGTAAACCTGGCCTAACAATCCCTTTCTGTTACATGGAATAAATCCATAAACTTTCCACCGTCAGAAGATATGTACGCCTTAGAAATAGTGAGATCCAAATCGGTTAGCACTTGTACAACTTCCAAAAGAATGCCATGCTTATTGGCACTATTAACCTTCACCAATGTAGCATTCGCACAAGTTCTGAATCTGACAATTATCCTGCTACCTTCATCTCCCAATACATTTTCTCCAACGTTGCATAGATCTCCTGAAAGTTTTCTTGCAAGGCAAACGGTGCTTCATGAATATTCTGATATGAAACAGGTCCGCCTCTATGAGGTTCTCTTCAATGAGTTACATCAAATAGCAAGAAGATCTCAAAAGAGAATCTTTGTAAATAAATTTCATCAGGTCTCCTGGTAACAGTCACACTGTCACTTAATCGATTTTGATAAAAATATCTTGTAGGAGAATCTCGAATTTGAGGGTGCATTCGACACTTAACAGAAAACAACATAACAACAGATGTACATTTCGCACACCGCTGCACCATTCAACACACACCTGCTACACTAGCTGGTTTCCACGCCCCTCCTCCATGAGGAACCAGTCTCCACCTAATCGAGGCATTGAGGATGTCGAGGCCTGAAGTAGGCGAGAGTGAGACGATTAGTGTCCTGCTCCATAACCGATCTGCTCCATTGTTCGGCTCCCACACTATTCTTGACCCTCTCGTCATCAGGAACATGGACCATACCAGCCATTTGAGGCCAACAGTTTCCTTTAGGACCCAAAACCCCATATTCTACTCTGCTTATGACTTCCCTAGCATAAGGATCCATCAAAATGCACGAAGGATCATAGCGTTGGCCTTCTTCAGGACAATATTGTCCATCAACTTGATAATCATACAACATATCATCAAACTTTCCAGGAAGAAATGTGTGCCATACATCTCCTATTTTATTCAGTAGCAGATCGAGAGAAATATGTTTTGTTACCTTACCCTTCAGCAGAACAGAAAGGGGTAAAAGGCATAATGTCATAGAAGTAGCTTGCGAAGAAAGAACAACAAAGTTAACGCCTCCATTTGTTTTCTATATCTTCGTATCAAACCACCATATCAACCCATGGGCCAGGCGCTAGAATAACTTCCGGCCAGAACTAGGAACAGTCGTGAATGTAATCTCAGCCGCACTTGCAAAACAAGCCTCAAGATTTGATCAAGCTTCTTCCATGTTAAATTCATCACCTGGACAGAGCGACTTTCCACAATGAAAAGGCAAGATAGCTCAACAAAACTTTATCTCGCTCTTCAACTACAGCTGCAAGATTTTACACAACTGATCACGACTGGTCGCGTGCAACCAGAATAGCAGGAAAATCATTTCAAAAACAGCCTGTGCGGCCATAGCAAGGAGAGAAACAACCAAGGAAGAGCTTCTAAAGGCCTGCGACTCCACTGAACTACCTGTACAGCACCATTTTTGAGAATCCACTGTCCAGAACGCGTTGTAGCAATTCATCTGTTGCAACATCTGATGGAGTGCAAAACAAGCATTCGTGGTTTTGGGCAGAAGGGGCAGACCACGTGACAGGAGAAGGTAAGTCAAAAGAATTAAATACTGGGGCAGGTGCGGCCACCAACCAGGAAGAAAAACTGAACACGCCAAACAGGAAACGTGATTCACCACCTAACTGCCAGCTAACCAAGGCCAAAAAAATTTATTTTATCATTTTTGGAGCCCCGTGTTGTGGGGACAGGCCGCCTGCCTGGAGTGAACAATGGACGGGCATTAAACTTGAATTATAAATCTACTATTACCTATAGATCTCTATGAAAAATACAAACAACAAATGATTTATGTCCTTATTAGAATATGTTATCCCTACAAATTTGGTTATAGAACTCATACTTAGATTTATTTACTTCTATACAATTTATATATATACATATAATCAAAATATATGTATATAGATGAACTCAAATTATTAACTGCACGCATATATAGCCTTATGTTTTTTCAAAAGAAATATATATACATGTATATATAGAATATATATTAATAAAAAAAGATATATTCTTTTAATATGAAATTGACTAAATTTCAATATGAAAAATTTTAATAAAAAATTTTTTTAGAGGGGTGGGTGGCATGGCCGACCCACCCCACCCTTATCAAAAAGGGTTGGGTCATCCACGTTGGCCACCACATAATCCAAACAAAAAAACAAAAAACAATGCGGCCTGACCGCCATGATTGATCATGTCAAGATCTCAATTGGGCCCCCAATACTCTGCAAAATACAATTAAAAATAAAGTATACACACACACACACACTTGTGTATATATACATATATATCTCCATTTCATGAATCTGATAAAATAAATTATATATATCATTAGGGTAGATACAAATACCTAGTAAAATAAAATTGCAGATTTATAAAACTATGAGAGATAACAATAAAAAAAGAGAGCTAACAAGAGAAATGGGAGGGAAAATCCTTCCATTACACACAGAGCTTCCTTATATAACCAGGGGCATGTCTTACCCTAGGCAACCTAGGCAGTTGCCTAGGGCACACAAAAGGGAGGGCTCCATTTTTTTTTAAAAAAAATCCAGCTGGCACTGTGGCAGCCACAGGTTGGTTAGGCAGTCCGTTACAAAAAATAATTTGCATTGATATTAAGTGTACAGTTTGAAGTTTCAAATAATAAATTCGTGATTCTCGCTGATAGCCTGATTCGCTCAGCCATTGATCTCCGATTTGCTCAGCTATTGATTCCGGAGACAAATTCGTGATTCCATGATTTCAGATTTGTGAATGTTTATGTGATTCCGTCAGTTGACTATTGACAGCAATGACATCGTTGGCAGCAGTTTACAAATTAGAAATTTATTGTTTATAATTTTATACACTGTATTTAATTAGCAAGCTACAACATTTAGGGTTTTGGCATTATTCTTTAAAAGTTTAAAGTGCATACTTGTTTCAACGTGCCTACAACCTCATCTAACAAGATCTCGGTTCCACCCAGACGTGGGTTCGAAGCTTGTTAGTGTTTACAGCGTGGCCTTTTAGGTAAGTGGGCTCGGCATGAAGGTCAAAAATCAGAAACTTCTTACCTAATACAGATTTTTAAGAAAAAAATGAAGAACAAATACCGCATCCAGTAACAGGATTTTGATATGTCAACTTGCAGCCTATTCATGTTGACAGTTGGAATTTTATTTTGCCGTATTGTTGGACTTGGATGGTGGACCCTTCACCCTTGGTGTATTGTGAGTTTGTGACTCATACTGTAGACAGAGATAGTGAGGGTGAGGCGGCTTAGCAATGAGCAGCTTCTATGATTCATCATTCTATCAGACTATCAAGTATGAGAGATTCACTGATTCAGTCTTTTAGAGAATCAGATATATGTGTTGTGCAACTGCAGACCTGAGACATTCACATTAATAAAATGTGCCAAGAGTTATACTAAGTCTATAATTGTTTAAAAAACATTCACATATAGGTGGGTCATTTGGTCCTGAGTGGTAGGGGGGCGCATGCTCCGAGTACTGCCTAAGGTGCTCAGAAACCTTAATTCGGCCCTGTATATAACATAGTTTCTCCCCAAGCTGTCTTTCCTGCATTCCTACATTCCTTGTAACCCTAACTAAGCAAATGGTGAAACATAAGGGTTAGAATGAGAATAAAGAAGTCATAAGGATTGTTACAACAAAAAAGGGGGAAACCCAAGATCTAAGGATGAGGATTAAATGAATCCTATGGCTCTGATTTAATCCTCATCACTTTAAATGATGGGTGAATAAAAATTTAATAAGTTTAGATAAAATTTAATTAATAGAACCTAGAGAATTATTCACGGGTGCGGAGAAGTTGAGTATTTTAGGGATATTTTTATTATTTATTTTTAATTATTAGATGCACATGGGTTGCTAAAATTACTTTATGGAAAATTTAAAAGATCAATGGGTAAGTGAGTATTTAATTGTTAAAAGGGGTGAAGTAGGATTATTATATGTCCATGAATTAATTTTAGTTATCTTAGCGGATTTTATTATTTAATTAACAAGGACCTTAGTGGGTAAAATTAGATGAAACTAAATTAGTAAATATTATAAGTAAAGTTGGATTAAAATTATTATTAACCTAGGAAGTGGAAATTAAATAGAATTTATTTAAGGATAAATTAATCAATTAAATTAAATTAGGGAAACATTAATTAATAAATATGGATTAAATAAAATGAAATTTATTCAGTATGTGATTTATTAGGTAATGAGTGAACATATTAATTCATCTTAATTAATGTATCTAAAATTGGATTAATGTGTTTTAATTAATTTAAAAAAATAGTTGTAAATTTTCAAGTAGTGTTGTGATCTTGTGTGGGATGATGTGGCATAATTTTTGCGGTCGTCACAATTTGGTATTAGAGTCATGGGCTCAATAGTTGGACCCTGGGAAAACATCACTTGCAACACATGTTTTATGGAACATTTCTTGATAAACCTATTTCATGGGACGTATAACTTGAAAAAGGTATTATTTCAAACATATTGCAAAAAATGTATTAACTAAAAGATTATTATTGACACATATTGTTTGAAACATACTTGTAAATAGGTGTGAATTATGAGTTTACATATCATCGTAATGTTGGCTAATTCTTTGTAGTGCAATATTAGTATATCTATATGTGAATAGAATTTGTAGAGAATATAATTATTTTAAGGTGGGTTATGCAAACCACGTTCTAAATCTATAAGTGAGTAGAATTTGTATAAAATATGATTATTTCAAGATGGGTTATACAAATCCCATTTTTAGTAAAATATAAGACAAATGAAAATAAGTGTAAATATATTACTTTAAGTTTTTATATTTTAATATAAATAATGTTTTGAAAATTTTATAGTAAAAGAGCAAACTGATTTTTCAAAGCATCCTATACTTCCATTGGATTTAAGCTGAGAAATAAGTTCATAGATAAAACATAATATACTTGAAGGCTCTGTAGTAATGTGGCATATATGTATGTTGATTTTCAAAAAATAATAATTGTTGAGTTATTTTATTTTATCGTATTGACTTGTTGTATTGTCATGCCTTATGTATGAAGGCGGTAGAAGACATGTTTAATATTTTTTCCAACAAGATATACTTGTAATGTCAAAAGTTTGTGTTGAAACATCCTACCCATCAACATGAGAAGAATGAAAAAGACAAAAACTATCTCAAATACATAAGGCGTGCACATTAAACTAATGCAACATTGTATGTATCACAAATAGAAGTAAATTACAATTCCATACACAAACGAAAAATTGAGCATTGTGTTTGGTTAGAAGAAGATGAAAAAAAAGAACCAAGTCTACATGCCTTTTGAGACTAATTAATTGTCCCTCCATACAAAAATTATTTTCATACTATTATTGATCCATCCATACAAAACATTTTTCTCCCTGATTTAAATATAAGGTTTCTCCACATTTTAAATGGTGAATTTTCTCATTCCCATTTCAAAATTAGAAGGTTTTTAGGCTGGTTTTGGATTATGGGAAATCAAATTTGTTTCAATGTTTTGGATCTTGAAATATCATTTTGGAATCTCTTTTCCTCGGCCTTAAAATATTCTTTCCATTTTCCATTGCTTTTAGTTAATTTTTCTTCCCATGTTAGAGAAATTTGGTCTAGAAGAAATCGTGTGACCTGAATTATCACATTTGCTAAAACTACTTAATGTTAAAGGTAAAAATTTGGTCATTAAAATTAATGAAGCTAGGTGCATAAAATGGTCAGAGAAAGCCAGAAAAACCTTTTTCAATGATGTTAAATAAAAAACTCATCAACAATTGATGAGGAGTGGGGTGAAGATGATAGTCATATGAGGAAAGAAGATGGAATTAGTATCATGGTTGAGTATCTCTTTGCCTCCTAACTTCCTTTGTAAAAGAAATAAATTTACAGATAGGATTCTTGGCTTGAAATGAAGTTTGTCTTTGTTGTATTCCTTGGCCTAAAATCAATCATTGTTAACATGATGGAAATTGAATCCTCCATTAACGACCCATAACTCCCTCCTTCAGATCTCATTGTAAAAAGAAGAATGTGCAGAAAGTAACATTAAAAGAGAGACCACCTACCTTCCACGATATAAAAAAACATTAAAAATAGAAATTTAGAATAAGAACATACATAAATTGGGGGGATTTTTAGGAAAACATTGAGAGGCGGGATTATTAAAGGTGGGATATTTAAATTTTAAATCCTAGATAACACGTGGAGGGATTTCTAGTGTGATTGACCGGTGATGTTGTGTGAAGTGAAAAATGAATAATGAACCGAAAATAGTGGTTTGAACATGATCAATAGTAAACAAAGCAATGGGAACTGAAAGGGACAAGTCAACAAGGGCTAGGAACGTGCCAGAAAGTTATGCGCAACATTTATTTTTCCGCTGAATTTTTTTGGGTCGTTTCATGTGCCAATTTTTTTTGCTTGGCTTGTATTAGTTAGTCTTGTTGGAATATGCTTGTATTATGCATGTAATTTATCGTGTGGATGAAGAATAAGTTTAGAAAACAAAAGATTGGTTATTCATGTAGTCTGTAGCCTTTTAGCAAAGCCTAGTTGAGTCCTAAATTTAGGAATTATATAAAGCTAAATAAAACAAAAGAAATCTATTTTAAAGCATGCACAACATGCGTGTTTCTTGAGTAAAGTTCTATTTGTGGAAGCTTTTTTAATATAATTTTCAAGTTAATTTTAGGAGTCTTTTTATACATTGTAAGAGAAATTTTAATTATAGTTGATTTAGAGCAGAGTGTTGCACACACAACTTGAATTGTAAGTATCCAAAGCTATATGACAGTGAAGAAATACATTTTTTATGCACAACAATGCTGGCGTTAATGGTTACTCTGTTTTAGTTTCAATTTATTTAATTATTCATTTTTTTGTTTATTTTATAAGACTGCATACTTTATACAAATTGGTATCAGAACGTTGTTTTCCGGAAGGGTATTAAATTGGCAACAAGCTAGGGATTCTACATTTGATATGCAGAGACCACAATTTAATGGAAAGAATTACGAGTACCGGTCATTGACCATGAAGGTGTTATTCAGATCACAGGATGTGTGGGACATTATTTAGAATGGGTGCACAGAGTCTATAGATGCAACAACATATAACACATTTTCTTAGATAGATATATATATACTTTGAAGGAGTTACAAAATAAAGATGAAAAATCTATTTTATTTATTCATCAAACAATGCATGAAAGCATCCTTGTAATGCCCCGTTCGGCGTTTACCCTAGTTCTTGTCACAATGACCCTCTTGTGGAGCGTCGAACGGATGTGTGTAATTATGATGTCTTGGATCCATGGTCAGTCTTTTCTTTGTGTTCGCCTTCGAACGTTAACATCTAGTTTATCCCCTTGGTTGCTTAGGCATGTTCACATGTTGTTTTAATCATTGTGAGTAATGGGCAATTCGATTCTTACTTCCTCTTGCTTGCTCGTCTGTTTGCGATTTAATCTTCTTGGGTTGAATAGTAATCATACAAAATTCGTATACCTTTTTAGCTTCTGGGAACTATTCAAGTAATCTTGTAACTCCTTTTTGCATTTGTATTAATATATCTTCTTTCGTATGCTTTGTGAGCTTACCTTAGTTAGTAGAGATTTTGTTATCCCGTATCTTTGCTGAAGGAGGGGCTCATGGGGGCGCCTGGCGATGGGGAGGAAGTGTGATTTCAAATATATTTAAAGAATCTCATTAAAAATCTTGATTATTAGAATATGTATAAAATTCAAATGCTATTCTGTAAGACACTTAGTAGCTTCCTCTAAATACATTCATTGATTTATTCTAATTGATTCTTCTTGAATTCAGAATTGAAGTAACATACACATTACAATTTTCTATAATTGATGCAAACATCGAACTTCTTTAATTTTCATGTTCCCAATTGATTTTCAAGTCCTATCTTATAATGGTCTTGAAATCACAAACTTTAGGCCAACTAATTTTTAAATGCTAAGAATTCATTAGAAAAGACCCGCAAAAATATTTTAACCTCTACCATGGAATTAGTAGGTCGTGGTGAGGACTGCGCGGTTTTTAAATCTTTTAATTACCTTGCACCTACCCTCCACTGCCACCTTGGTCGACCAGGTCCATTCGCAGGTCTTGATTGCAAGTGGATGACTTTAGTCTCCTCCCAACCTCCCAACCTACAGACTGTAATGGCCATCATGTTTCTACCTTGCGTGAGGGAGATGGGAGTCGGTGGAGGCCTATATTTCTTCACTTGGATCTCTTTTTGATTCTTTTATTCAATGCGTATGGGTGCAGTATGGTTTGACATGATGGCTAGTGAAGTAGGTGTTTTCTTCCTGGTTGCGTGGGCAGAGAGGCCAGCAAAATCTTTCTGTCATGGTGTTTTTCTTCCTGGTTCCTCCCTGCATGCGTGGTTTTAGATGGAGTTTCAAGCTAGTGAAGCAGGCGTGTTACCTCTACTTTCATTGAGTGTTGCGAGGTGTATTCTTGTCAGGGATCCACAGCAGCGACCCGCAACAGCATTTAGCCAGGCAGCAGGAAAGATAGCAGAGCATTGTGGGTTGCAGCTTACAGTCTATTCTTTTCTGCGGGTTTATTGGGTTAAAGAGAGGATTCGACCTGTTTAACTCTCCCTTCAGGAGCGCGTGGGATCGAAATGCGGGAAGGACGTTCACTGTTCTAGTCGCAGGCTCTTCTTCTCCCTCTGTCGCTTCGTTTTCCCCGCGCTTTGTGAATGCAAACACCCCATGGCATGTCACGGCTCCTCCTCATTGGATGGACGATACCGTTGCAGTCGAGTATGGAAGAAATGCGACGGCAGGCATGTTGCAGTATAGTAGAAGCCTTTGTGAGTGCTTCCAGCAAGCAGGTTGTCCAACTATGTTGTTATCTGTTCAGTATCAGATGCATCCTCAAATTCGGGTTTCTCCTTCAAGATATTTTTATCAAAATCGACTATGTGACAGTGAGAGTGTTACCAGGAGACCTGATGATATTTATTTACAAAGATTCTCTATTGAGACCCCCCCATTGATTTGTGGCATTCTGTCACATTTTTCACATTGCGTGGATTCTCTCTCTCCTTGCATACGTTTTTTGGAGGCGTATTTCTTCTTCAAATTTCTATTATCCTTGTTCCTTGTGCTTTTTCGATGCCTCTGTCCTTCTCTGGTGCCCCATCTTTAACGCAGGCTGGAAGGTTGTTTAGAGGGTTGTGCAGTCTGGCCTTGTCCCTTTCTTTCAAGTATGTGCTGGACTTTTGTCATTAAAACCATATTGTGCATACCGTAGTCTTGACAGCACCTGAGACCACCGTTCTTTCTACTCTTAGATCCATATTTATTACATACACAAGGATTTTTGAAGAAATACCTACTTTATCTCCTATTAAGGGAAAAATTCCAAGTTGGATGTCATGATGGGTGATTTCCCCTTTCTGCTTGTTTCATCTTGTTTTAGCTTTTATCGTTGACAGTATGTCGGTTGAAAGGATGTGTGTGCCCTCTCCTCTGAATGTTATGTTTCTCTTACTCGAATGATAGACCTTCGTCTATTTGTTTATGTATTAATTCTTCTCTGCGATTGAGTTGCAAGTTATTATGTTGATCAACTAGTATTTTTGATATTATGGAAGTAAGTTACGATAACTATGAAGCTCCTCCCTAGCACCCAAGTTGTCTTTTTACATTTTTTTGTTAGCCCCTTCGCAAGTCCCTTTGATAACCTTTTGGCATCGAGAAAGAAATGTTGTAGGATTGTGTGAGCAATGTGTGGGCTGGCCAGCTTAGAGTTTTGGTATTAAAACTGGTAGAATGAAAAGGTTTGTGTGCAATGTGTTTTACCTTCTCGCGTGTTTAGACTCTTATACTATCTTTCATCTTGTTTCTAGGCTTTTAAGGCCATCCTCAAGAAGTACCTTGACCATCCGTATCAACTTGAACCATATCTAGCTTTTCGGATCAACTAAGATTGAGGTTTCATTGTACGAATCCAGTACCTCGTTGACACTAGAATAGTTTGGTCTAATCCCCCTCTTAGAATTATTGTTGATGGCGCTCTTCTATTTTTCCTAACTTGCATTATTTTCTCCCCTGTAATGTTAACGCTATTAATTAATATTGGTCGGTTTTTCTGCACGTAATTACCGTAATAGTTTGTGATGGAAATTTCCTTAAATGTGATTAATCTTCGGGAAAAACTCAGCTTTCATTTGATAATCTTATGGATTCATAGCGGAAGGTTTTGTTTTGATAATGTCACTTAGAAATTATGTTTGTATCTATTTGTGCAATGATTGACTGTGTTACCAAGGGTTGCCGTAAAATATGGTTTTTTTGGGATATGGGTAATTTATTTTAAATTAACCAAACATTAGTATTGTAGTGGAGGTTTGCAAATCTTTAGTGTTATAAAAATTTGTTGATGACATTATTGTATACTCTTATTGGACGGAACCCCCTTCTTCTCTCACGTGTTTGCTACTAGCCTGTAAGACTTTGATCCTTCTTGGATGATTGGAAAATCTTTGTAGTTAATGGTCAAAACTAGTATACTTTGCTTTCACCTCGAAACTTATGTTGTGTGTATACTTTATTTGAGCTCTTGTAAGCATTTTCACAACTCGATTAAATATGGCCTTTAGCAAAGTAAATGAATCTTTCAAATCCGTGGTTCCCCTTTATAAAACAGACTGCAAAATCTTGTCCTTTAAGAAATTGGATTATATTAGTCTATGCGGCTGCGAAGACTTATGAATAAAATCTAGATGGTTGGTGTATCATATCATATCATTAATCTTGTAAGAATCAAGGAAACACAAACATTGATGGGACATCCATGTTTTTTGCTACAATTATTTGTTCTACATCCATATAGGGCCAACTGAGCCATTGCTCAATACGAAATGGGCTATACTTTCGTTGCTTTGACTCCTAAGGGCGGAATGTTGGACAAGGTCTTCTCCTTAATTGATTGGCTTGATAAAGAAGTTATTATAGTGTACAGATGTGATGAAAATAGTGTTTAAACGATGTACCAATTCTATGTCAACTTCAAGTAGACTATCCTCATCATGGTATTGTTAAATCAATAGTCAAAAAAGTGGTTTTGTGTAGCCATATCATAGAACCTCCCAGTTCGTTCGCTAAATTTTGACTCATGATGAGACAAAATTTAGCTCCAAGCAAGCATTTTGGGTGTAGTATGATGGGCTCGAGAGCTGTAAATGAATATATCTAGATATTGAGTAGTTCCTGTGCAGAAAACCTTAATGTATGTTTGTCAAGTATATAACGTCCAGTGGGACAAGTTTAAATAGAGGATGTAATGTCTTGACATATAAAGTAAATAATTGTGAGCATCTTCATGACATCTGAATATGGAAGACCTTGTATTGTTTAAACCATGTAATTCAAATTATACGGAAAATTTGAGTTATGTGAAGTGTACTTTAATTGGAGTGTCAGTATTTTAAAACTTGATCTTAAAACCTTGTTTGAATCTTGTAATCTTGAGTGTTTACCCTTGCCTGAGAATTCCAATGTATTGAGTTAAACCTTGATTATGACACCTACCCAATCCAATCATAAGTAAACTAACATTCAAGTTGACCTCTTGGCTATATCTTCATTGAATTGTTAAATGAAATGTCAGCTATTCAAATAAATTCGTATGAGGTCACCATGCTTGATGCTAGCAAGAAATGATCTTTTTTAGTAATCCATTGGGCGTAGAATCATTGCAATAAACTTTATAACTATATCCTAGACTACAACTCTATTGAACATTATTCCTTTCAGCGATTCTATGGACCAAACCATTTAAAATAAAAGGTGATTTGAAGGTGTTCAGTTCTTTGAATGATATGAACTCGTATTCTAATAAGCCAGAGAAAACAAATTGGAAGAAATGCATAAGCATCTTTTCACCGCCTTGATATGAAATGTGACCTACCATTTTCTTAGGTATTTCACCTTGAATATTGAGCGAAGTACTAAAAAAATCCTGTTGATGAGGCATGGATAAGAGCCCTAGCTTTCAATTTACTGTGAAATAACTAAAGAGGTCCATGAAAGATGTTGAAAATCAGCTCGACCTATGGAAATCCCTTAACCCAATCCAATGTTGTACCTGTATCTTTCTCTTAAGTGTAGTCAGTCAGGAACTAGCTCTAAGAACCCTCTATCAGATCTTGTAATCTACGAATCTTAGTAGATGTTTTGGTGAGCAGATGGCACTTGTGAGAATTTAAAAATCCATTTTCTTGATCGAATTAAGCAAATAAATGTCATATCCTACTAGAATACCTATCAAGAAACTGGATCAAAGGACTGCAAACTTTGCATGGTCATCGATGATTGTACGAATCATAGGCTTGAGCAAAAAAAATAGGAAAATTAATTTATAAGACACACTGGGGACATTTCTATGCTTTCCTCTCCATCATTAAAATAAATACCCTCAACAGTATCTCATTGAGGTTGGCCCTTGAGCTGTCAAGTGTTTAGACAAAAATTGTACTTTTGATGGTTGATTCAAAGAACTTGGGTTGTTCAAACTCTTCTTATTATGAAGTTTGATCTGTGATTAACAATTTCCGTTCTGACTATGTAGTCCTCCAAAGAGAGATTTTTTGAGAGAGAGAGAGAAATGAAAGGAAACTACTATCCACACTGGGTTTCTTGTAGTCCTTGGTTATGTCCAAGGGAGACCTTGCAACATGTTATGTGTCAAGCATTGTAATAAAAAAAATGTATCTTGTAGCCATAAAATGTAGGGCCATGTTTGAATATTTGGGTTCGTTACAATGATCCCAATCATTGGTAAATTGATAATCTAAATTATCTTCTTGACCAACAAGCTCGATTGTAAGGTACTGTTAATGGATTCTGCACTTCCTTGTGGTCTTAAACAATCTCCACAGATTGATTCCTTAGTACCAATTTAATCAACAAGCTTGGTCAACCCATGAATCAAATAATTGCATGAATTGTTGTTTGCAAACATGTTTTTTTGTTGTTTCAAATACAAAAATATTGTTGCCCATTTCTGAAGCAGTTTGCAAATTTATCATCTACATAGAAGAAGATTAAAGTACAACCATTTCCTGTATGGATTCTTTCTCCAAGTGATGTGAATCATGATTAAGCTCCAAATTTGGTAACCTACATTGCAGAAAATGATGCATGCACTCAAGTATGAGCATTAAGAATAGTGGGATACTGTTCTAGAAGAAAATTTCTAACCTATAACCCACACATCAAAAGACTTTGGAATTCAACATAAGAACACTCTTGTTAGGAATAATAAAAATTGATATGGTAATATGAGGACAATCAGGAATCCTGTACAAAATCAAGCAGATATGAGATACATGAGCCATAAGTCTTGACAACAACCTCACAAAATTCTTCCAATCATTGAAATCAATTTGGTCGATTCTGATGTCCTGGTCAAGCAAGCTACCTATGTGGTACATTACCCCTTTATGGGGAAGGTATCTATTTGAACATGACTAGGATTCACAAGGGTTTGTGATGTTCATTGCGCATATCATGAGTCTAATTTTAAAGAAAATTCTATGAATGAGCTTATTAAGTTGGCCTTCCAGCCAAAGCATAGCCAAAATCCTGAGGAGTTTCCCAGTTCTCTAATTCATGTTGCCGAAATTATTATCTCCTAATGTCAAGGGCAGGGTCATGAATCAGTTAACTTCCAAATTATTTTTGGATAACCTAATTCTTGAAAGCAAAACCATCCATAAAATTCTTACCTAAATATTTTATTGATTAATAGTTAAGTTTGGCTCAAGCATATTAAGTCCATTTGTGCTACAATATTGGTTGGTGGCGATGTGGAGAAAATTCATCCATATCTCCATCTATACATGTTCTATTAGAGCACTTTTGTCTTGTTTATCTAATGTATTTATCGTTTTACCTCTTGCATGATGGAAACGAATAGGATTTCTCAACATAGTCTATTTACGTATGAGCCTGCAATATTGATGTCACAGGAAATAACTAATATGTTTCATAGAAATATCTCAAAAGGCTTTTGCTACTGGTTTGACATAATAGCTTGTCAGAGTCGCCAATCTATAGTGAATGACATGTATGAACAGATTCACCCATGTAAAAGTATAAAATATTCATGTTCAATATATGATCACTCATATTCCACCGTATGTTCCAGAGATGGCTGTAGTCTATACATGCGAGCAATATGTTTACCTTATATGATGAATGGACAGATATGGTCTTTCTCCTCAAATCTTCGCACTTCTACATAGGAAATAAGCCATGCACAAATGTTGTACTAGGGTTAGTGAAAGCTTCCACATGCCTTCATAGGTGAAACAATTAGATTTAAAGGGCTGGATGCCCTTAACTTAGGGTGTATCCCTAAACTAAACTGATTCTTCTAACTGAGTTACTCATTCCCACCTGAGAAAAAGATAAGAACCTGGCTATTTCATCTTAGATTGTTACGATGTTTCTAATATAGCATATGTGGCTTCAATCACTTCTTGATCCCAGTGTAAGTTGTAGTGCCCACTTCCCTTTGACACCTTTTTGTTACTAATCATGATACTACTGATTATATTATGGACATGATTATGGACCTTATTATAGTATGATGACAGAGGTTAGATCATGGATTATTGTTGACTTGATTCAGTTATGATACTTGATTATTATTAGAGACATTTTATATGTTGATGATGATATACTGTTCGACATGGTTATATGATGGATATTGTGTGTGGACTTGTGATATTTGGATATTATGAGTAGACCTAGGAATGGTAATTATTAGATGATGATATAAGTTGTTGAGTAAAATTGTAAATAACATTGCTAGATTACTTTGATGTTGTTGTGATTCATATATCTAGATGATTTTGGTAATTATATTTAGATTAGTTTGGATGCTCTGATATGGCTGCGAGGCCGAAGGAGGTATTTGTGTTTTACAGGTTTAAAATATCCCAACAAACATCAGGAGATTAGAGACTAACCACATTGGTATTCTAGATGAATTCAACAAGGTCACCATGGCAACTAGTATTTATTTGTGCATGTTGTTTGTGTGTGTTAGGGATTCCCATGAGGGGGATCACCTTTAATTGTGACCAAGGGGTACTTATGTATTTTCTTTTATTTTTGTCCCTTTGTTTATGTTTACATGTGTTTATTTTGTGATGCTTTTACCCCTTTCATTAATTATTAAATGGTGTGTAAATTTTGCGAGTAATAATATTGTTAAAATAAATAAATCAAATATGTCATAAGAAGGTAATTAATGAGAGTTTTTGGCCATGATTTGAAGTGTTATAAGTAATGTGTAATTGATGTGTAAGAGATATGTAAGTGATGTGTGAATTTAAGTTTGAGTGTGAAACACTCCACGTTCTTGGAAATTTGAATTGTCCTTGGAGGCTGATTCCTTGGATGCTTTTGGGACAAGTTAAACTTGTCCCATACATCTTAAATTTAATTACCAACAATACCCACAGTTAGGAGAGTTGAGCTTATACTTTTATAATGATTTTTGAGAAGGAAGATTGTAGGTTTTAATTGCACTTTTCTTACATGATTTAATCTCAGTCCTTTGACGTGTGGGTTGGATTTGAGTGTGTAAGTAAACAGTCATATTATTTACCCACCTATTTATTATGCATTGGAGAATGAAGTTGAATTTTGGGTTGGGGTTGAATATGTGCGATATGGAATCCTACATAGATCTGCCTCATCCTCTTTCCTTCCCTCTTCTATAAAATTTGAATTCCTTTCCTTGTTTTGGGTTGCTTCATTTTTTTTGGAGACTTGATTCTTGGGTGAATTCCCTGCTATTTTGGGAGCTCTTGCTTTGAAGAAGTTTTTGGAAGATTGTTGCATGCTTTTGCTTGGCTGTTTTGGATTACTTTCATTAGGATAAAGCTTGTTGTTTTGGAACTTGGAACAACTCCATCATGGAGAGGTAGGAGCTTGGCTCTTGAAATACTCTTCTTTTATAAATGTGAATTTTTTGGCATATTTGTGGTTTGTTGGGTAGATGGCCTAGGAATGGTGTAGGAGAAGACTATGGGGTTACTTTGTGGGAGGAAAAAGTGTGTTTTAGGGAGGTATAAGGGTTGAGGGAGTTGGGATTTAGGTTCCACCTTACAAAGAAATAACTTGCACTTATTTACTCGTTATGGGGTTCCATAAGAGGTTGGGGAGGCATAAGGAAATGTGAGGAATAAGTGGTACTTGGGGGAGGCATAAGGGCATGTCAGGGATTTGAAATGATATATATATATATATATATATTGGTGGTTTGTTCTCAGGTGGTGATACCCATTTCTCCTTTGGGAGGCATAAGTAGCATCCCCCATAGTTTCTTCCTCCTTTGGCTTGTTGTATGAAGCCTCAGTAATGTTTTTCATGCTTTAATGTAGTTGTGAACTACATTCTATTTTAGACTATGTTTTATTGTGAAAATGTTACTTGTGTGTTTGTGGAAGTTTGTTGTTGCCATGAGTTGGATGACATCTTTTATTGCATTGTGGTTGGGGCTCGGGGGCCAATGAAGAAGGAAGGCTTCTCCTCTTCATTGGATGTATTGGTTAGGTGGAGAGTGTTACCTATCCCCTATTCTTATTGGGATCAAATTAGAAGAATGAGAAGTATGCATGTTGTTGTTCTGGAGCAAGTTAGAGTAGGTATTTACCTTAGCTCATGTTCACCTAGGTACTTTATTTACCTTTATTGTATTTATCCTCACCCACTTATGTGTGTGGATATTTCATTTGTCTTATTTAGATATTAGGAGATATTATCTAGTTATTAAGTATCGTTATTTCCTTGATCTATGGTATTGACTAGATCCTTGATGTCTAGTTCTCTCCTAAATCTATGGTCTTGACTACTTCTTTGATGACTAGTTATTTCCTTGATTCATGACTTGATCTACGACCTTGACTAGTTCTTAGATTGTTATTCCTTGCCTACTTAAGCAAGGCCCATTCTCAATGTATTGCATTGAGTTCCATAATAATATATAATATTGTTGCTCATTTGTTTGCAAAGGTTTATGTATAGTTATTCTGGTGATTTTATTTTATCTTATTGATCATGGTGTTTGATTAGCATCTGTGTTCTTGGCTTGGTACGATCTGGTTATCATTCTTTTCTTGGTATCAAAGCAGGAGATTGCTATTGACATCCGTTTGTAAGTTTTATTTTACAAATAAATTATTTGTGTATTCATATATTTGGGATTTGGTCGTATTTTGTTACTGCGTGTAGTTTTATGCAAAATAGAGGCTTCTGAATCCAAAAGGCATGAAAACCCTAAGATCCACTGTAAACTCAACCGATTTTGGAGGCAGTCATTTTTTGTGGTTTTTTAATTTTTGCAGAGGACACAGGTGCACCTTGGGGTTCAAGCCAAGGAAAAGAAATCGTGATTTGATTTATTTAGGTTTGTTGGATTTCTCAAGATCAGTGCTAGGTTTTTTTCTGTTGCAGCATATCTATGTCGGTTTGTGCGTAGAAAGGCTTTCTTGTCTTTCCTTCTTTGGTAGGGGTCCACGGATGCTGTACACGTTTTTTACTATTTCAAAAAAATCCGTAAGTTGCTATTTTTGGAAATAAAGGTCACTATGTACATAGTCCAGAAATAGTAATTTTTACCGCTTCACACCCATTAAAATCCTTAGCCCTTTGTCATATGGTATGGTCCTACGAGGGCATAAAGATTGTGATTCCTACTAGTAGGTGCTTAACTTCAGCCCCCTTTAATTTTATTTTTGTGGTGAAGGCAACAACAATTTATTTTGCTTCAGTGGCAACTAAAATAAATAACAGAGGAAACTATTAAAAATTTTGTAACTTTTGATCGGTAACTCGGTTTTGAGTGTTTTTTTTTAAGTGCTTTATTTTTCACGATCTTTCCATTGGAAATATTTATTTTGAGATTTGCACTATGAAAGTGCCAAATATGGAGGAGTGTTGTAATCAATTATGGATGAAATTTTGGCTGAGCCCGATGTCCTAAACTTTTGGGAGTTGTCGTTTTTACCTATCATGGATTTTGAGAATGATATGCTTTTCTCTGAAGTGTGTGGACTTCAAGAGGATATTGTAAAATTTGTGAAAGAAAATAGATGGATCAAGAAGAGAAATTCTCTTCTACAATCACTCATTCACAATAAGGATACAATAATACACTCCATGCAGAACAAACTTGCTAGCCTACAGCATCACCTTCATATTGTGGACAACCACAACCATGCTCCTACTCCACTTACAACTATTTATCCTGAACCCACTGACATTGATCTGTCAGTCTTTGAGTTTGTTCCTACTCTTGATGCTCATACACCTCTAAATCTTGTTACTGCATGCTTTTCCACATCTGTGCCTATTACATTACCACATGTTGTGTATCCTATTTATGCTCAGCTGCATGGATTTTTTGAGAAGCATAATACTACATTTAGTTCTCGTATGCTCCGTTCGATGGGTCTCACTAGCTGAGTCATTGGCAGACATTCATAGGGTATTATTTCATCTATTCCACATGTTAAGTGGAATTCTCGTCATGACATTGGTTTTTTAGCAAATACTTCATTGGGATCACACATTGATAGAGCTCTTTTTTTTGTTCGCTTGACTCTTTCTGAGGATCCTGAGCAACACATGAGTTTTACATCTTCACTCAGGCTTGAGAAACTTGAGATTTCAGTTGTCAGACATGATCAACCTGACACACATTCTGATATTCTTTTACATGTACCCATTGTTTATTTTGCACCAAGTCATATGAAGGCATCTTCTTCATCCATCTGTGTTTATTTAGGGTGGATATCTGATCACTCATGGAGATGATATAGGCATTCGTTGAGAGGATTCTACAGGCATGGCTCCTCCACCATTCAGCCTCTTGCTCCACATTCTATACCTTCTGCATTGTGATGCTTCTTGTTCTGTGCATTTTTCTTTAGCAGGTGTAGTGTATCTCTCTTGTTTGTTGAGAGATTTTGTATTTGTATTTTCAACACTTTTGGCATGTTGATAGTATCTCTTATGGGGGATCTATTCTGGTGCATTCTAGTGTTATTTTGTCATTGTTTAAGTAGTTGTTTTATGCAACTCATAAAGATTTGTAGTATCACTCCACCCATTCATTAGTATGGGAGGGTGTGGTGTTGATCTTGCTTCTTCGGGTTTCATGTACTGGCCTTGTTACCTTGGCTTTTCATGGATCGTGACACTCTGGATTTTGTGTCCTTACCTTGTTTCTTTGGTTAGTGTTCTTTGATCGTGGAAAACCTATTTGTAGTACTTGATCGAATTATGTTTGGTGTTTTTTTCACTATCGACATTACTCCATTGACAGTCTCCTTGCATGGAACTATTCTGGTGGAGCCCAGGTGTCAGTTGTTTTTGAGTTTTTTGATCGACCAGTGGGGTCAGATCAAAGTGCACACCAAACTTCTTCAGCATTGTACGATTTTTTTGAGCTGAGCTTCTTGGGATGCCTTGGAGCGGGTCTTTACTCTCTTTACTTTGTTATTACTGGTTTTGGGTACCTTATGGTGTTTTTTTTCTCAGTTATTGTACATGAGTACCTCATCATGCCTAGTTTTCGGGACTCATACTTTGGACATGCCACATCTATTTTGGCCCCTAGCTTCACTTGAGGTGGGTGTTAGAGTAGTTATTTATCTTAGCTTATGTTCACCTAGGTACTTTATTTACCTTTATTGTATTTAACCTCACCAACTTATGTGTGTGGATATTTCTTTTATCTTATTTAGATATTAGGAGATATTATCTAGTTGTTAGGTATAGTTCTTTCCTTGATCTATGGTATTGACTATTTCTTTCCTTGATCTATGATATTTACTAGATCCTTGATGTCTAGTTCTCTCCTAAATCTATGGTCTTGACTAGTTCTTTGATAACTAGTTACTTCCTTGATTCATGGCTTGATCTACGACCTTGACTAGTTCTTAGATTGTTATTCCTTTCCTATTTAAGCAAGGCCCATTCTCAATGTATTGCATTGAGTTCCATAATAATATATGATATTCTTGCTCATTTGTTTGCAAAGGTTTTATGTAAAGCTATTCTGGCAAATTTCTTTCATCTTATTGATCGTGGTGGTTGATTAGCATCTGTGTTTTTGGCTTGGTATGATCTGGTTATCATTCCTTTCTTGGTATCAATGGTATTGACTAGTTATTTCCTTGATCTATGGTATTGAATAGTTATTTCCTTAATCTATGGTATTGACTAGATCCTTGATGTCTAGTTCTCTCCTAAATCTATGGTCTTGACTAGTTCTTTGATGACTAGTTATTTCCTTGATTGGTTCTTAGATTGTTATTCCTTGCCTATTTAAGCAAGGCCCATTCTTAATGTATTGCATTGAGTTCCATAATAATATATGATATTGCTGCTAATTTGTTTGCAAAGGTTTTATGTAAAGCTATTCTTTCGAATTGCTTTCATCTTATTGATCATGGTGTTTGATTAGCATCTATGTTCTTGACTTGGTATGATCTGGTTATCGTTCCTTTCAGAGAAAGGAAAAAGACAGTTTGATAGTCTGTTATGAAATGAAATCTTATTGTAGCCCTTTCCCACTTGGAAGTGTATGATCTGTATAATAAGTGTAATGGAGAGATACTTTATATTGATAATGAAAGTTAAAATTTGAAATGTAAAAGAGCTATACTCTGTTTTTTGTTTTTTTGGAAAGATTGTGAAAGAATGAAATGTATTTTGTATGTTGTATTTTGAAATCAAATACAAAGGAAGTTGTAAGATTTTCATTTGAATTAGTGGAAGTGATTTTTTCTTGTCCATATGATATTATTCCATTGGAAATCTGTGTTTAGCATGCATTATGAAATCCTTGTTTGGAAAGTGGAAAGGTGAAACACGTGAGAAGAAAATGTATTATTCTACGCTGTATATAAGATATGATTTTAGAAATAATAAAAGAAGAAAGTTGTAAATTTGTCTTTTGGAATAAATAAAGGATTGCATAACCTTCCTCAAATTTCATCATTGTATTGAATTTAATCATCTAGATGTGAGTTGTAATCTCTGTTTGAAAGGAAGATATGTGTATAAAGGAAGTGTAATAATCTATCTTTTAAAATATGTGAAAATTTGGAAATCAAAGATGTATTTTAGTTTTTGAATAGTTTAATTGAATCAACTAAATGTACTAGATTAGAATTGGGACATATTATAATACTTGGAAGAAGAAAATGGCAAATAAACCCTTTAAAAAAAATTGATCCTTGTCTTGTATTTTTTAAACTGGCAATTATTAAATCCAAAATGCACAGATTGAACATGTAATAGTTAAATAACAAACTAAACGATTAAATTGAATTATTTTTCCCTAAACGAATACAATTAGACAAAGATACTTAAAGGAAATCTTTCAAAACCATGCAAAACTGAGTTCAAAGTTTTCACAGTCATTTTATCGTCAAAATTATAAATTTTGAATTGGAATTAAATCAAATAAATCTACCTCTCAAACTTATCCTAACTCCACCTAAGAATGATTCTATAGGTTCATTTGACATGTTGAGAGAGGAAGAAGATCAAATTGGATAAATCCCACAAGTTAAAATTTACCAGTTTGCACTCTAAGAGCCTACAGATCGTTTTCTTGAAATTTACCACTTGAACCTTATCAAAATAAAAAATTAATAATTCCTAAGTAAAGAGGATGTCGATATATTTCCATAAATTCCTCATTTTACATAAACCAAGCTCTCCATCAAAATTTATGGCCTTCTCAAGTTTTTCTTCACTTGGCATAAAAAAAAAAATTGGGAAAAATTTCCTTGGCAGGCCCGAATTTTTCCCTTGGAGCTTTGGAAAATTTTTGGGAAATTTTTCCAAATTCTCTCCGCTAGCCCGTAGGCCTGTAGTCAATCAGAGGCTACCACATGGCAAGACGAGGTGTCAGCGAGGGGGGGGTTCCCTTTTTAACTTAGCACATTTGGAAAGTTTTGGGAAAATTTTAAAAATTTTCCCCACCGCCCAAGAACCAATCAGGTGATGCCACGTGGCATCACGAGGCATTGGTGGAGGAGAAGATTCCATTTTTCTTTTTTGCGTTTCAGAAAAATTTTGGGAAAATTTTCCAAGTTTTCCCCTCTGCCCCTTCGTCCGTAGCCAATCCAGAGCTGCCACATGGTATTGCATGGTGCTGACCGCGACACAAGTAAATGTTAGCCTCTTAGCCCTTCGGGGCATTAAAAAAAATTTCTCCCCACCACCCCGATTTTCCTGTATTGGCTTAGGAGATGCCACATGTCCCTTGTGGACTCGTGGGAGCGCAGGTGCCAAGTTGGCTTCTCACCTCATGCGGGGAATTTTCAAAAATGTTTCCCACCACCCAATTTTCTCTGTGCTAGCTTAGGAGGTGCCATGTGTCCCTTGTAGACTTGTGGACCTGCAGGAGTGAGGGCTTAAAGGTAGTCTTTTTCCCCCATGTGATAAATTTTTCCAAAAGTCCCCCGTAGCCCTGGAGACCCGCCCTTTGGAAAAAATTTCTCCCCTAGGCCCATAGGCCCGCTCTTGGGGAAAATTCTCACCCCAAGGCCCGTCGGCCGATAACTCGAAAAATATGAGGAGTTAGGAAGAATTATTCATGTCAATGGAAAGGTGCGGAAATTTCCTATCTAACGGGAATGATTTAGGGTAATTTTTAATGCATTAATTTCAAGAAAAATCAAGTTGAATCTTTAAGCTTGTTAGAGAGTGGGTATGGTGAGGAATAACCCTATGAACCTAATTGAACCTTCTAACCCTAAATTTTAGACATTATGATCTCTAATAATTTTTAGTAAAATAAAATTACATTCTTCATTGGATGTCTTGGTTGGGTGGAGAGCGTTTTCTATCCCCTACTCTTGTCGTGATCAAATTGGAAGAATGAGAAATACACATGTTGTTGTTCTTGAGCAATTTGATAGTCCTTGTGGGATGAAATATTATTGTATCCCTTTCCCACTTTGAAGTGGATGATTTTTATAATAATTTTAATGGAGATATACCTTGTATTGACAATGAAAGTTGAAATTCGAAATGTAAAATATTTATACTCTATTTTCTATTTTTTTTGAAATAATGTGTTAGAATGAAACACATTTTGTATGTTGAATTTTGAAATCGAATGGAAAGGAAGTTGTAAGAGTTTAATTTGAATTAAGGGATGTGGTTTTGTCTTGTCCATATGATATTATTCCATTGGAAATATGTGTTTAGCATGCACTATGAAATCTCTGTTTGCAAAGTGGAAAAGTGAAACGCGTTAGAAGAAAATGTATTATTCTGCCATGTATATAAGATATGATTTTTGAAAGAATAAAATGAAGAAGTTGTAACGTTTTCTTTTGGAATAAATAAAGGATTGTATAACCTTCCTCAAATTGTATCACTGTATTGAATATAATCATCTAGTTGTGAGTTGTACTATCTGTTTGAAAGGAAGAAATGCGTGTAAAGGAAATGTAATACTCTGTCTTTTGAATAATGTGAAAATTGGAAATCAGATATGTATTTTAGTTTTTGAATATTTGGATTGAATTAACTAAATGTATTGGATTAGGATTGGAACATATTGTAATACTTGGAAGAAGAAAATGGTAAATAAACTCTTTAAAAATTTGATCCCTCTCTTGTATTTTCAAATTGGAAATTATTTAATCCAAAATGCACAGATTGAACCTGCAACAATTGCAATAACAAACTAAATGATTAAATTGAAGTATTTTTCCCTAAAAAAATCCAACTAGACAAAAATACTTAAAAGAAATCTTTCAAAACCTGGAAAAACTAAGTTCAAAGCTTTCACAGTCGTTTTGCTGTCAAAATTGTAAACTTCAAATTGGAACTAAATCAAATATATACCTACCTCACAAACTTAACCTAACTCCACCTAAGAATGATTCTCCATGTCTATTTGACATGTTGAGAGAGGAAAACGATCATATTGAACAAATCTCATAAGTTAAAATTTACCAGTTTACACTATAAAAGTCTTGTAGATCGTTTTCGTGAATTTGACCCCTTAAACTCTTATGAAAATTTAAAAGTTAATGAATCCTTGTGCAAAGAGGACGTAGAGAGATTTCCATGAAAGTCCTTGATTTTCTGATAAACTAAGCTCTCTATCAAAATTTATGGCCTTCTGAATTTTTTCTTCACTTGGCATCAAAAAAAAAATTGGGAAACTTTTCCTTGGCAGGCCCGTGGGTCGGAATTTTTCCCTTAGAGCTTTCGGAAAAACTTTTGGGAAAATTTTCCAAATTTTCCCCACCTGCCATGCTAGGTCACAGCCAATCAGAGGCTGCCACACGTGGCTCCATGAGGTGTTAGCGGGGGGGGGGGGGGTGGAGGGGCAGAATCCAGTTTTTAACTTAGCGCTTCTAGAAAAAATTTTGGAAATTTTTTTTCAAATTTTCCCACGCCACCCCGCAGACCTACGATTAATCAGGAGCTGCCACGTGGTGTCATGAGGCTTCAATGGAGGAGCTGGATTCCCTTTTTTCCTTATGGCATTTTAGAATTTTTTTGAGAAATTTTTTCAAGTTTTTCCCCGCCGCCCCCTACCTACCTGCGGCCAATCAGGAGCTGCCACGTGACATCACGAGGCATGTCGGCGGAGGCATGAGAGTGAATGTGATCCTCTTTTTCCCTTCGGGACCGTAAACAAATTTTCTCCCCATTGCCTCACTTTTCCCGCATTGGCTTAGGATATGCCACTTTTCCCTTGCGGAATCATGGTAGTGCAGGTGCAAAGTGGGCTTCTCGCCCCGCATGGGAAATTTTCTAAATATGTTTCCCGCCACCCCACATTTTTTGTCCAGAGTAGGTATTTACCTTAGGGCACTACGTGTCACCTTATGGTACTCTCATGAGTGCAGGCGCTTTAGGTGGTATTTATCCTCACCCACTTATGTGTGTGACATATTTCCAAAAGTCTCCTACGGCCCCAAAGACCCACCCTTTGGGAGAAATTTTCTAGTTCTTGGGCCTGCAGTTCTTTCCTTTACTCTATGGGAAAATTTTCACCCCAACTTCTTTCCGTCGGCCCATGGTACTTGAAAAAATGAGGACTTAAGAGGACTTAGTATATATCATTGGAAAGGTGATGGAAATCTTGACTAGTTCTAATGGAAATGATTTAGATAACTTCCTTGAATGCGTTAATGGCTTAATAAAAACGAACCTTGAACCTGGTTCTTAGATCTGTTAGAAAGTGGGTATGGTGAGGAATTACCTATTCTCAACCTAATTGAAACTTGTAGTTCCCTAATAATTTTTGGACCTTGCTGACCTCTAATATATGTTAACAAAAGTTGAATGTACATTCTAGTGGATCTAGCGAATTGTTCTGAAACTTGTTAATGACAAGTATTGTCTTGATTAGAATCTGTGTTCGTAGACTCCTGGTACACAAAAAAATTATCGTTCCTTTAATATTTTCCCTAGAGCAGGAGATCCTAGGTTGTTGACTTCCATCTTTGAGTGGGTTATTTTGTAGCAGGAATTCATTGTACTATTCATATACATGGCCATGTGGTCGTATTTTGCGGGGCCTTAAGCGTTTTTGTTTTATTTCAAAACGAATGACTCCATTGAGATCTGGAAGGTTGTAAACTCCACCCTTTAGATCGAAAGTGAAAAATTACCGATTTTTGGACCCAGTCATTTTTTTGGCCTATCCGAATTTCCATTACAGGGAAGCAAATTTCCGATCCATAGCCTCTGCATATATGCACTTAGAAGAAATAAATCGCCATGGGCTTAGCGGACCCGCAATGGTAACTTTTGTATCTTCTTGAAAAAAGTGCATAATGTAACATATTTCCTGCTAATGTATCTATCTCGGCAATTTTTCCCTTTGGAAAAAAGTCTTCCATATGCCCGCAGGCCCGCTTTTAGAAAAAAATCCTTCCAAGTTGTGCACATTTGGTGCTATGCAAACATAGCAGAAAAGTTAGAAGGACTTCTTTACATTTTGAGCGGTAACTCGGTTTTGAGTGAAATTTCCTATCTGATGAAAGTGCTTGTTTTTTTCAGGAAACTTTAAGTTCTCGAAATATCTATTTTGAGAAATACACTATTGAAGATCTAAAGTGAGGAAATATGGAGGAGTAGTTGACTAATCAATAAGAGTGAGCTAATTTTAGAGAACACAAGCCTCTAGAAATGTGTCCATTAATTATTTTGCGTGAGTTAAATAGTTTTCTACCTATCTTAAGATTCTGATATTGATACCCACTTTTATCTAAACCCTATATGGACTTCAAGTTAGGATAGTTCCCTTAAATTATGTGGAAGAAAATTGATCGCTCAAGAATTAAAATTCATCTTACTACAAACACTCATACGATGAGTTACAGGATTTAAACTAATACACTTAGGGCAGAACAAAACTACAAGCCTAACACCATTCACCATCATATTGTGGACATACACTTAAATCCATGCTCCTAAAATCCACATGATAGTATATTGCTCTTGTACCTAACTAATTATAGGGATGATTCTTGCCAGTCTTTGAGCCTGAAATCAATTGTTAATGCCACTAGATCTGTGAGGGTTCCAAACTGCACCCTAACTATCCTTATGAATCTGTGCCTATTACAGTACCTTTCATCTTGTGTCATAGCCTCCTCATTTGGTCTCAACTTCATTTGCTTTTATTAAGCAGGGTTGAGGAGTGGATTCAGTTCTCGCATGCTCTGTAAGGAAGGAAGCTCACGAAACAGATTAATTTGGATCATAGCATTCACAGGGTATTAGTTTAGTCTATTCCACATGTTAATATAGAATTCTCATCTTTGATTTATTGGTATTGTAGAGATTATACCCTAGATCTGGGATCACACATTGACATTAGCTTATTTCTTTGTTTTCTCGAGTCTCTATGAGGATCATGAAAAACACTATGATTTCTGTACCTTGAATATATGAGATTTAATAAATTTGAAATGCCCATTCAAGCTATCAGACATGTTTAACCTGACACACTTTTTGATGCCTTAGGGTTTGCTGATAGCTTCCTTTTTACATTTTACACCAAGTCATATGCAGGCATCTTCTTCATCCATCCATGTTGATTTGGGATGGATATCTGTTCCCCCGAAAGTGATGCAACACCGCCATTCCCTGAGCAAGCCGACTCTATAGGTATGGCTCCTTCACCATTCGACCTAGGTGATCCAATTTCTATAACTTCTACCCTGCCTGGGTGTCAGTTCTTGAATCTGAGCATTTCTGATCAAGCTGGTGGTCCAAAGTATCTTTCCACTTTGCACAGAGGTGGAAGTATCTGTATCTTCGACACTTTTGGCATGTTGATCAGTCTCTATTATGGGGAGCAATTCTGGTCCAAAAACAAATTTTAGTTTAACAGTGATTCGAGTAGTTGTATTGACTTACTCTTACAGATTCATAGCGCCACTCCACCCATTCAGACAGTAGTTGAAAGGTGTAAAAATGTTTATTCTGCTTCTATGGGACTTAAATCCTTGCCTAATTACCATAAATTTTCCATTAGATTGTGACACTCTAGATGTAAGAAGACAACTTGCCATGAATACTTTGGTTCCAATAAAATCACTTGGATCAAAGCTCACACATATGAAGGGATGAAATTCAATATATTACTAAATGTTTATTGTTTTGCACTTTCCACATCACTTCGAATGATAATCTCCTTGTATGGAACTTAATTTACTAGTGGAACTTAGTGTCATTTTTTCCATTTATTTTTGTGATCAATCACTGGATTCAAAGACCACAGTGCACAAAAAACTATATTCAGCATCCCATACGATTTTATAAAAATGTCTTTCTTGGGATGCCTTGGAGCGGAACTTCTAAGTCTCTTTCCTTCATTCTTACTGGTAATGCAAATGTACTTTACAAGTAACAATAAACTTTCTTTTTCAGTTATTGTAGCATGAGTACTTTAGCAGGCCTAGTTATTGGGACTCATACTATGGGCATGCCACTTCTATCTTTGCCAACAATAGCATTACAACTTGAGGGGGGGTTAGAGTATGCATTTACAACTTAGCTCATTTAAGAATACCTAGGTACTTTATCCACCTTAAGTGGTAACTATCAAGACCCAGATTATCCAATGAAGGATATTTCTTTTATCTTGTCTAGATATTAGGAGATATTCTCCAAGTTCCCAGGTATAGTTCTTTCCTTGAACTAAGAGTATCCACCAGTTATTTCTTCAATTCAATCACAACAACACAAATGGGGGATGTCTAGGAAACACTCTCCTACCCAACCAATAATCCAATGACCGGTTCTTTGAAGACTAACTATCCTCCTCTGATTTATGGCCCCCAAGCCCCAACCAAAGTGCAATAAGAAATGGTTCACAGACTCATGGCAACTAACACAATGCTTCCTACATCACCACATCACCCCATCATCCAAAAATGATTAAAATCATCCAAAAATTTAAAAAAAATCGTAAACACTTTGAAAATGGGCTAAAAATGGCTTAAATGGGTAAAACTTTTTCAGATGTTTTAAAAGAATGACTTGTGGATTCACTTAAATCTACAATCATTTACAAAAGCTATGTTACTTACTTCATCTGTACTCTAGGGCACTATAAGTTACTTGGTATTGTTTATCGTCGTGCACATTGATTTTCCATTAGATCCATGTGTCATCCATCCTTTCCCTTGCATATACAAATTGCTTAGGGGATTCATTTTAAACCCTTGTCAATGATCAAAACATTTAGGACTACATCTCGATAACAAAATATTTATGCAACCATCTTAAGCGTTGTTGGTTTAAGTGTGTGTGATTGTACTTATTTCCTTGTTAAGTCATCGTTGCATGTTTGTGTGTTGCGTGGATTTGTTATTTTAACTATGAATAGATGTTTGTATCTTGGATTTTCATGTCATTTTATGCTTCCATCGTATGCTTACATTTTAATAAAGACCAGTTATGAGGATTTTAAGATAAATGATGATTACAAATTGTTTCTGTAAGCACTGGTTTGTGGATAGCTCAATATCCCATTTTCTTGTTGTTTTCCTCCTCTTTTGTTCATCTTTTATTTTCTTATGTTCTCTTTTCGATCGTCAATCGAGTTCCTCCATCACCCCATCGAAACTCAAGGTGGGGTCCCTTTAGCTAACTAATTTTTTCTTCTATGCCTTCAAAAGGAATTCATTTGCTTATATTTGTATACTTTCGTGACGTAGCTTACGTCACCCTAAAGAGGGGAAAATGTAGACACGTGTAGTTTGGTCAAAGCACTATTATTTCTAATATTACACTAACTATCCCCCTCCTTGACAATTGACATCACCTTGTTATTTAGGCTCCTCTAACTCATCGCTTATGATATTATTTTGGTCATATTTCTCCTATAAACCAACTAATGGGGTTGTTATAGTCCCTTATTGTCTAAACCATCTTCTCGTCCTCTTCTATACTACTTGTACTAGCTTCCTAGACTATCAATCCATGTCAAATCTTAATTTGACTCACTAATCAACTTGGTGACTGTAACGACCCAAAAAATCCACACATGAACAACACAGTGAAATACAGGATTTTTTTTTTTTTTATTTGCTTGACACATAACATGATGCAACATGTCGTCACCAAGTATACAAATAACACTATGAACAACTTGATACAAGGATGGCTATAAAGGCAGCACGGAAACGTTCACACAAAATCAAGGACAATTTACTTTTCTTTTTGACAAGACAACATAGAAGTCCATTCACATAACACACTTACAGTTAGGGCCAACCACAAAGAGTTATTCTTGAGGGTTATTTATTTTAATAAATATCTTGCAATTCTTAGCTTATGTTTTCCCTGGATATGATTCATACAATTCCTCTTACCAAGCTAAGTTTACACTGAGTAATCATCTTTAAATCTTCTCTATTATGACCTTTATTTCTTAATTCGTTTATCAAGATAAAGGAGTATTTAAATTCCACAAGGCCATCTGCTCACCACTAACGCTACTAAGATTCATTCTTGCCACAAGACAACATGGTTTTTAAGTTCAACACACTTAAGAGAAGAGATACAAGGTTCCTTGAAAAAGGGTTAGAGGGAGAAGGTTGAGATGAAAAATTTTTAGGACCTCATTAGTTATTGCCAGTATTAAATTGAGGCTAGGGTTCTTAACCAGAACTAACCACAACTTTACTTAGGCTTTGCTAGAAGTATTAACAAGGAGTAAAAGAATTTACTTTCCAAATGGCTGAGAGAAGAGGTGAGGTTTCAAAATTGTTTTCTCCTGTTTATTAAATCTTATTATCTTCAGAACCAACCATAGATTTCCTTTAAGTTCATTTAAGAATCCCACCATGAAAGGGATAGTATTCATTAGTGTAGCTAGGGGTATCAAGTTATATAATGTTACTTACAATGATAGTCATGCCCTTGATTACTTTAAGAATTTCTTGCTCTCAAGTTGGTGACCCCTATGTTATTTTATTTGAATACAACTTTTAATTTAACTTCCTAAAGTGTTAAACAATCCCATGTTAGTTTACTTATGACACTTTATTACTAAGTCATGGCAAGGTTTACTCAGAATTTATTCTCAAGGAAAAGTTTAGCAACACTCATTTACGAGAACAAAACAAGATTACATCATTTCTTAAAAAACTGATACTCCACAAGTCACTCAACCACAATAACAAAGTTTTCTTATAATTTCAATGATGGCACACAATACAAGGTTTCCAAAGTTCAGAAGACAAGGTCCACAATACATTATACTAAGACATTAATCCTCTTTTAAAACTTTCCACTTGACGTTAATAACAGTTGAACAACATAAAAAAAGAGGCTTCGAGGAAAGGTGCTTCTCAACTGAGGTTGATGAAAAAATTCTACAAATCTATCCCTCATCTACACGCAAGATCCATCTGCAGCAAATTTTCTACAAGAGTCAATTCGTGAGAACTGAGCAAGATAAGGCTACACAAAACCACCATAACTATTATCTAACAATATCATGAAAAGGAAGCACTTTATTACAAGAGTTGGTTCAAACCTCTAAACACTATTAACACATCAAGTTAAAGTAAAGTCTTCATCATGCCAATCAAAGAAGGAGAATACCTTGTACTTTAGTTAGGAGTAATAACAACGAAAGTATAGCAATCGTAAGAGAATGGCCCTTGGCCCTATAAGGAGAAAACAAACAATCTAGCATAAACAGAATTCCCATCAAGTAAGTAATTAAAAAAAATAATTACAAGATTGAGATTTGATATAATTAGACCAACCATCTAGAAATTTATCAAAGGTACCAACCGCATAACTAAAATAATACATTTCTAAAAGAACAAAAGTTGATCAGCCCAAGAAAGGGGAAACACGGGTTTCAGAAATCAACACAAAAAGCCATGTATAATTGAGTTTCAAACCAGAAATCAATTAAAGTATACACACAACATAAGTTTTGAAGCGAAAGCAAAGTATACTAGTTTTGACCATTAACTACAAGATTTTCCAATCATCCAAGAAGGGTCAAGGTCTTATAGGCTAGTAGTAAGCATGCGAGAGAAGAATGGGGGTTCCGTCACACAAGAGTATACAATAATGTCATCAAAAATTTTTATAACACTAAAGATTTGCAAACCTCCACTACAATACTAATGTTTGGTTAATATAAAATAAATTACCCATATCCCAAAACAACCATATTTTACGGCAACCCTTGGTAACACAGTCAACCGTCGCACAAATAGATACATAATTTCTAAGTGACTTTATCAAAACAAAACCTTCCGCTATGAATTCATAAGATTATCACACGAAAGCGAGTTTTTCCTGAAGGTCCAATCACATTTAGGGAAATCTCCATCACAACCTATTACGGTAATTACATGCATAAAAACTGATCAATATTAATTAATAGCATTAACATTACAAGGGAGAAAATAATGCAAGTTAGGAAAAATAGAAGAGTGCCATCAGCAATAATTCTAATTAGACCAAACTATTCCAGTGTCAACGAGGTACTAGATTCGCACAAAGAACCTCGAGCTTAGTTGATCCGTAAGGCTAGTTATGGTTCAACTTTCCAGGGATGGTCAAGTTGAGGATGGCCTTAAAATCCTAGAAATAAGATGAAAGATAATATAAGAGTCTACACCTGCGAGACGGAAAACACACTGCACACAACCTTTTCATTCTAGAAGTTTAATACCAAAACTCAAGCTGGTTAGCCCCAAGCCTTGATCACACAATCCTACAACCTTTCTTTCTTGATGCCAAAAGGTTATCAAAGGGACTTGCAAAGGAGCTAGCAAAATGTCAAAAGACAACTTGGGTGCTAGGGAGGAGCTTCACAGTTATCATAACTTACTTCCATGATATCGAAAATACTAGTTAATCAACATAACAACTTGTAACTCAATCACAGAGAAGAATTAATACATAAACAAACAGATGAAGTTCTATCATTCGAGTAAGGGAAACATAACATTCAAAAGAGAGGGCACACGCATCCTTTCGACCCACATACTATCAACGATAAAAGATAAAACATGAAGAAACAAGCAGAAAGGGAAATCTCCCATCATGACATCTAACTGACAAATCAATGCAAGGAAAAGTGGTTCAATTTCGCAATAATTGTAAATATAATAGCAGAAAAGTGTAGAAATATTTCTTCTCATTAGTGGGCACTTCCAAAGGTGAAATATTTCTTCTCATTAGTGGGCACTTACTATAGAAAATCCTGCAGCACCTTGTTACATCAAACATTCTCCTTTAAATGCTTTCAAAAACATTAGAATATATAGGAAAATGAGGTTGATGTAGACTATATAGGAAAATGAGGTTGAGTTGAAATCTCAACACCCTCAGTTTACAACTTGCATGACCAATTTAACTCTTCTTCATAAATAAAATAATAATAATGCTAAAAATAATACATGCTGCAAGGAAAAAATATACATCCGGCTGCAAGGAAAAAAACAACGCTCATGATTCGAGCCTATCCCTAGTAAAATTGAAGTTGAATCCCTTAATCCTTCCTTGGCATGAAAAAAGGTGAAAGTAAGGAAACTTAGCAAAAATTAAGCTAACCTTGGACTTATTTGCAAACAATGAAGCAAGAGTGGTGTTGTACCAACTTAGCAAAAATTAAGCTAACCTTGGGGAGTACAAGGTAAAGTTTCACTTTTGTGTGATTTCCAAAAAGGCCTATTTTGTCTTCAAATGCAAGTGGTGATTTCTTTCTCACCTATTTTGGCTCCATGCAATTTTTTCTTCTTCATAAATAAAATAATAATAATGCTAAAAATAATACATGCTGCAAGGAAAAAAACAACGCTCATGATTCGAGCCTATCCCTAGTAAAATTGAAGTTGAATCCCTTAATCCTTCCTTGGCATTTGGCTCCATGCAATTTTTCAAGTAGTGGGTCATAATTGTATATTTTGACTATAGGAAAATACAAAATCCCCATCTCAAATGATGACAATATTTTAACATTTCTCACATGCCATCGGACGTAAGATTTGCAAAAGCTTGGTTTAGAAGACCTAACCTACCCATTGTTAAAATTAACCGAACCAAGGTTCACTTAGCTCAAGTTAGGGTTGGAAACCCTAAAACAAAACAAAAAAATTATTTTGCTCATTTTGGAAGGCTCGTGGAGGTAAGCAGGTTCTTGCAAATTTCTCCTTGGCTATCATGTCTGTTATTCTGAAGCTCTGGTTTCACTATGCTAGCTGTATTTTTAAATGCGGGCTCACCATCACCAATTTTAGCCACCATGACTGAACCTCTGCATCTGTTGAAACTCTAACAAAAGATTGTGGCCTCCACTCACTTGTTCGCGTGCTCAATTTGGTGTTCATGGCTATCCTTTAAATCTTTGTATTTCCTGCTGTGGTGAGCTCTTGATTTGTTGTGACCGAGTTGGGGTTTATAATGATCATGCTTACCATTTTTTATACGTTTAAGCTTTGTTCTTGCATTCTCCAAACAATGTCCGCAAACACTAGGAATTCAAGCCTGCATTATTTTTTCCTTGCATGGAAGGTTTTCACCGTGACTCGGGTCTACATTTGTGAGTGTTTTCAAATAGCTTACCACCATTAAAAGGGTTTAAGGGCTTTCTTTTATTTTCCTTACGGCTGAGCTAGGGTATGGTCAGGCGTTGTGGGATCACCTCCATTTGAAGGCTTTTGATTTCTAAGGCTCAATGAATTCTAATATGAGCTCGAAGGGGCTACTTTTGGATCTTGTGATGCTTCTTTGTGTGGTGTGTGGCCTCTCATTTTGGTATTTTGTGCTCCTAGGCAAGTTGGGTTTTTATCCATTTGGAGATAGCTTGGATTCAAAGCTTTTGTACCTCGCTGATTCAAACCTTGATGGCTCTGCATAAAGCTCATTTGTTTTATTTTACATGACTTCGTTATTGCTAAGGTAAGCCCCAAATTTTTTTAACTTGCCTACGATTTAATTTCAAAACTGTGATTCCATTCCATTTGTGTATATGTGATTTCTGTAGCTCTAGTTTCCCTTTTAGATCTGGGTCAGTCTATTTTATATGAGATGGGTCGATTTTTTTTAATACGGCATGCTGTGTGTTGCTTTCGGTTTCACTTTACCGTATTTGTGCCACGACTTCCTTTTCTGAGCTTTATTTTATGGTTTGAAGCCCTCTCTTGTTATCATGCATGTTTCTGCTTGGGTTTTCTCTGTCTTATGCCACCATGGATTGGGGACTTGGAACTCGGATTCTCTGACCTTTTCACGCTAGGAGTTGACTGTAGTCACTCAGACTTTTTCTGTCATTGAGGCTCTGATCTAGTTGTACTGAGTATGAATGTTGAGCTCCATATATTGCAGGATGTCTGTGAATTCGAGATGGTTTCTATTATCACGTAGAGAGATGCCCACTTTTGGGTTTTGGGCACTCGAGTTGTTCCTTCTATGGCTCGATTAATGTAGATTTGATTTGGGTTTTTAGTTACATTTTAGTGTCATTTCCTTCTATATGTAACTTTTTTTTTACTGCCATGGTTACCTAAGCAAGATTTGGGTTTACCATATTTTTTGGGTTTGTAACTCTTCCACCTATTTTTTCTTCTTTTACTCCTTCCCATGGGCTCGTGGTGCATTGGGATGGAGACAACACCTTTTCAACATGGAGTCGAGCATCATGTGTCGTCATAGTTTCTTGGAATGTCAACGTGTCTTCATCATGTTGAGTTAAAACTATTTCCTTACATACTCTGAAACATATTTTACTTCGTTTGAAACTCAGAATTATTTGCAATTTGGTATTCATTTGCTTATGAATATGATTCCCTTTTCTACAAATCAGCATGTTCAGGATACATTCTTCAAGCATGCTCTTCAAATTGAAAAGTTGTCCTATTGTTGCGATCCCATGAAGATATGTAACTTGAAGGCTTGATGAATGCATATAGATGTGCTCAAGAAAATATGGAAGCCTAAATTTGAAAGCATGTTTAACACCTACATTTTATCCTGAAAGTTGCTCGAGACTTGCTCTTTCTTTGTGCATTTCATCTTTTGAAATCTAAAGTATTCCTATTGCTAGAACTTGTTAATAGTCTGATCAAAATCTGCAAATGCATGGTTGTCTTTGTATAATCTGAATCTCTTATTTGTACTTTTACTTCATGCATTTGAAGATGATGCTTTTGGTGAAAACTTCTCTGAAAATTTATGGAATCTTATATCTAATCCTTTTAAAAAAATTCTTTAAAGCTATAGATTGAATCTTGATTATTGCATCATTTTCTTAAAATCTGAATTCTCGTAAAATATAAAAATATTTTTGAAACCGTATACCTTTCTATTCTTTGGCTATCTTGTTCTGTGAACTTATCAATGATGTTATTTTCACGAGTTCTTTGATATGCTGCAATCTATATTTGAAATCTTCATTTCAACTTCTTATCTTTTGTAAACTAAAAACATTCATCCTCCATCTTAAAATTTTTATTCTTTTGACAATCTGCACTATGTACTTGACTTCATTTAGGTTAAATTAATATGACACCCCTTCAGTTATTTACCTTTATGAAATGTACATTGAAGTCTGCTACTGGAGATTAGTACTTCTGAAAGTCTGCAATTAATTGGAGATCTATTGCATTTTCCTTCTTGAAAATTGATCTTGAACTTGTAGCCTATTCACTAAAAAATTGATTACACTCTTCCTCAGAGGTATGCCATGAATGACAATTTGATGGGAACCTGAAAACTGTACTTTGATGGAAAGTGAGATTCAAAGATGCTTTCCCATACTAGAAATATATTTACTATGCAGTGTAATGGCATTATTCTATCCATTCTTTGATGAAGCTCTTTATTTTTGCATACATATGGATGTACTCTTCTTCATAATTATAAAAAATTGTACTTCTTTTTTTGTATCATGAGAATTTGCAATCTTGTCTTATCCTCCGATCTATACCTTATTATATATGCATTAGATCTATTTATTATATGAGATGGTCTTATTCGTGATCTGTACCTTGAATTCTCTCATGGCCAGTACTTAGTGTTATCCATTTTTTGCACTCCTGAAAAATGGACTAAACTATAGGTCTTGACATCGACAGTTAATGGAGAAGGGTTTGCTAATAGGTTAGTTCACAATGAGTTGGCTCGTCGTAGCGAAGGTCTGAGCCGAAAAGAGGGAAAAAAAGGTGGTACAAAGGCACTGGTATCATGTATGGATGTTATTGGTAGGTAGCATGTACATATGTTACTAGCTGGCAGCAAGAACAACAAGTCGCAGGTGGAGCAATGGTGCAAGAGTGTCAGTAGCATGCTTAGATGATACCAACCGGTAGCACTCAAAATTCTACCGATCAGTAGCATGTATGGATGCTAGTAGACGGTAATGGAGAGTGGCGGTCCTGACACTAGTCAAGAATGCTACCGGCTGGCGGCAATTTTTGTGCTACCACCCAGTTATACAAATATAGTGACGAAGAGAAGTCAAGCAACAACAAAGGCATTGTTAGCACTTGTATATATGCTTCTAACCAAAAATAGATTTTAAGCTACCAGCTGATAGCAGGGAAATAATGTTACTAGAATGTTACATTTATGTTACCAGCCGACACCAGAGAATAAAGTGCTACCATATGGGACCATAAAATACGTGCAACCAGTCGAGTGCAAGAACGAACCATGCATTAATGGAAGCAGTACAAGGTTTTTCAACTACCAATTTAATGAGGTATGGTACCCATTACTGCATGTGAAAGCTAAGTACAACATTTGTATGCCCTCACATACATGTTAATCAAATATGTTGGTTTATGAGGAAATTTGGATACTCTTCATCTATATATTGTAAAATTTGCATCATTTTGATGGGAGACTTTATGTAATGCAAAGGATCTTTACAAAAATTGTTCAAGAGCTATTGTGAGCTAAAGGTCTTGAATTTTGGCTTATTAGAAAGGTTTTTTACCTTATGCCCACATTGTAATGGATTGTGTATGATTCTAAGAAATAAAATTGGTATTTTTTAGCTTTTCTTTCCCTAATTCAAGTTGTATTGCATCTTTTACCTTCCATTATGTTTGTAGGTATATTGTGCATGTTTATATATCTTTGCAAGACCTTGTAATTTTTTGTGCTTTATGAATATAGGGAATTAAATACTATCTTAGACTGTGGAGTCTCCACTTGTCTTCTCTTACCTTGTCTACTACCTATTCTTCACTCACTTATATTTTCTCACCCTTTCTTGGTACCTCACCTTAGCTTAGAGTAGATTTACTTTTATGCATTCTTCTATCCTCTTCTCCTTGGAAAGCATAAGGGTAGGATTAGATTAGTTTGCCATTCTCTACACTTTGAAGAAGATGGCACTATGTTAGAAGAAGTGGGTAAGTGCATGAAGTTGGGTGGCCAAAAAGTGGACAAAAATCTTTAAAAAAGAAAAATGTGTATGCGTTTTGCTAAAACGCACTCGTGTTTTAATTTGTTTGGCTTGGGAATCATCGAACCATAATGTGTACGAATTTTAAACAAGCCAGAACGCGTATGAGTTTTGTGTAGTATGGACCATGCATATGTGTTTTGGTAAGTTATACTTACAAAAATAAATGTTTAAGTATAAGAAATAATAAAAGACATCTTATACTTTTATTATACCTTATTATAATAGTATGGACCATGCATATTTCTTCTTATACTTTTATTATACTTTATTATAATAGTATGGACCATGCATATTTCTTATACTTTTATTATTTCTTATAATTTAAATTTATTTTAGTAAATATAAGAAATTAGGGTCACTCTTCACCTTATGGAAATGGTCTTGTAGCTCCAACAGTTATAATCTAGAAGATAGTTTTTGAAAATCTAATTTGGTCAGTACTTACTCATTTTCAAGATTTCAGCAAATGACCTAAAACTTTCAGGGCATATATATTGTAGTCGGTCTTTGTTTTCGGAAAGCATACAATCATTTTTTAGGTAGTCATTTTTTAGGTTTTTTGACCTTCTAAAATGGATTTTGGACCTACCACTACTTGAATTGGTACTAATTTTTAAATTTGGTCCATAATTCACTTTAGTGACCATGAATTAACTCTATAATGTTTGTCTACTTATTACTAAAAAGAGATCCTCACTTTGCATATAGAGGATTGTTCCCTGAATGGGATTCGTGTCCTGTGGCAAAAATGAGGTGATTGTAATGTTCCTCCTCCTTAAGGTGTGATATCACTACTAGGTGTTGAATGAGTTATAGCTACGAATAATACCAAGTGAATTACATCAAGTGAACTCAGATGATTGCTCATTCTTAGAAACATGGTGCTCCATATAAAGATCATCCCCTCACCTTTTCTAGCTCTAAAAACATCCTTTTATGGAATCAAATTCATGATTCTCATACATGTTTTTGCTTATATGTCTCCTATGGAGACAAACGATGCCTTAATACTTCACAAATAATGGTCCTTGATAACTCGGTGACATGACTAGCTCATTTTAGCTTGTTTTGAATGGTGTTCAATTAACTACAAAATGGCCAAAATGCCTTTTTAGGCCTTGAAAGGAAGTAGTCTCTCATAAAAACTAAATGAGTCAATCAATCACCATAAACACTATTCCCTACACTGAAACATGTTGAATGATCTTTTTAGGACTTGTTATACAAAATTCACCCCTCAAGGTAATTTTGATAACATGCATCAAATTCTTTAGTCCTAAGCAATTATATTGAGTCCGGACAAAAATTCATATTTCTAGGGTCCCCTCATATTTTTTCTAACCCCCCTGTCCAAGAAGAAGAGAGCAAGTTTTGAGGAAATGCGAAAAAATTGCAAAATAAGCTCGGGCCAGAAAAAATCATGAAAAATGGCTAAGTCCTAGTCCTTGCAGCATTTGGGACAGTTGGGACAAAAGGACGCGAACCGGCCGAAAGGCCGCCAGGCGGTTTGCGCAGCATTTGGGACATTTGGAACAAAGGGACGTGCGGGACACGGAAATCTGAACTGGCCGAAAAATGGAAAAAATTGACTAACTGTTGAAACAGGCAGTTTGGGACATCTGGGCAATTAGTACGCGGACCAGCCGGATCGGCCGAAATAAGTCAAGGCAGCCCGAAACAGTCTGGGATGCGCGGGCCGAAAGTACGTGAACCGGCCAGTTCGGCCGAAATGAGAACTTTTGTCCCGGAATAGTTGGGACAAAAGGGCGCGAACCGGCCGAACTGGAAAAATTTGTCCCAGACGGTCCGAAAGCAAATGAGACATCTGGGCCGACAGTACGCGAACCGGCCGGTTCGGCCGAAATGGGAAATTTCAGCACTATGCCAAGTGGTACAAAGGGACGCGCGTGACACGGATAGCCGAAGGAGTCGAAAGTCAATCAAATCACGCCACGTGTCACTGGCAGAAAAGGGACATGGAAGCCCATTCCGGGCGGTTCGGAAGAATTTGTCCCGTTCAACATTGGAACATTTGGGACAAAAGGATGCGAAGGGCGCGAAAAGCTGAAGCGGCCGAAGGCAGAGAAGAAAAGTCAACGTTTGACCCGTGGAACTTCAAACGGCCATAACTTTTGACTCCGAGCTCCGATTTTCATAAAATTGGACTTTCTGGAACGAACACGATGTCCTCTACGCCACAAAAATTGAATTTATTATTTTTAATGAGGGTATATATATTTAAATAAGAGAAATATATTCGGCTCCAGTCAGTTAATGCTCATTCCCGTCAAATGACAGAAAACCACTGCCAGGCCCAAAATAGTTGCCTGCACTCAGAAGGCCATGACTTTTGCATTTCTCAATGAAATTGCACAAAATTGGTACCGTTGGAATCGTGGTTCCGAGCCCGACGCACAACAATCAAGAAATTCTGGATTTGATCAGAAATTGATTGAGTTTTTTAAAAAAACGTGGCTGGGTTCTGAACAGTGTTTTATTTGGTAGCTGGGAGTGCAATTAAGAGGCATGGTCATCATTCTTTCTCTGCTGCAGCACATGGGACAGTATGGGGAGCCTTTTGCAAGTAATGTATAACCATTTCACTCAATTTAATGCCTCTTACAGGTGGTTGAAGGACAGATTTCGGGATTTCCATTTTTCCCTTCTCTTTTCCTTCTGATTTTTCTATAAATTTGAGTGTTGGGCTCATTGTAAAGAGGGGAGTTTTTGGGTAACAAAGCTCTACCAAAATTGCTTTGTGAAGCCAGTGTGTTGTAGGCCCTTGTAGTGGACTCCTTGCATGGTGATCTAGGCCCTTATCTTGTAATAGACTGAACTGTGCATACCAGGAAGCAATAAAATACAAGTTTGTGGATGTATCTTCCACTGCTGTGTTTTCTTGCATTCTTCTTGCCCCTTTGATCTTTCTATAAGAATATTGTGTCTATTTATTATGTTCTTGCAGGGATTCATTAACATTGTGTATGCTTGGAATATTGTTGTGAATGCATTTTGCTAGATTATGGTGAACTATCATCACCTCTTCTAGTGTGCACTTTGCCTCTGTATTTCACACATTTGGAGACTACTCTCACATCCTCCTTTTCTGGTGTATCACCGCTTTAGTGCAGGATTTCATTTTACGCATTCCTTCTCTCTGGTTCCTTGGAATTCTAGATTAGAATAGCTAGTTTCCCTTGCATTAGAGTAGATTGTGGCAGGTAGTTTAGGAGCAAGAACCAGCTTTCTCTGGAGGTCTATCTCAAGTAGCAAGTCCCACAACTTGGAGGGAGTACCCATGTTATCCAATCACACCGTGAGTTCAAGTATATGCACAAGGGTGCAGTGATTCGGTGATAACAGGACTTTCCTTTGGGTGAGGATTTATGATTTAGGGTTTAGGGTTTAGGGCTTGGGGTTTAGGGCTAAGGGTTTACATCTTAAGCTTTAGAGTTTAGGGTTTAAGGTTTAGTGATTAAGGCTCATATTTTAGATTTAAGGGTTTAGGGTTTAGAGCTCAGGGCTTAGGGTTTATGGTTTAGGGTTTATGGTTTATGGTTTAGAGTTTTGGGTTTATGGTTAAGGGTTAAGGGTTTAGGGTTTAGGGTTTAGGGCTTAAGGTTCAAGGTTTAGGGTTTAGGGGTAAAGGTTGAGAGTTTAGGGTTTATGGCTCAAGGTTCAAGGTTTAGGGTTTCGGGATCAAGGTCGAGGGTTTAGGGTTTAGTTTTTAGGGTGTAAGGTTGAGGATTTAGAGTTTTGGATTTAGGGTTGAGGATTAAGAGTTTATGGTTCAGGGTTTAGGAGTTAGGTTTTAAGGTTTAAAGTTCAGGGTTTAAGGTTTAGGGAAAATGGTTCAGGGTTGAGGGTTTAGGGTTTAGGGTTGAGATTTTATGGTTCAGGGTTTAGCGCTCAAGGTTTAGGGTTTATGTTTAAGGGTTAAAGGTTTAGGGTTTTGGCTTAGGGCCTAGGGTTTAGGGCTCAAGGTTTAGGATTTAGGGGTCAGGGTTTAGGTTTTAGGGTTTACGGTTTAGTGTTTAGGATTTAGGGATTAGAGTTTAGGGTATAGGGATTATGGTTTATGGTATAGTGTTTAGGGTTTAGGGATTAGGGATTAAGGTTTAGGGTTGAGGATTTAGGGTTTACAGTTTAGGGTTTAGGAGTTAGGGTTTAAGGTTTAAAGGTCACGGTTTAGGGTTTACAGAAAAGAGTTCAGGTTTTAGGGTTTAAGGCTCAAGGTTTATGGTTTAGGTTTTAGGGTTAAGGGTTTACGTCACAAAGTTTAGGATTTAGGGTTTAGGGACCTTTAGGATTTAACATTTAGGCTTTAAGGTTTAGGGTTTACAGTTTAGGGATCAGGGGTCAGGGCTCACGGTTTAGGGTTTAGGGGTTAGGGTACATGGTTAAAGGTTTATGACTCAGGGTTTGAGATTTAGAGATATGGGTTAAAGGTTTAGGGGTTATAAATCAGGTCTCTAGATTTAGGGTTTAGGGATCAGGGTTTAAGGTTAAGGGTTTAGGGCTCAAGGATTAAGGTGAAGGGTTCAAGGCTTAAGGTTTAGGGTTTATGGTTTAGGGATTAGGGTTTAGGGTCCATGGTTCATGTTTCATGGTTTATGGCTTAAGATTTAGGGTTTAGAGTTACTGGTTTAATGTTTGGTGGTTAGAGCCCGGGACTTTGGATTTAGTATTTAGGGTTTGGGCTTAATGCTCAAGGTTTAGGGTATAGGGCCAAGGGTTTAGGGTTTAGGTCTTAGGCTTTATTATTTAGTGTTTAGGGTTTAGGATTTATTATTTTGGTTTTAGGGTTTAGGGTTTATAGTTTAGGGTTTAGGTATCATGGTTGAGGGTTAAGGTTTTAGGTCATAGAGTTCAGGGTTTGACGAATTTGTAGGCAGAACATTCAAGGAGATTCATCAAAATTTGATGTTTTTCATCTATTGATATTTTGAAAAAAACCATGGGTTTATCATTTAAGGAATTATAAATGAATGGAAGGTCACTAATTCGTAGACTAGGTAACTCCCATTTAGAACTAAACAAGAAAGATTTACTAGGTGATTGATAACCCCTTAGTGTTCTTAGCCATTCCCCTATTTCTATGCTTATTTTGAACACATTAGGAAGTTTTGTCAAATTTATTATCCATTCCAGTAGAACACTTCAAATTTATCTTTCTCCAGAGGAGAGGATCTTACAAGAAATTCAATTATGATCCTACACCTTTGTATTGATATACTATATATGTTTATTTTGTTTCCTTTAAGATTAATTTTTGTTGTTGTGATGGTTATTTTTTCCATCTTCTAATGGGTCATCCTGGCTTGCATAATACCATACATGGAAATATGAGAAATGTGAAATTTGTTTCAGAGTGTGAATAAATTTACATTCAAGAGCGCAAGTATATGTGGGGAGAAACAAGTTTGGAAGAGATGTATTATATATGCATTACAAGGCACAAGGTAGATGTCATATCCATTTAGTTACTTGTCCTACCTCTCATAAACAAGGTAGTTCTATAAGCAGACTAAATGATGGTTCTAGGCACGAGACTAGTAAATATTGATGAAATATGGTTTGGGGTTTAGGGTTTAGGGTTTAAGGCTCATGGTTCAAGCATTAAGGTTTAGGGTTTAGGGTTTAGGGTTCAAGGTTCAGAGTTAAGGTTTAGGATTTAGGTTTTAGGTATAGGGTTTAGGGTTTATTGTTTATGGTTAGGGTTTACGGATTGAGGTTAAGGATTTAGGGTTCACAGTTTAGGTTTTAGGGTTTCGGGTTAAGGATTTAGTGTTTAGGGATAAGTGTTTATGGTTCAGGGTTTATGGTTTATGGTTCAAGGTTTAGGGTTTAGGATTTAATGTTTAGGGATTAAGGTTTAGGGTTTATGGTTTAGGATTTAATTTTTAGGGATTTATTTTTAGGTTTTATAGTTTAGGGCTTAGGGTTTAGGGTTTAGATTTTAGGGTTTATGGTTTAGGTTTTAGGGCTTAGGACTTAGGGTATATGGTCTAAGGTTTAGGGTTTAAATTTTAGGGCTTAGGGATAAGGGTGTAGTGTTTAAGGCTTAGGGTTTAGGGTTTAAGGGTCAGGGTTTCAGGTTTTGGATTTAGTTTTTACGGTTCATGGTTTAGGGTTTAGCATTTAGAGCTCATGGTTCATGGTTTAGGGTTTAGGGTTTAGGGCTTATGGATTAGGGTTTAGGGCTTAAGGCTCAGGGTTTAGGGCTCACAGGTAAGGGATGAATGTTTAAGGTTTAGTGTTTTGGGTTTAGGTTTTAGGCTATAGGGATCATGGTTAAAGGTTTAGGGTTTAGGGTTTAGTGCTCAACGTTTACAGTTTAGTGTTTAGGTTTATGGCCTATGGTTTAGGGTTTCGATTGTAAAATTTAAATGCTAAAAGATTTAGGTTGAATGCTGAAATCCTGAAAAATTACGTATGTACTAACCAGACTATACTTTAAAAAACTATCTCCTAAACCATGACTCATGGAGCTGTGAGACTAATTCCATAAGGTGCAGAGTGACCCTAATTTCCTATACGTAAACATTTATTTATGTAAATAGAAACATGTTAAAATTATGCATAATGTTTATAGTACACAGAATGTGTATGCGTTGTGTTTATACTACACATAACACGTACGTGTTTTGCATTTTCTCTTTTCCCAAACCATGTCTCAAGGCTTGGGATCCGGTTTGGATCCGCAAGCTTGAGGCATGGACATGTACAAACACATCAAACAACGTGTTTTTACAAGAAAATGTAAAAATGCCACTTCCTCTATGATAAATCAAAATAAAACAATCGATCCATTTTTTAAAAATTATACCACGATGTAGAGAAAAGTCTCTTCTTTCTAAAATTATAATTTTTCAAATTTTCTGACTAATTTAAGGTTTCCATATTATTTATTTTCTAACTATGCCTTTTTATAGCTATTTTTTGAAGTGTAAATATTTCTATTTTTATGGTGTATCTTTTTTTTTGGGTAATCGAAATTAAAAAAAAAAGTATACTAGCCTAAACTAGGCGTAGTTCTATACATATTCAAAAAATATATATCTAATTTTTTATTTTTTTTGAGGTAGTTAGGAGGGGGTTGGGGGGGCACGGTTGGAGCTCCATTAATTTTCAAAACATAAAATTTCTGTACTAGAAAAATCATAAATAAAAAAATATTCGACAAAAAATCTTTAAAAAAATGGAGCTGAAGCTAGATGCTCCTAGCTATCTTTCTACCAAAGAGTTTTCAAAAATATTAAATGGTGCTCAAAAAATGGTGGGGGGCACGAAAGTCACTCTATTATGTTTTTTTAACAAAAAAAGAGTATCTATTAGTATTTTAGTTGTTTGACCCACTTAAACTTATCTTTTTTCAATAAAATTTAGTATCTTAAAAACTAGACTCAAAATGCTACGATTCATATTTCTGCAACATCTTCCAATTTTGAGTGTAACTATTTCGAAAAACATGTACAAGTTGAATTTTTTTTCTTCAAAAAAATGTGTCCACTTAAGACCCCCTTTTGCCCCCCCAACTTGGTGCACTTACCCAAGTCAGATTTCTCTGTAGGATTATCCTACTTGAAATTTCTAACACTGCAGGATAATCTCATATTATGCAGGTTACACTGATTACCTTAGACACAAATCAAAATAAATGAGGGGTGTTGTAATTTTGTGATAACATTTCTGGCATGCCTGGTGGAGTAGAAGTCGATTTTTCCAGATTTGTCAAGATTGGATGTGCATCTTGGTGAATTTTCAACTTTTAGAAGCTTTTTGAAAGTGTATTTGGTGACTCAAAGGGTCTAACTTTAACTGGTTTCAGTAGTAGTAGTCGACCATATACCTGAGAAGGATCCAAAATCGGTCCAAACAAAGAGAAGAAGGTGTCTTTGAATACTTATAGTTATCACCATGCAGAGAAAGGAAAGGAAGAAGAGTAAAAAGGTCTCCATTTCCACCAAATAGAACCTTATTAACACCTTCACCAGGTAGACCATTCCTTCAGTCAACTAGGGTTCTTAGGGTGATTAGGATGGCACATCAATAACCACCACAAGGACTGCCAAATCCCTTTGTCAATTTCATGGGCAGCAATCCAATGAGTTTTGATGCACATAACCCAATTCCAGTGGCAGCGTTGAAGAACATCCCATATTTCATTTGGGAGAACCATATGATCCCAATTGATCACATCCAAGACATTGAAAATGTACGTGTCATTCATGATATTATCGATATGGATGTAGGAATCCAACTTCTTGCCTCTTCTCTCAAAGGTAAAGCCTTGCAATGGTTTAACAGCTTAGCAACATGGTTAATTCAGAATAGGAATGAACTATACTCAGGACTTTATGACCAGTTCAAGGAGAGGGTAGATAATATGCCCCTTTTGGAGCAGCTGACTACGATCAAGAGAGTGCCAAATGAGAAAATGACTAACTTATATTTAAGATTTCAAAGGACGTGGGATAGGATTCTCATCATGGTGAGACCAAATTTTGAAGGTACATTTATCTATTTCATTAAACCTTTAAATTACGATATATCTGTTATGATACAATCTATGGGAGGGATAAACTTACCAGGAGCTTATGCCATAGCCATTAGATCTTATAATTTCCTCATTTAAGCAAGTAAACTTGCACTTAGGCCACGTATGCCTATTTATCCAGAAATTGGGAATCCCAGTTCTACTCAAGCTCCTACATTAGCCCCTATTACTTCTCCTATAAATCAAATTTCTAATGATCCTTCCACCTCTTCTCCTAGAACCTAAACTAAACTCAAAGAGGTTATGACATAATTGTATAACCTAGGGAATGAATTGGTGACCCTCAACAGGTAGCAGACCCCAAATTTTAGATGTTATCAGCCTTAATCCCAACCAAAAAAACCTCCATATCAGCCTAACATACTTTCTCTTCAAGAAGAAAAAAAAATCAAGGATAACCTCAAGCTGCTAGACAATTTCAGCCATACAATCATAACACACTTTCAACATCTCAAGCCTTTGTTCCATCCCAGAATAACATTACACAATAATATGAATGGTGTTTCCTTACATTCAACCCCATAATTAGGCATCATGTTTCAATGGTATTCTAAATCAAGCCTTGATGGTAAAAACTATTGGTGTGCCTAAAAAGACAAACCAAGATGAAAATCAGTAGCAAACAACTGCTAAAGAGGAACCTTCTAGTGAGACCACACTTTTGAACTATAGAAGCAAAGGATTTTTGTGGTATAAATCACTCTCCTTTAGGTGGTAGCAGACAACAAAAGGTCTAAGAAAAGAAATATAGAGGAAGATAAATAATCAAACATAGGTGTTGTTCAACCCTTTATCACACCCCAAGGAGTTGGTAGCTTGAATCCAGCCCCAAGTTCACAAAATCGTCCTAGAATGCCCATTGTCACAACTCAGGTACATGAAAAGGTAGTGCTAAATAGGTGGCAACAAAATGCCAACCTAACTTCATTCAATACCATTTACCACATGAAGAAAACAAATGTAAGCATATCTATGTGGGAATCTTTGAGAATTCCTGGGCAAAGGGAACTTTTGTAAGCATCCATAGTTAACTTTCCAATCTCAAATGAGCCACCCAAGTATCAAGAAAGGGTCACTAATGTATCTCCACAAGAAGGAAGTTAAGGAGTTAAACAAAGTAAAAACATGAAGCCTCCTCCATTCTATATTTCTCTAATTATTGGAGGCAATCTTGTTCACAATTGCATTATTGATTTGGGATCAAGTAGTTAAGAAATGCCCAAATAGATAGCCAATTAGATGGGCCTTCATTCTGAAGTTATTTCTAGAGGTGTAGTGCAATTAGATATAACAATAACGACAATAGTTGGAGTAATCAAACAATTGAGCCTTACACTACATGCATACCCCACTGTCACAGTCTTGCAATATGTGTCAATCATAGACTTTCCACCACTCTTTGTACTATTTTTTTTCAAGAGACTTCACTACAAAAATTGGAGGCTATTTTTCTGCTGATTGGTCCCATATGTTATTTAGGAAAAAGTATAGAGGTAAGGTTACTATTATATCTAAACCTATTTAAAAATTTGATATTGAGCCTCACATACCAAGTCTAATCAATGCCAATTGTTCAGCCTTTGATCATGAAGATTTTCCCAGCACTCAGGAAGTAGATACTAAACTTAGAAGCATTCTGGACTTAACACTGGACGAGTGGGTTCACAAAAAATGAGCTTTTGATCCCTATAACAAGGAGATGGAAGAAGTTGTGTTAAGAATTTATTTTCTAAATGAATAAAATCCACCCATCCCTAGCATCACCAAAAAAGATGCTGCTTATGTTAATGAAGTGTGGCAGTTGTTCTTTGACAGTTCAAGGAGCACGCAGGGAGCTAGAGGAGGTGTAGTGATTATTTCGCCATGGGTTTTGAAGTAATACTCAACTTTCTATTTTCATTTGACATGCTCAAACAATATAGCCGAGTATGAGGCTCTGATCCATGGATTACATTGGGCAAGGAAAAGGGATATAAAAAAATTGTAATTGTTTTAAGATAGTGAGTTAATTTTCAACCAGGTTAGAGGATAACATGCATCCAAAAATTATCATCTTAAAGAATAAAAGAATCAAGGATAACATCAAATTGAAGACATTGAAGCAATATTTGATGTCGTGGACACTATCAAGAGGGATAGAACACAACCACATATTCATGTAATTGTGAGGCCAAGTATTTGAGAATGATCAACAGATCATTAATTTTTTACAGGAGGAGGCTGAGTTCTCAGCAGACAATTAGGAGAAGTTGGAGTAGCAGTTAGGGGATCAAGTGGTGTGGCAATAGACAAACAAATTTCCAAATGGTTTAGTGACTCTAGATTCATTATTCAACCTAAATTATCAGTTCCAAAAAGAGAAGGAAAAAATTCAAGTAAAAAGGGAAGATTCAGAGCCCATTTTGGTTGGAGAGGGTAAAAGTCTACAAATTGGAAAGGTGAGCATGGATTAGAAAAAATTTGAATTCATACAACTTTTCCTTGACTTCTCAGATGTCTTCGCTTGGAGATAAGAGGATTTGAAGGGATTTAATTTTAATTTGGCACAACACATGATTGAACTAGATCTAGGAGCTAAACTTGTCAAGTAGAAGCAAAGGTCACTTAATCTTCATATAGATGCTATTATGAAGAAAGAGATAAATAACTTGATAGAGGTGAGCATCATTTTCCCGATCAAGCATTCAAGTTGGGTAGTGAATATGGTGCCGGTCATAAAAAAAAGAACCCAAAAATGAGGTTTTGCATGGAATTTCAGAATTTAAACATGCATTCCCTCAAAGACCACTACCCACTTCCTTTGGTGGAGTAGATATTGCAGGTAGTGTCCAGTTTAGAAAGAATCTCCCTCTTTGATATATATTCAGGATACAATAAGCTCTTGGTGAAAGAGGAAGATCAATTTCAAATGACCTTCATGACCAAATCCGGTACCTATTCCTATAAGAAGATGTTGTTCTGGTTTTCGAACACGAGAGAAAAATTTCAAAGGTCTATGGATATGGCGTTCAAAGGTATTTTGAACAAAATACTAGTTTTCTATCTTGATGACATCACTATATTTTTCAAGAATGTAGAAATCCACTTTTTTCACCTAAGGCAGGTATTCCAAAGGTGTAGGAGATTCAGAGTTTCCTTGAATCCCAAAAAGTGCATATTCTTTACGCATGAAGGTAAGTTCCTAGGCCACATCGTATCGAAATAAGGATGCACATTTGATCGAGAGATGGTAGAGGCCATATGTGCTCTACCATTGCAAAATTATAAGAATGATCTCCAAATCTTCTAGGGGAGGATTATTTTTTTACAAAAATTCATGCCATATTTTTCCGTTCTTGTAAACCCAATAACGATTATGTTGAGAAATAATTTTACATTCAAATGGAAATCGGAAGGGAAAGGGAGTTTCAAAGCTATAAAGCAAACCATATCTCAAGCCCCAACCCTCATTAATCTAGATTTCTCAAAAGACTTCTTTATATATGAATTTGGTGGTTAGGAAACCATCTCTGCAATCTTGGTGCAATAGAATAAAGAAGGACTGGAACATCCTATTGCATTCTTCAGCAAAGGCCTCGTGGACTATGAGGTAAGATATTCATTCATTGAGAGGCATGTCCTTGCTGTGATTAGAATTTTGAATAAATTCAGGCATTTAATGTCAAATAATTGGATTCATCTACTAGTCACACATGTTGGTATAAAATAATTTATTTTAAATAAGAACCTTAATGAAAAAATAGCTACCTTAATGAAAAAATAGCTAGTTGGGTAACCAAGGTCATGGAATATGACATTGATATTAAGGTGAACAATTTAGTTAGGGGAAAGGGACTATGTGAATTGTTAGCTTCAGGACAACATGATGAGACAACTAGTAGAGAAGAGTTTGTTTTGGTGTTCCAATATATTCAAAAGCAATCATCCAATGCTTCACCTGATCCTTGTTGGACTCAGAATATAGTCCATTTCATTCAAACAGGTCAATGTCCTCAAGGGTTGAGAGAATGCCAAAAGAAGGTATTTTAGGTTTCATTGTATTCCCTTTTCATTATTTGATGGTATCTTATTAAAGAAAGATGTCAATGGTTTCCTCCTAAGGTGCATCAAGATAGATTAGATAGAGAAGGTGTTACATGAGTTCCATGATGGAGAAATAGGTGGCCATTTTTCCTCAAGGGTGACAACTCTTAGAATTATGAAGGCATGATATTATCAACTTAATGTTTTTAATGATTGTTTTAAATTGGTTTAGGAAGTGTAAAAGGCGTGCCTTCTTCTTAGGAAAAGAGAGGCTACCATACCTTCCTTTCTACCCCATTTCTATAAATGAACCATTCACGCAATGGAGGATGGATTTCATTGGGGTGATTAATCCAAATTCTAGCTTGGGCCATAAGTAGATCCTCACAGCTATAGATTATTTCACCAAGTGGAATGAGGTAGTGTCACTTAAGGAAGCAAGTGAGTCTAACAAACTAGACTTTTATGAACGGATAACAAAATTAATCTTGGTACCAGCCACCATTATATCAGATAATGTTTTTATGTTTCTTGGTTCCAAGATCACTGAATGGGCTATTAGGAATGGAGTATACCTCAGCACCTCATCAAATTATTTCCCCCAGGGTAATGGGTAACAAGAGTCCAAAAATAATAATTTGTTGAGAATCATGAGGAGGACTCTAGATGAAAATCAAATGACTTGGCACACAAAGTTGAAATCATCTTTATGGGCTGATAGGATTACTCCCAGGACGTCAACAGGGAAATATCCTTACAGGTTAGTATATGGGAGGGAGGCTAGGATGCATATATCCCTCAAGAGTTACCCACATTTGATCTATTCAATCAACAAGAACTATCGGAATTTTATCCCATCGATGTAAGGTATGCAAAGCTTATGGAGCTTGAGGAGCTCAAAAATCAAGCTATACAAGTAATAGAGAAGAACAAGGCCCAAAATAAGGTGAAATTTGACAAGAAGGAAAAGGCTAGAGAATTATGAGATAGATAATTGCTTCTAAAATGGGGTGCACAGAGAAAAAATAGGAAGGCATTCAAAATTTGATACCATTTAGAGTGGCCCCTACATGGTCACAAAATGTAAAAACAACAATGCTTTCTAGCTATTCAAGTTGGATGGAGAAAAATTGTAGATTCCAGTCAATTGAATCTACCTAAAGCATTATTGCTAAAGTGAAATATCTTCCTTATACATAGTTGTTTAGGATTTCTATTCCTCCAATTTTTTGTAGCACATTGTTCTATTGGTAGTCTAGGGTTACTTTTGGAATAAGTTCTTGTGCACTCTCTACGTGTTCCATTTGGGATGTGTGTGGCTTTTATTTTTGTATAGTTGTGCTTCATTGATTTTACAGTTTCCATTTCCAACCAAGCTCTGGTGATAGAAAAATTCCCCCAACAATGTTCTGGAGGTTAAAGGGATGAAATTCTCAGGTAATAGATTAGTTTTAGTAATTAGTATGACTATATGCCCAATGGATACTCCGAGGTCACTGATATTTCAGATCTAGCAGGTAGATCACCCCATAAGTCACCAATTGTTCTCCATTTTTTGCACTCTTGCAAATTAGACTAACCTACATGTCTGAACATCAGCAGTTAATGGAGAATCGTCTGCTAACAGAGCTCTCCACATAAAAGGTTTGAGCTGAAAAGTGGAAAAAGTAGCAGTACAAAGCCACTGGTAGCATGAATTACCGGTCGGTAGTACATTTAATGCTACCAACTTGTAGCAGGGATATTGGGTTTGAGGTGGAGAAACAACGCAAGAGATCAAGTAGCATCCTTAAATTCTACTTTCTATTAGTACTCAAAATACTAACGGCCAATAGCATGTATAGATATTACCAGCTGGTAAAAGACAATGGTGGTCCCGACAGCAGTGAAGAATGCTACCGGCTGGTACTAATTTTTTTCCTATGAACTGGTTGCACAATATGATAATGAAGAGCAATCGGATGAAAACAAAGGCATCAATAGGATTTTTATGATTTCAATTGGCTGGAAATAGATTTTAAACTACCAGCCAGTATCAGGGAAATAATGTTACTGGATGGTCGCATTTACGCTACCAACTGTCACTAGAGAATAAAGTGCTACCATCCAGGAGTAGAAAATACATGCAACTAGCTGAGCGCACGAACTAACCAAGCATTAATGGGAGTGGTAATGAGTTGTTTGAATACCATTTTAATGAGGTATGGCACCCATGACTGCCCATGTAAACAAATTACCAAATTCGTATGGCCTCCCATACCTGTTTAATGAATTATGTCAGTTGGGGAGGCAATTTCGATGCTCTTTATCAATATATTGTAAAATTTACCTCATTTTGAGGGGAGACTTTTCGTAATGCAAAGGAACTCTACCAAAATTGTTCTAGAGATATTGTGAGCTAAAGGCCTTGAATTTGGGCTTATTGTAAAAAAAATTTCCTTGTGCCTACATTGTAATGTATTGTGCATTTTTTTGAGCAATAAAATTGGTATTTTGTGGATTTGATTTCCATAATTCTAGTTGTATTGCATCATTTTCATTCCATTATATTTGTAGGTATATTGGGCATGTTTATATGTCTTTGCAGGAACTTTTAATTTGTTATGCTTTGTGAATATAGGGAATTAAAATACATCTTAGACTATGGCACCTCCACCTGCACTCTCTTACCTTTTCAACTCCCTAGTCTTCACTCACTTAGCTTTTTGCACCCACTCTTGGTGCATCTTATTCACTTAGAGTAGATTTACTTTTATGCATTCTTCTATCCCCATATCCTTTGAAAGCATTAGGCTAGGATTAGATTAGTTTTCCATTCTCTACACTTTGGAGGAGTTATAAAAAGGTTAGAATAAGATGACTAATATATCTGGAGGATTATCCTAATTTCAACCTCCCACACTGCAAGATAATCCAATGTTATGCAGGTTACACTTATTTCCTCACATACAAATCATGACCAATCGAGGGTGTAATCATTTTTTATAACACTTAGAATATGACATTCTTTCTTTTCTATAACCTAATTAATGAATGCATGTATATTAGAAATTGGAAATAAAATGGAATGAAGATGATCTTGAGCTCTAACATCACTCTTTTCCATCTTTTCAAGGTATATGGAGAAGTACACAGAAACTGAAGAAGAGGGGATCCAGTAATCAAGTAATGATGGGTCCCTTCTCTCTCTATCATTTTAATTTTTTCATATCTATGCATTCTTTTATTTTCAATTATTTCTCATGGCTTGTGTGAGAAATTGTAAAGGTATTCCTTACGAATAAATGAAAATTGCCTTCATGTAATGAGTTTTGTATCTTATTTTGCCTTTCTTTTTAGTAATGTAATTTGGTATGAACCTAAAAAATATAAGAAACTAATGCAAATTAATTTAATCACAAAGAAATAAATTGAATTAATTATACCTTTTCTTGATCTCAAACTGATAAATGAACAATCTATCACCACTGCAACTATATCTTTTCCTTTAAATTTGCTTGTTGATTGTATTTCTAGAATTTGATTTTTGATACATGTTGCCCTTTGTGCCTTCTTCGGGGCCCTGTAATAGTCTTTCATGTTTTTTGCATAGTTCTAATGAAGGTATGAACTTGGAACAACTACATCTATGAGGCATGACATTTTGAAACAACACTTGAGCTGCTGATTTAATTTTATGTAATTCCCAAAACTTTCCAAAACTAAGAAATAGAGAAAACTTTTGTACCTCTTTCCAATGACTAACCCAAAATGGTGAAACACCTACCCCTTCCAATCTAAGAAATAACATTTTTGATTTGACTCCTTACACATCATGATTGATGTGTGAGAAATTTCAATAAGCATTATGGTGAACCTCAATCGATCGAACTCTCCTAGATAGTTATTCTTCTCCATAATTAGATGCTTTTCATCATGGATATTTCCATCTATACTAACTTACATAATTAACTTGATTGTATCAATAAGATAAAATATTACTTAGATACCACTTATATACATCCTCACACATCACCTAAATATGTATATGATAATTTTTCCTCTAATTCATCTCTCAATGAAGATCAAATCAATTTCACATCAGATGAGTTGTCATCTCAAGTAATGTTAGACCATGAACCTCCCTTATACATTAAGGTTTGTATAAATATTTTCAAGGTCAAGCATGCCTTAGTTGACAATGGTTCTGAACTCAAAATATTAATATTTCTTTCCTCCACCAATTGGGTTTTCCTGAAACCTATTTAGATCCTTCATTGATGTCTATTCACATATTTGATAATATGCCAAAGTGTTTCTTAGGTACCATTTTTTTCCGTGTCACTGTTGGTCCTTACACAATCATTATTCCATGTCATGTAATGCCTCATAAGCTCAATTATAACGTTCTTATTAGGATGCCTTGGATTCATGTTATGCATACGGTCCCCTCTACTCTTCATATGTGGCTTAAATTCTAGTTTCACGAGTCTATTTATGATGTTCCAACTAATCCATCCCATTTATCATATTGTCATTCTATTGAGAAAACCAATGATATTCCTTGTTCTCCTAATCATACTCAATATTTTTTCTAAATATGTCCTAGGATATAAATATTTGCACTACTTTGGTTTTTCCAATAGGGGCTTAGGCCCGCAAGGAGAAAGAGTCACAACACCTTGGGATTTTCCCACAAAATATAACAAATTTGTGTTGGGATATCATCCTTCATACCACCCTCCTCTGGAATTTTACATGGCCTTTCATACTTATTTACTTCCACGTATACACACAAAGATCCTAAGTGATTCTACTTCTACCACTTGGGATAATTTAAAAAAAAATTCCACTGATGACTCTCTCCTAGAATAGATGGGAATTTACAACCATTTGCATTAATTTCAGCATAATAAATGCTTTCCATCATCTCTTAATTCTACCCTTTATTTTTAAAATTCTAACACACTTCTTGAAACTACCGATCCTCCACATACTATTCCTACTGACGTATACATTGAGTATCAATCAACTCTTCCTAATGAAGATACCATTCTACATAATCTTGGTACATCTGAAAACCCATGAATAATATTATTAGCTTCTTCTCTGGCACCTAATGAGAAAAAATATATTAGGAAAGTTCTTCAAGAATTTTCTTACTTTTTTTTACATGGGAGTATAATGATATGGCCAATATTTATCCATCAGTGGCAATGTATAATATCGTTCTTAACCCTGGTGTAAAACTAGTTCAATGCACCTGAAACTGGCACTCCTACTCAAAGAAGAAATTAAAAAACTAGTGGATGCTAGTTGTATTCGCATTGTTGATTATCCCAAATGGATATCTAACATCATACCCATTATGAAGTAGTATGGCCAAGTTCATTGATACATAGAATTCCATAATTTAAATAAATCTTGTCCTAAGGATAGTTTCCATTGACCACATAATCACACAAATGTTGATTCTATAGCCAGATATAATATTTTGTCCTTCATGTATGAATTCATGGGTTACAAACGAATCAAAATAAACCTAGTAGACAAAGAGAAAACCTATTTTACTACACCATGGGGGATGTTTTGTTACACTGGCATGCCCTTTGGCCTTAAAAATGTTGGGGTAACTTATCAACGAGAAATGACACATATGTTTCACTATTATATTCACAATATTATCATAAATTATATTGATGATATATTGGCTAAATCCCCACACCGTTCTACCCATGCCTAAGATTTATGAAATTTATTGGAACAATTATGATAGTATAAAATATGTTTGAATCCCAAAAATGTATTATCGAAGTCACGAAAGGTAATCTCCTTGGCTACATCATCTCACAATGTGGCATTCAAATAGACCTTAAAAAATTTAACACCTTTTTCAACATGCCTCCAAATAAAAATTTACAACAATTAGAATCATTACAAGGAAATATGTAGGCCATTAGATGGTTCATTATGTAACTTGCTAATAAAACCCAACCATTCAGGTGCTTGATGAAGGAAGATACTAAGTTCATTTGGGATGACAATTGCCAACAAGAATCTGATGCCATAAAATCATATCTCCTAAATATTCCTATCTTATTCCCTCCAATACTTGACCATCCTTTCTTACTATACATTCTAGCCATGTTTCATACCTTAGGATCCCTCCTAGCACAACATGATGAATATCAACACGAAAGGGAGATCTATTACAATATTGAGATATTACTCTCTTATGAATGCAATTATAGTTATATCAAAAACCTATGCCTCGGCCATGTCTTTGTCTCCAAAATATTACGTCATTACCTTATTACTAATGAGGTCCATATAATTACAAAATTATATCCATTACAGTGTCTCTTATCCCACACACATCTCTCGAGATGTCTAGCTCGATGGGTTATACTACTTACTAAATTTGATTTCAAATTTATACCATAAAAATCAATTAAATGACAATTCATCATAGATAAATTAGTTGAAGTACTATTAGTGAGAAATCACAGCACCCCCAAATGAGTTTGATAGGTCTTCTTTTCCAAGGAAAAGTCATTTGGTGTGATTGCATAACATTGAAATTTCTCCAAGGCATGGGACCTTACAACAATGGAAAATCTCTCCAGATTAAAGGTTGGTTATGTACTCCTCTATTTAGGTGTGTGCGTGGGAGATTGCAGAGCACTTATCTCTATACCTAGTCTAAAACTTACCAAGGAGATAGGGGTAAAAGGACTGCAAGAAATAAGAAATGGCTAAACTACCAAGTGATGCACCAAAGGAATGATGAACACTTATTTTCCCAATAGACACAAACCAACAAAATGCAATCAATAAACAAGTACAGATAGCCAAATATGTAATGGGATACTAGATGAAAGCAAAACTGACAAGGAAGGATCTAAAGTCGATCACAGACGTGTTTTATTACTCCGTAGATTGATACAGTCCATTAAAAAGTAGCCAAGAGGCAGAAGCGTAATGCTTGAACCCCAAAAATCCCTTTGCTAAGGGGAGAAGGGAGCTTGCAAAACCAAGAATGTCCAACCCTTTACAAAGAATCTTGTCCCTATCTTTATAGATTCGACTAGAGGGAAGAAAGAGAGAGAGAGAAGTGGGAAAAGTAGGTTAAATCACAACCACTTTTGTTAATGCTCCTGATAAAATCTTCCCCCAAATCCATCTTTTCTGTATCGATTCTTGGTTCAATGCCTTGAAGGAAGAGGAAATAGTGGAAACAAAATCAAATCTGATCTAGTTGTCGAGGCAAGAAGATCCTGCAATTAAAGCTTGAAGAAATTTCTACATTTTACTTTACCTAACCTCCTCAAAATTGAAGTTTCAGACCTTCATGGTGTGGGTGAGGCTAAGATTTTTCCAATGATGTCAAATTTGCAATATTTCGAGCCCTGAGTCAAAAGATATGCCCCTTCGAATTCTATATCGGGTCCATATAAATGGGCAGGAAAACAATTTGAAAAATTGGTCCCCCTTTTGGTATGGGGTACGTGGCAGCCTTGCTAGAACAAAAATTGGGCTTATGGTTCTGCAATTTATCCTATTGCCCTTAAGTGCAAAAACAAAAAACTCAAAAAACTCCCGCAGTCCCGAAACTCCACTTGGACACGTGGTTCCTTTTCGTTGGTTGGGAAATGTGCTTCCATTTCATCTTTGTTCCTTTTGGAAAAAAGGAAAAATTTCACCGTTTTCTCCGACTCCACGCTTTGGTTTTGACTCGAGCCCAAACACTGTCTTTTTCCTTGCGTGGAGTTGTGGGCCATTTTGCAACTTTTACCCTCTTTGAGATAATAAGGGGCAAAAAACTTATTTTTTCCCGACGAACCACTTTCCCCTGGGACACGTGGTAGTTTGGAACTTGTTTGTAAACCTTCTCTCTATTAAACCCTTGAATCAACGTCATTAAGACACTTGGCAACATCCACCGGGCTAGCCCATGCATTGACTATTCAACTAACTCTGCCCCCATCGGAATAACACGTGGAGGCACCGCGCTTGCTTGAAAACTCAGCCTAAAATTTACCTTTGGAGGAGCGTTGGGTTGACACTAGTCGGCCTCCGCTGATGTATGGACTTTTCAACACTCCCTCTTACTTTTTTAGATTTTGGGCTACGTAGCGAGCTCACACTCATTCAGGCCTCCGCCTTGAGACCAACTCTTAGAGATGCACCATTAAGACACTTGACAGTGTCCACTTACACTTTTATACTTAGGAAATTTTTAGGCCCACCTTGTTTGCCTTTTGACTCTATTTTGACCATTTGCTACGTGGAGGGATAATGCAAGTTTGAGTCTCTACTTTGGATTTCCCTCCCTGTTTTGCGCCAATCTGACACCTGGAACTTCCTTTTTAGTTGAATACTTTTCAACACCCTGTAATTTCTTGGGGTTTTGGATGCATGGAAGCCCGACACAAATTTGGGCTCCCCCTTCTTGGATTCAATTTTGAAGAAGCGTCGTTAAGACACATGGCTTCTTCCGCTGCTTCCTCAACACTTAGTCATTTTTTGACCTTTTCTGAACTATTTTCCAATCCCAGAAACTTTGAATCCTTACTATTTTTTTCCCTTCCCACTCCTGGCCTCTCTGCGGCACCGACCCTTCTTCTCTAACCATGCAATTCCATTGTTGAGTCTACCTGTAACTTGTAAAATGAATTTAAGACACGAAACAACTTGACAAAGTCATTTCTTCTTGTACAAGGCCATTTAAATTTTCTTAACCTCGCCACTTCATCATTGAGTCCCTTTGTGAATTTTTCACAAGATCTAAATGAGATTTCTCAGGTTCTTTCTATGTGGGGTCGTGGATGATTCAATATTTTTCCCAGGGGGATGAAATATGGATAAAAATTTGGTGACTCACAGGGGTATCTACCTACTAGATAAAAATACCAATTGCGTTGTCATATCCTTTGGGCATGGAGTCGAGAAAGAGGGTCTGCTACTGATTCCTCCTTTGATTCATGAGCCCGACTATTTTCTCTCTCAATTTTCATAAGAAATCTCAAAACGAAGGTTTCTGAGAGTAGAAAATTGTTTCTACATAGGGCTTGATCTGTCTCTCTAAATGGACTGCATAAGAGAAACAAAAAAACACCACAACTATATACAAAATCGAAAATCATACATGCTCCAAGTAGAACATGTAGAGCATGCAAGACCTTAGGAGAAAAGTAACCTAAACTACAACAAGATAACGTGCACAAGAACTTAGAGGAGAAGAAACTAAAATAATATGTACAAGTTGGGATCCTTCCCTTTAATAGCAGTTTTTAAGATAGATTCCATTCACTAGAATCTGCAACTCCTTGCCATCTAATGTAGATAATTGAAAAGCATTGCTAATTTTACATTTTGTGACCATATAAGGGCCACTCCATATGGCGTCAAACTTAGAGTGTCTCCTTATTTTTGTTCAGTCTGCATCCCATTTCAACACTATGTCTCCTTCCTGAAAGGTCTTTGCTTTAGCCTTCTTGTCAAAGCATTTTTTAATTGAGTCCTGATCATTCTCCATTGTTTGAAGTGCACACTCTCTGGTTTCTTCTAATTCCATCAACTTGGCATACCTGGCCTCCATTGGTTCAAATTCAGACATCTCTTGTTGTCTCAGGAGTTCTAATGCTGGAAACTCTAGTGATATAGGTAACACTACCTCTTTCCCATAGAAAAGCTTGAATGGGAAAGTACCTGTAGATATTTTGGGTGTTTTCCTATCATCCCATAAGGATGATTTGAGCTTTGTATACTAGGTCCACTAGTTTTCGTCAAGAGTTCTCCTGATGATCCTTAATAGGTTATTGTTTGTAGACTCAGTGACCATTACCTTGAGGGTAATAGTTTGATGAGGTGCTCAAGTAAATCCCATTCTTGACTGCCCATTCTATGACCTTGGAACCTATGAAGGCAAATGCATTATCTGATATGATGGTAGCTGGTACCCCAAATCTGGTCACTAATCCTTCATAGAAATCTATTATTGTAGATTCATTTTCCTCTTTGAGTGCCACTTCTTTGGTCCACTTGGTGAAATGATAAGTTACTATCAAAATCCATTTGTGGCCTTGGCTTGAATTCAGATTGATGACTCCAATGAAGTACAATCCCCATTGCATGAAAGGTTTATCAATAGAAATTGGGTGCAATGGAAGTGCTGATAGCTTGTCTTTTCCCTTGAAGAATGCACAATTCTTGCACCTTTTAATCCATGCATAGAAATAACTAAACAATTTGGGCCAATAGTATCCTTCTTTCATGATTTTGAGTGTTGTCACCCCTGGTGAAAAATGACCTCCAGCTGCCCCAACATGGAATTCTTGTAACACTCTTTCGACCTGGTCTATCACAATGCATCTTAGCAGAATACCTATTGATGTCGAATCGCAGCACCCCTGAATTTTTGCAACACGATGGGTTAAGTCTCTTAGTACGATTGCATAACATGGAGCTTTTCCCAAGTGTGGGACCTTGCGAAATTAGAAAAGCTCTCCAGATGAAGGCGGGTTCCTATTCCTCTGTTCAGATGCAAAAATAAAATGCAGAGGGTTTACTAAAAACATAATCTAACTTGCCAAGGAGACAGGGTAAGAAAATTCATAAAATAAAACCTAAACTACAAAGGTGATGCACCGAGGAATGAACACCTGTCTTGCCAATAAACACAAAATAAAAAACGCAATGCAAGATCATGCACAGATAACCAGATTCATAGTGAAAGATCCATAGAGAGGGTTGAGAATCATCCACAGACATGCATTAATTTTCTCCAAAGATTGATACAACACACTTGTTGCATTACAGTTTCAAAAGGTTTTTACTCCACAGTTCATCTGCCAAAGAGAAGAAGGGAGGGGCAAAACAAAAATGTCTAACCTTTAGAAAGAATACCCTCCCAATTTATAGGAAGAATGAGAGAGGGAAGAGAGAGGAAATCCAAATCTACCCCAACCACCTCCAGGTGCATTGCATGAAAGGTTGATCAACTGAGAAATTGGGTGCAATGAAAGTGTTGCTAGCTTCTCTTTTCCCTTGAAGAATGCATTTAATTTATCTCATTATGGTGGTAGGTGAGAACCTAGCAAACTTAAAAAGTGACGAACTATATTTTGCATTTTTAAGAACTTTTTCCCACCCAATTAAAGATATCCATTCGTAGTTGGATATAGGACCTCGTAAGCTTTCCAAAAAGTCCAACCTTGCGTGAATCTGAGCTCCCTGTGAAAATTTATGTCCGTCTGAATATCTGGGTCAGGGTCTGCTTCTTGTCAGCGCTCAGAATGTTGCGCCTCCTGAAGGTGCACCATAGGCGCATCCATATTCATGTCGACATACCCTTACATGGACTAAGGTGCAAATTCTTTCATGTCAACATTCTATGTCATGCGCCCTTTACGTGCACCAAGGCACAACTTCTACCATGTCGACACTCTCCTCCTGTGCCAAGGGCGCATCCATTTTTATGTTGACACCTTCTGTCATGCACCTCTTACATGTGCCAAGGTCGCATCCATTTTCATGTCGACACCTTCTATCGTGAGCCTCTTACCTGTGCCAAGGGCGTATCCATTTTCATGTCGACACCTTCTGTCATGCGCCTCTTACCTGTGCCAAGTGCACATCCATTTTCATGTCGACACCTTCTGTCGTGTGCCTCTTACCTGCGCCAAGGGCACATCCGTTTTGGTGTCGACACCTTCTATCGTGCGCCTTGGCACATCCTTTTGCATGTCGACATTCCTTGTTGAGCGCCTTTTACGTGCACCTTGGCGCATCCTTTTGCATGTTGACATTCCTTGTTGAGCACCTTTTACGTGCGCCTTGGTGCATCCTTTTGCATGTCGACATTCCTTGTTGAGTGCCTTTTATGTGCGCCTTGGTGCATAAAACATCAGGCTTTGAGTTTCTTTGATTTCCATTTCCTTCTGCCTGTCTATATCTACCCAAGGGGAAGATATTTACAAAAATACCATTGAGGTCCCTTTCAAACAAGACACCATCAATGAAAACATATGGGATGTCCTGGAGCCCGAAATGCCTTCTTTTTGCTTTACTCATCCAATGAGGACACAGGCCCGTTTAAAGGAAGTGCACCATGTCTTGAGTCCAACAAGGGGAAAGTATATCAACATCATCTTCTTCTTGACTATTTTGTAGGACAAAAACAACCTCTTTTTCACTGTTTGCTCCTTCCTGCTGACTTGAGGCTAGTTGTTCACACAACTCTTTACAACAGAACAACTTAGTGACCTTGATCTCAATATCATACTCCATGACATGAGTGATCCACCTTGCTCTTTTTTCATTTAAATCCTTACTGAGAAGGAAATATTTGACTCCTGCATGGAAGACTAACAACTGAATCTTATTGTTTGAAACCATATGCTTCAACTTTTTTAGTCCCCTGATCATTGCCAAGACCTGCTTTTCAATGAAGGAATATATTACTTCATAGTCTTCCAGAACTTGACTAAAAAAACCAATCGACTATTCTGTTTCTTCATTGTTCTGATGAACTGAGATTGTAGAGATGGTGTCACTACCACCAAAGGCATACATTATGAAATCATTGGAGAAATATAGATTCACAAGAGTTGGGGCTTGTGATATATCTTCTTTGATGGCCTCAAAGCTTTCTCTTCCTTCAACCATCTATCTGAATGTTAACCTCTTCTTTAACATCAATGTTATTGGCTTAACAAGGGCAATAAAGTTTGGGAAAAACCTTTGAACAAAGTTGATCTTACCTAAGAATCTTTGAAGAGATTTTTTGTGACTTGGAAATTATAATGCTCTTATTTCTTCAACTCTCTTGGTCAATTGCTAGACCCACCTTGGACACAATATGGCCTAAAATCCTACCCTCATGGGCCAAGAATATGCATTTTTTAGGGTTCAATGATACCCCAAATCTCCTACATCTTTGAAATACTTTCCTTAGGTGAAAAAGGTGGTTTACTGTGTTTTTGGAGAACGCAATGATGTCATCAAGATAGATCAACACTATTTTGTTGATTATCCTTTTGAATGCCATATCCATGGCTGTTTAAAAAGTGGCACTGACATTAGACAATCCAAATTCCATTTTCCTATAGGCATAGGTGCCCCATTTGGTGGTGAAAGCAGTTTTGAATTGATCATCTTCCTTCACTAGGATTTGATTGTATCATGAGTATCCATCTAAGAGAGAGAATCTCTTTGACCCAGACACCACTTGCAAGATATGCTCCATTGAAGGGAGTGGATAATGATCCTTGAGAGAAGCTCTGTTCAAATCTCAAAAGTCTACACACAATCTGATTTCTCAATTATTTTTCCTGACTGGGACCAGATTAGCAACTCAACTTGAATGTTTGATTGGAAATATTATACTTTCTTATATCAACTTGTTTAGCTCTTTCTTCATCAGAGGCTCAATGTGGATTGACTGGTCTCTGCTTTTCCTAATGGGGTTGGAAGTTGGATCTAATTCAATTATGTTTTTTTCTAGATTCATATTGAACCCTCTCATGTCTTCATACTTCCAAGCAAATACATCTTGAAAGTCTTGGAAAAGTTGTACGAATTCATACCTTTCTTTCTTAGTGGCCACTTTGCCAATTTGAAGTGTTTTGTTCTCTCTGACTGAAACTAACTCTGAATCTTCTCCTTTGATCTGTAGGTTGGCCTTCTCTTTTCTAAGTTGATCATTAGGATTGAAGATGGACTCCAATGTCACTAATCCTTTGGGAAGCTTGTTTGTATGAAGTTGTACTATTTGATTCCCATATTGTTGTTATAATCTACTTTGATTATTAGCTGAGAATTCAGATTCTTCTTACAGAAAATTAATGATCTATTGATCATTCTCAAACACTTTCCAGCATGTGTTATTGTCTGGCACTACTGGCCTCACAACCACATGGATATATGGTTGTTCTTTGTCCCTCTTGATGTTGTCCTCCACATCAAACATTGCTCCAACTGTTGCAAGTCTATTAGCAACTTCATTCTCTTTCCTAGGTATAGACACAATGCTAAAGACTTAAAAATCCTCCATGAGATCCCATACTCTACTCTTATAGTTCTTGATCAGGTCATTCTTGACAACATTAAGTCCTCTAACTTGATTGGAAACCAACTCACTATCACGAAACACTTGAAAATTCTTGATTCCTAGCTTCCTTATCCAATGAAGACCTTGGACTAAATCCTCATATTCAACAGTTTTGTTTGAGCAAGAAAATTGAAATCTGAAAGCTGAATAATACTTCATACCTTTGGGGGACACAATCATTGCTCCTCCTCCAGCTCCTTGTCTGCTTCTTGAGCCATCAAAAAACAATATCCATACCCCATTGTCATCCTTATATTTTGGCTTAATTAGCGCAAGAAGAGGATGATTCTCTTCATGTAGACAATAGACACCTAGATCAAACTCATCCATCTCTTTATAAGGGTCAAAAGCATGTCTTTTGTTGGCCCATTTATCTAGAGTCAAGTTTGGGATACATCCCACCTTGGTATTTGCTTCATAAGTATTTAGGAGGTCTTCTTGATCAAAATCTGAGCAGTTGGCATTGATTGTGATAGGCACATAAGATTTAATATGGTAATCAGAAATGGGCTCAGATCTGATCGTGGCCTTTGCCCCATAGCTTGTTCTAAAGAGAATATGTGACCAATCAATAGATAATTTCCAATGTTGGCTGTGAAGTAACTGGACAAACACAAAGAAAAATGTGGTGGCAAGTCTATGACTGACACATTTTGCAATACAGTCACATTGGGGCATGAATGCAGAGTGAGGCTTAGATCTTTAATGATTCCAATTTTTTTCATTGTTTTCCCATCTAATTGTACTACTCCCATAGACATGAATTCATATTGGAGACCCAGTTGACCAACTATTTACTTTGGCATTACAAAACTACTTTCCTAAGAATCAATAGTATAATTGTGCACCAACTTGTCCCCAATAATCAATGAAACATAGAAAGGGGGAGGTCTTAGGTTCTTACCTTTTTTTTCTAAGTGGTTCCTACGAGGTTGAGCTGAATTGGTAAGCAACCTCTCTTACTGATTACGGTGTTGATTTGAGCTTGACCAATTCTGTATGGCATTCTGTAATAGTTTCTTTTTCCCTAGAATGGCTAGTGACTCCCATTGAAATGTTCACACTTGTTCTCTTAATTTTATTAATAATATTGAATGAGCTATCTTTTTTTTGCCCCTTCCCAGACACATTTTTTTCTTACACATGGGTTTTTACAACCAGTGCCTGACTAGATTTGCATGTTGGGAGTTGAACTTGGAACACCAAGATCTTGAGGAGTGATGGAAGGTTGAGGGTCACCTGAGTTCAGTGGTTGACCTTCTCCAATACTTCTCTTTTTAGACTGTGTATTGGCAGCCACACTTTGAGGAGGGGACTGATTCATACCACAAAAGTCTTCAACATGCCAATTGACAAGCATAGTCTCACCTCGAGATGAATCTTGCTGAGCTCCTTACTACTGATCCCCTTCCTAGCTAGGTTCTATGGCACCATATTGGTATGCACCATCAAGGCCTAATTGAGTGCACCATTAAATAACATTGATTGGTTATGTGGATGATTTCATGGAAAGTACCAATCATATTCTTGTGCCATATTGTTTTGTGCAGGAACCCGTGCCCTTGATGTTGATGTTGCATTTGGATCATATGACCTAAAAGGTCTAGCAACTTGGGGTTTTCCTTCTTTTTGACTTTGATTTATAGTCTAAGATGGTGTTTTATTTTGTTGATATTGAGTTCTAGCTTGATATTGTGTCTGAGGCTGATATGACCTAGAGCTTTGGGCTTGTTGTCTCTTGATGGTCATCAACTCATTTCCCATGTTGTTTCATGACTTCCTGAAGTTCTTTTGAGGTATTAGATGATGAGGTGGAGGCTTCAACTAAGATTTGATCCTTGGGAGTAGGTACAAGGGCTAACGTTGGCATTTTTCTAACATCTGGGATTTCTAGCTTGGGGTATAGAGGTATGGATGGCCTAGGAGTGATTTTTCCAGCCTCAATCAAATTGTTCTTAGCCCCTATGGAAAGGCTATAGCATGTGGGTAAGATTGTACCCCACATTGACTGAATCATCAAAGAAATATAAGAATTTAAATCCCTAAGAAAGTATAAGAAGGCACCTTCATTAATGGGCTTTAGTGTTGTTGGAATCCTATCGCATGTCCTTTGAAACCTGGGGTTGAAATATTTCAATTGATCATTAGGAGCTCTTTTGATTTTTGTCAGTTGTTCCAAAAAGGACAAGTTATCACCTTTCTCTCCAAACTGGTTGTGAATAGCCGTGTACAACTGGTTCCAGTTCTGAATAGAGCCTGCTTCAAGACTCCTGAACTGTTGTGAAGATTTCCCTTTGAGTGAAGAGGCAAGCATCTTGACTACAATTTCCATCTCATGAATCTTGTGGATTGTACATACATTTGCAATATCGTGGAAATGATCACTAGGAGAAGTTTGATTTTCCCAAGTGAAATATGGGATACTCTTTAATGATACAATAGGAACTTGATTTTGTGCATTCAAGGCAAGTGGACTACTTCTGATGAAGTTAACATAAGGATTTAGCTGAGCCATCCTGATCGGTCTAAGCACCCCTCTTGATTGAATGAACGGTCGACCAGAAGGAGGTGTTGATAAAGCTCTGCTTGGGGGAGACAGATACCTTTGGGTTCTTCTTCCTCTACTCCCTCTATCTGGGGATAAGTCTATATAGATAAATAGTCCCTCCACTCTGATTCTTGATCATGTTTGTATTCATCTCATGAACTATCTTGGACTGCTGAAACTAGTAGATTTGTTCCATTTGGAGTCACCAGATTTACAATTTTAAGGATTATTAAAATATAGAATCACAGCAAGTGTACATCAATTCCTACTGTAATAAGATGGAGGATTCTCATCCCACTGGGCATCCCAAAAGTGTTAGCGTTAAATCACAACACCCCCAAATGAGTTTGAAAGGTGTTGTTTTCTAAGGCATAGTCATTTGGTGTGATTGCATAACATTGAACTTTCCCTAAGGCGTGGAACCTTACAAAAATGGAAAAGCTCTCCAGATTAAAGGTTGGTTCCTTATTCCTCTATTCAGGTGCGTGTGTGGGAGCTTGCAGAGGGCTTATCTCTATACCTAGTCTAAAAATTGCTAAGGAGACAGGGGTAAAAGAAGTGGAAGAAATAATAAATTGATAAACTACCAGGTGATGCACCAAAGGAATTATGAACAATTATTTTTCCAATAGAAAAAAACAAGCAAAATTTAAACAATAAACAAACACAGATCAAAGACGGGTTTTATTGCTCCATAGATTGATACAGTAAATTTCAAAGTAGCCAAGAGGTAGAAGCGTAATGTAATTTTGATGGAAGGCCTGAACCCAACAAATCCCTTTGCTAAGGGGAGAAGGGAGCCTGTTAAACAAAGAATGTCCAACCCTTTACAAAGAATCCTTCCCCCATATTTATAGATTTGATCTGATGAAAGAAAGAGAGAGAGAGAGAAGCAGAAAAAGTAGGATGAAGCTCAACCACTACTGTTAATGTTCCTGATAAAATATTCCCCCAAATCTTTCTTTTCTACATCGATCCTTGGTTCGACGCCTTGAAGGAAGAGGAAATGATGGAAACAAAATCAAATCTGATCTGGTTGTTGAGGTGAGAAGATCCTGTATTGAAAGTTCAAAGATGTTTCTCCATTTTCCTTCACCTAACCTCCTCAAAATTGAAGTTTCAAACCTTCATGGCATGGACGAGGCCAAGATCTTTCCAATGGTGTCATATTTTAAATATTTCGAGCCTTAAGTCAAAAGATATGCCCTTCGAAGTTTGTATGGGGTCCGTACAAATGGGCGGGAAATAATTTTTAAAAATGGGTCCCCCTTCTGGTATGGGGCATGTGGCAGCTTTACTGGAACAAAAATTGGGCTTATTATGGGTTTGCAATTTATCCTTTTTCCCTTTAGCGCAAAAATGCAAAACTCAAAAAACTCCTGCGATCCTGAAACTCTGCCTGGATACATGGATCCTTTTAGTTGGCTGGGAAATGCGCTTTCATTTCATATTTGTGCCTTTTGGACAAAAGGAAAAATTTCACCTTTTCCTTTGACTCCCCTCTTTGGTTTTGACTTGGGCCCAAATTTAGATGTTTTCCTTGGGTGGAGTTATGGGACATTTTGTAACTTTTACCCTCTTTGAGATAATAAGGGGCAATTTTTTTTTTTCCCTGATGGTCCGCTTTCCCCTAGGACACACGGCAGTCTGGAACTCATTTGGAAACCTTCCCTCTATTCAACCCTTGAATCAGCACCATTAAGACACTTGGTAGCATCCGCTAGGCTAGCCCATGCATTGACTATTTAACTAACTCTACCCCCATCGAAATAACACGTTGAGGCATTGCGCTTGCTTGAAAACCTAGCTGAAAGTTTGCCTTTGGAGTAGCATTGGGTTGACACTAGTTGGCCTCCGTTGATCTATGGAATTTTCAACAGCACCTCTTACTTTTTTAGATTTTGGGCTACGTGGTGAGCTCACTCTCATTTGGGCCTCTGCCTTAAGACCAACTCTTGGAGATGCGCCATTAAGACAACTTGGTAGCCTCCGCTTACACTTTTTTAATTAGGAAAATTTTAGGCCTGCCTTATCCACCTTTAGACTCTATTTTGACCATTTTCTACATGGTGGGCTAACGCAAGTGTGATTCTCTGTTCTGGATTTCCCTCCCAGTTTTTGCGCCAATCTGACACCTTGCACTTCCTTTTTAGTTGAATATTTTTCAACGCCCTACAATTTATTGGGGTTTTGGATGTGTGGAATCCTGGTGCAAATTTGGGCTCCCCCTTCTTAGATTTAATTTTTGAGAACCACCGTTAAGAGACGTGGCTCCTTCCGCTTCCTCCTCTATACTTAGTCATTTTTAGACCTTTCCCGAACTATTTTTCGAGCCCGAAAACTTTTAATCCTTATCATTTTTTCCCCTATTCACTCCTGGCCTCTCTATGGCACCACCTCTTCTTCTCTTACCCTACAATTCCATTGTTGAGTCTACCTATAACTTGCAAAATGAATTTAAGACACAAAACAGATTGACAAAGTTGTTTCTTCTTGTACAGAGTCATTTAATTTTTCTTAACCCCACCACTTAATCATTGAGTCCCTCTGTGACTTTTTCACAAGATCTGAATGAGATTTCTCAGGTTATTTCTATGTGGGGTTGTGGATGATCCAATATTTTTCCTAGTGGGGGCGAAATATGGATAACAAGTACCCCTTCCCGATGCATCTTTTGTATTTGACTATTTTTAGTGATGATTTCACTACTTATGTGATCAATTATGATACTTGGACAATGTATTTTGATGGATCTTGTTTTCACTCTGGTGTTTGGGTAGGGATTATCTTCATTACAACGCATCGTGATCCACTCCCCTTTGCATACCGCTTAGGGTTTTTCTGCACTAATAAAAACATTTAGTACAAAGCCCTCATCTTTAACCTTAACATTTCTCATAATCTTCTTGTTCAAAATATATTCCTCTATCGTGACTCCCACTTCATTATTAATCAAGTTAATGATACATACCACACAAATGAAGAAAACTTATTCTCGTATAATACGCTCGTAAAATATCTTTGAGAGAAATTTAAGTATTACTCTTTTACTATTGTGCCATGTAATGATAATCATCATACAGATGTCATGGCTAGTGCCACATCACTTAACCCACAAGACATTACTAGTGAGCAAACCATGTTCATCATTTGGAACTTGCAACATCCTTTCACCTATAATTTTCCTATACGAATTTTAACCATCACACGTATTCACAATAACCCTAAATTTTTTACACTTATTTATAACTTTCTATATTGGAAAATAATTCATGATTTTCTATCACCTAATAAAGTGCATCACTTACAGTGTGAGGTCACCCATTAGATCATCATCAGATTAAAATATTTTAAACATGGACTTAAAGACCATCTGTTATGATGTCTCAAACTTGAAAATATCCCCACTGCCATGTATTAAATACATGATAATATGTGTAGAGGCCATTTGTCTGGAAAAGTCATGTCCCAAAAGATTTTTTGTCAGGGATACTATTTTCCTACCACGGAGTAGGACTGCCTCTAATATGGTACACATTGTGATAAGTGTCAAAAATTTAAAAATCTTCGCCACGTAGTTGTATATGAAATCCAACCAATTACACCAACATGGGCATTTTATCTATTGGGTTGATAAATCTAGAATTGAATGATACACATAAGTATATCATTACTTCCACAGACTATTTCACCAAATGGGTTAAAGCATCATCACTACAAAATATAATTGGTATGGACATTATTTCTTTCCTAACTAATCACATCATTACTCACTTTGGCATTCCCTCTGCCATTATGAATGATAATGAATCTTCTCTAAAAAAATAAGGAGGTTAAGAAATTTTGTGCAAAATTCAAAATTAAATAATCATTTTCTACTCTTTATTACCCACAAGAAAATAGCCAAGCTGAAGCCACCAATAAAACCATCAAAATATTGCATTACATTGTTGGTAGTGGTGGATATGATTGGTATAATCAGATATTTTACAGTCTTTAGGCTTATTGTACTAGTCTGTGTACACCCACTAATGCCAAATATTTTCCAATAGTCTACAATACTAAGGCTATTATATCACTAGCGCTTGAGATACTCTTGTTGTATGGTTTTCTCAACTGCAAAATTAAAGTCAATGACTATCACGAAAATGGATTACATGAGTTAGAAATGTGGGACTCTCGCCATGTTTAAGAACTCAAACATCTTCATACTTATCAATCTCAGATTACACAAGTATACAATTGCAAAATGCGTCCTTGTGGGATCAATTTGGGGGACCTATTCTTAAAATAAAATTAGAAGAAGATGAATGTTGAAGCTTCCATCAAACAAACATTCACATCCAATTGGAGCTTTCCTTATGTCATTACTAAAAATATTGGTGGTGGTTTTTATCACCTTGCCACTCTTTTGGGAAATCCACTAAAGAACCCACTTAATGTTATGCACCTTAAGAGGTACTAAACATGAAACAACATTCATTTCCTAAAGACACACTCTCATTCTTTCATTAAAAATTTACTGTTGAGGGAACACTTTATACATGAACCTCACACACTACACACTCCACATTTTTCATTGTGTGCACTCATCTCTATGTAGCGTCTACTCTACACATTCACGATTTATCTTTCTCTCGTGTATTACTACATGCTACACTCATTACCCTATGACACACTCTAGTTTTTTGGTCCATTCATGACTGTTGAGGGTCTATAACTCAAATGGACCTCACCACACTCATGTGTTTAATCATTCACTCAAACACTTACACTCTACACTTTACACTTTGACAATCACATATTTCTCCTACACACAAGTCAAACCATTTCCCGGTGAAACAATATTGTATTAGGGTTCATTATTGACTATTGAGGGGTCATATACAAATGAACCTCACTTCATGCATACACATCCAATCGTAGGGCATACTACTTATATCATTCACTCTCCATTACACTTTGTATCATCCATAACATACTGCATATCTTGGTTGCATCTATTCTTTCTTACTCATGATTTTTATATATTCACTTTAATACACATGCGAGATACATATCTTATATGTCATTATATTTATGATACACACATGCAAGTTCACTTTCCTTTCTATTTGTGATCACAAATGCTACAGATCCACACACACAACATGGATACTTGGCACATTACTTATTACCAGTACCATAGCGGCTCCCAGTGGCATCCACTTTTGTATGCTACAAGTGTTATTGTATCATTTTTATAGCACATTATTATCATATTTATCACGTTTTGAGATAAATTCTATCTTCCTAAAATCATAACATGTGCTTCAAGTAGAAATTTTTTAATGCACATCTATTTACATCCATGCTTTTTTTATTGTTCATCTTTTATTCTCTTTGTATGTCATTGTTTGTGGATTTTTCCCCTTTTCTTATGTGCACATTATCTACTTTTTGATTGTTCAGCCTTGATTGTCTTGCGACATCGTTAGTGGTTTCCCATATTTGCAACCCATTTTTTTCGGTCTACACTGTCTTCTTACATGTTTACATTGTCTTCTTAGCATACAATTTTCTTCATGCGTGTTTGTATTTTATTATAATAACACTTTTATCCTACCCTATTTATTTGTGTGTGTCTTGGTTTCTATAAAGTAAACTCCCTCCCCATTACAAGGCATCGTTTTAAGCATAGTGTTAGGTATTCCTATTATCTACGAGTCACAACACCCTTTTTTTTTCACATGTGTGTGTGCTTGAGATCACAGTGTGACTAGATAACATGGGTAATATCTCCAAGTTGTGGGACTTGCTACTTGAGATAGACCTTAAGAGAAAGCTAGTTCTTGCTTGTAAACTTCCTGCCACAATCTACTTTAATGTAGGAAAAAATATCTTGTCCTAATCTAAATTTCCAAGGGACCAAGGAGACAGAGTGCATGAAAACAAAGCATACACCAAAGCAGTGATACACCAAAAAAGGAGAGTGTGAGAATAGCCTTCCAATGTGTGAAAAGTAGAAGTGAAGTGCATACTAGAAGGGGTGATAATAGTTCTCCACAGTCTAGAAAATGCATTCACAACAATGTTTCAAACATACACAATGATAATCAATCCCTGGAAGAGCATAAATAGACACAATATATATATGCAATGAGATAGGAGGGGCAAAGAGAATGAAAACAAACACAACAAGGGAAGATACATCCACAAACTCATATTTATTGCTTTATTCATATGCACAATTCAATATATTACAAAATAAGGGCCTAGATCACCATGCAAGGAGTCCACTACAAGGGCCTACAATACATTGGATTCACAAAACAAATTTGAAAGTGTTTCGCTACACAAAAGCTATCTCTCTTACAATGAGCATAACACTCCAATTTATAAAATTCTGAGAGGAGAGACAGAGAGAGATGGAAATGAAAATCCCTAAATATTTCTTTCCACCACTTGTAGAATGTCATAAATGGATTAAAATGATGCTATGTTTCTTTCAAATAGCCCCCATACTATCCCATAACTTGCAATAGTGAGAAATGTATGCCCATGCTTCATTGAATGCATCCCAACTACCAAATAAAACACTGTTGAGAACCTAGCCACGTTTTCAAACAAATATCCATCAATTATTCATTAAATTCTAGATTTATATATTTTTGTGTGTCGGTATTTGAACCACAATTCCAATGGTACCAATTTTGTGTTTTTTTTGTTGAGAATTGCAAAATCTATGGCATTCTAAGTGTGGGCAGCACTTTTGGGTCTACCAGGCATTTCAGTCATTTAATAGGAATGAGCATTTGATTGACTGGAGATGAAAACATTTCCTTTATTTTCATATACCTACCCTTTTTTAAGAGGATGTCGTGCCCATTCTAGAAAGTCAAATTTCATGAAAAATGGAGCTCTAATCAAAACTTATGATCGTTTGAAGTTTGGGGGTCAAGCATTAACTTTTCCTTTGTATTATGGCTATGTCTAGTTTTCAGAGAACTCATGTTCCATGAGTACTCAGATGGTTCAGGCATCCTTTCTCTGCATCACCAAATTTGGGATTTCCTATCCCCACTGTACCACTATTGAGTGGTCCATTGACCTCTGATTTTGCTGCATCCCACCTTCCTGCGGTGATTTCACCTTTTCGTGTCCCATGCGTTGCGATATCCCAACTATCCCACGGACTTCCTAAGACAAAAAATTCAGCATTAACTATCTTATTTCTATTTCAACTATTTCACCTTTTCAGAGCTGGACCATCCCGGTGTCCCGTGGACCACCTAGGACATAATTTTCCAATTTTTCTGCTTTACATTATTTCCTTTGTAAATCAGACCTGAACTTGGTACAATGAACCTTGGTATGATCCGTACTGGTACCATCCGCAACCTCCAGACCCACAATGCATTAAAACAAGCCCTTGACTTCATTTTTTTGGATTTTTTTGCAAATGTTACGAATTCCTTAGATTTTTTCTTGAACAAGGAAGTTAGAGGAAAGAAAAGAGCTACCCAAATATCTAAAATTTTCCCCTTCACCATTTCTTCTTGATCTAGCCCGAAGGAATTTGTGCAAGTTATCCAAAATTACCTTGGAGGGTGAACTTTGGATAACAGGCATTTACCATGGCCCACAAAATTTAACTTTGTGCCCTTGAGAATGGCCATCTCAAAACATGATAATGTAAACCCAAATTATAAATTCACTAAATTCTCCATGCATGGTGAAAAATCCCAAAACACCTCTAGCACAATTGTGATTAAATCTTCCTCCGTACCCACTTCCCATAGGAAGCCTTCATAAATAGATCCTAAACCACCCCAACTATAGACCTCTTGGGGAATCCTACAGTGTAATATTCAACAAGTTAATGGTGTTCCATATAATTTGAATTCTCCCCATCCATCCTTTTGATTAATCATGACCCAAACTAGCATTGTATCATGACGAGAATTACTATAAATATCAATTCCATGGTCATGAAATTAAGAAGCCTCACACTTTTAAACACATCGTCAAAACAATCATAGACTCTAGTGACCTCTAAGTAAATAATCCTAATGCACTACCTAATCATCCTCTCAACATCTTTAGAAAACCTTTTCCTAATCATCCACCTAATAATCAAACTGAATCTTTGACATCACATGAACTTAATTCCCATATAATTGATACTATCGATCAAGATCTAACCCTAACACCTATTCCCATCATTGTGTCATACATTGTATCAACGTTTGTTTTATAATCGTACCCCACGCTCACAACTTCATCAACATCTACACTTATCCCTACACCTATTACATCTACATTGAATATGTATACAATGACCAAATCCATACCAATCCTAACTACACCCACTTCCCCATCCATATCTACCACATCCTCACCTATCACAAATTTAGTCATCCACCTTTTACTACCTCAATTTCCACCTTTACATCTTTATGTCACATTCCTACATCCACACTCCTTTCCAGATTAATAACATATTCTACTATGATCATACCCACATCAACATCTAAATATATGACCACATCCACACCATCGTTTGAATCATTTGCCATGTAGAAATCCACAGATAATATACCTACAAAAAATACTCTCTCCCCATATACAAATCCAATCCTTCTTACACAAACAAATCCTAAAACTACACAATTTACCACCCCATCAAATCTTATCAAGTGCATCATACAAAAACCCATTCCAACTTTAATATATAATTATTCAAAGCAATCTAAATTACCTAGTTCTACATCCATTAATCCCAGGGTTGAAATTGTCATCATGCTTCCAAAGATAAGTCCTCAAAACCAAAGGATAAGAAGCTTAAAATTCCCATCCAAAAATCGATCACACATCCACACAAAACTTTATAGCTCCTTTCTCCCCAGACTAACCCTCCCAAGTAACATAATGTCACGCCATCGCTCTTAGGAGCATCGTAATCCATCTTAGGGATAAACCCTTAATCCAATTCCCCTATTATCAACAATTTGAAGAAATATCATTCTTCTTGTAACTCTGATATCTCTTTAAAACCATCAAAATCCTCAATTCCCAACTCAGAATTAAAATCATCTACGTCATCACCAATCAAAACTAAAACAAAGACACAACCACCTTATTCTTCTTCAAATTGCAATACATGATTAAAGGATCTTATAAAACCTCATCAAAGTAAACATTCCCTCTTACCATCATCCACCATTCTTAAAACCACTTTATATGTACCCTCTTCTATAACCACCCCCAGTGGTTCTTACATACAAATATTGCAACACCTACTTCAAGAATCTAAAATTATTCTTCAACTTGTTAAAGATTTAGATCCATGTATCCCAAGACCTTCATGGTTTGACTCTTATCTCATTTGTGCATTTCATCATGCACCAGTTCTTGATACCGAACATTGTAATTCTCTCAAAACTATTGTCCAAAATCTTATCAATGAGGGTGATCTTTTAATTGAAGGGGTTTAACCTCTTCCATTGACCAATCTCACTTCTTCATCCAAACCTTCAAACATCAAGATATCTAAATCTCCTTATTCATCCAAGACTTTTTTCACCATCCCTCGTCCAAGTATGAAAACTCCCAAAGAATTTCCTCCTCTCTTTATCAATTTTTTTCTGATTATGACCCATTCTCACCCCCATTAATTTCAAGCACCTTATCAATAAAAATCAAAATTCATTCTCACCGCTCCATCTAATGAGCCTACTATGCAACCATTTTCAACAAAACCTAAAGTATCTATCGTAGCTTCCCCTCAACCTACTACTATTGAGTAGAGTGTTATGTAACAACTCCATCAAGCCACAGTTAAGATGTCACTTTTTCAAATCATTTAAATTTGTCCAGATCATAGGAAATCCCTTATTGAAGCTCTCAAACTTATGCCTACTCATAACCATGAGTCTTACCCCTTTACTGCTCTTGTGGAATCACTTTTTGCTTCTACCACCATATCCTTTGACACTACTTAAATACCTGACATATGTATTCACAAAACCAAACAATTCAGAAATTTATCTATATCGGTCTCATACTACTATTTAGTAGGTTCTTGAACAAAGAAAGTACTAATTTTGGGCATCTTATTTATTTTATTTCATATTTTGTGACCTATTGCATATACTTATCCATACATTTCCAAATATCCCACATTCTCTTAGCCCTAACTCGGGAGCCCATATTTGGTACTAAGGCACCCATGAGCACGTTGGTTCAATTATGGGGCACCCTTATCCCTTTTCTATTTTCCCACCTTTTCTTGGGTATTTTCTATCCATTTTTCTTCCGTATCTTTTATGAGGTCATCATTTTTGGGGTTGATTACAAAATAGGACAAAGATAATCCTATGAATATAAAGGTATGAGACCATAATGAGGAACCTACCTTAACTATCTACTATCACTCCATCTATTACATTAGCATCCACATAGCTCCATCATCATCATAGCACAATATAGGACATCTGCGTTACACTTCATAGGGGGATGGATTCTATTCTATTTCATAGACACATTCTATCAGGGAAAATTTTAAGGAAGCACCCTGAAAAAAAATTATAGAAATCATGGCGAATTCCCTATAACTAGTTTCAAAGTTTTGGTGAATTACCATGTAGCGATTTTTTCTCTTATGGAGAAAATGGTAGAAATATAAAAAATAATTGGAAATTGAATTGTGATGTCCTAAAACTAGTTAGAATTCACACCCAGGATTCAACGGAAAAAGGTAAATTTTTTGGGTCTAATTTTTGGTTACCAAAGGGTCAAAGGACGATCAACGGTCCTTGGCGATACAAGTGGCAGCATTCCACCACTCTACACTATGATGGGATCTAAAGGACTTTGAGCCCTCAATTTAACAATTTTGGAAATGGCATCAGGTCTGGTTCAGACAAAAAGAACAATACATGGGGGCAGTGCATATATATATATTTGTAGATTTATATATGAAGATGAAAATATAGAAAAAGGGGAGAATATTACAAGAAAGAGCTTTCCAGAGAAATATATAGCGATGGAGAATAGAGAAGATATGTTTAGTGACATAGAGAAGATAAAGAAGACAGAGAAAATATACAACAAAGATTTTTAGAGCAGTAACGTGAGAGAGAGAGAGAAAGAGAGAAATTTAAAAAACCTTGGAACTTTGTATTACTTAGTTACTCTAGAATCTACATCTACATATATGTGTATATATATGGTGAATTTAATCAAATTCCTAAAAAAACCACCATACATGTCGGTGAATTAGCCCAAAGGACCAATAAGGTTCCATAACTTTCTTGGTGATCCAAGAATGTTTTTAAATCCTGACTTGTAGATCACGTGGCAATTCAATATAAAAAAATGCATTGGGATTGGAGATTCATTGGTTATTCACATGGGACAGATTATTATTTGTGGAATTTTTAGGTGAAACCTAGGCAGTGCCATGGCCATAAATATAGCCAAAATCAAATTCCCAAAATTCTACTATTCACCAAATTATGGATATTCGCCACTAAAATTTCGCATGCATTCTATTACATTTTATACACAATTATTTCTCGCTACTTCCCAAAGTGTGACTAGAAAAGGAGAAACCTTGGGAATGTTCACGCATACTTACACATAGAATAACATCAGGTCTAAGATGTAGTGTAGTGCTAAGTGAGTAAGTCCACCATCGTGGTAGTTAAGGACAATCTGACCCCTTCATATGCATTTTTATTTTTTAGGTTTTGATGCTTGTTTTCAGGGTTCATTTTAAGACACCCCTATAAAATTGAAGGTGGAAAATACCTGGCGAATATCCCCGTAACCACTTTCAGCGAAAGGCGAATTTGACAGTATTGAAAAATAAAAAATTCACCTGGTTTTACAAGGTACCATGAGTGACGCGCAACAACACTAGTTCGTAACGACGCATGACATTTGCGTGACAATAGTTAGTACTGACGCGCGACACTGGCGCGACAATAGATTGTAATGATGCGCGACACTGGCGCGATAATAAATTGTAATGACGCGCGACTTTTTCACCACTGTAGTCTGACGCGCGTCAGTGGAGACAATTGTCGCGCGACATTGTTCTACACCGACGCGCGACATCGCCCACTATTGACACGCGACATCAACTTCTATTGACGCGCGACATCGGCCACTATTGACGCACGACATCATCTAAGACTGACGCGTGGCACAGTAATTAAATGACGCGCGACAATGTATTTAAATGACGCGTGACACTAAATTAAATGATGCGCGACACTGTAATTAAATGACGCGCGACAATGTAATTAAATGACGCGCGACATTATAATGAAATTGACGCGCGACAACATTCTTTATTGACGCGCGACACCGTGAGTAAATGACGCGTGACACTACATTCAATTGACGCGCGATAAAGGGAATAGATGACGCGCGACACTACATTCAATTGACGCGCGACAAAGGGACTAGATGACGCGCGACACTAAATTCAATTGACGCGCGACAAAGGGACTAGATGACGCGCGACAACAGAATAAGATGACGCGCGTCAATTGAGGACATTGACGCCCTATTTAGGTTATAAATAGCCATGTGCCGCTCATTTTCTCGTTTTCGTTTTCCCGTTCTCGAATTTTTGCAGGTCTAAATCTTTGACAAAGACGCTATTGCAACTACAATGTCGACTTCACATGCTTCCCAATTGCAAGTTCAGGAAGAAATTCAGGCTAATCCAACTCAATCTCTTTCGAAGATAACCTACAGGAATCCCTTATGCCCTCACATCCATACGGCTTTAAAGATGTCTTCAGAATATTCAGCTATAATGGAAGCGTGTGAATTTATAGGGCTCGTTAATATGCCACATTTCGAAACAGATCCGGATATTTTGAATTACCTTCTGTCATGCTATAATTCAGAGGACGGTATATTTTATGTTACTCTGAACGATGGCCAAATGTTCCAATTCACTATTGAACCAAATGACATACATCGGTTTACGGGCCTTCCTAACAAAAATTTACCAACTGTGACAACCAAGGCAACACTCACGGAAGATGACAAGAAATTTATCGAATCATCGTACGGTTTCCATTTTGATTGTAAGTATAATTCATTTTAATTCATATTTTTTAATCTGTTTTTTAGTCTGATACAATTCTGTTATAAATTTATACTAATTTTCACTGTTTCGTATTTGCAGCCCATGTCAATAAATCCAGGCGTGGTGTAGATACACAATCAATTACACATCACTTTTTGGCTGCACTTATTTCGTTTTTTCAAGCCAGAATTGTTTTGCAGGGTCGCCAAACAGATATACCAAATTGGGCCATTGCATACATTTGTGCCACTATCACAAAACGAAAATTCGATTGGTGCACATTTCTATCGAAAAAAATAAGAACTGACATAGCAAATTCAAGAGTCTCAGATAAACCCTACATTTATTCAACAAACTATCTCCTCGGCTTCTACTATGAGGCACTTTTAAATTTAAAACATAAACAAATTCCTACTTGCTCTGATGAGGCTTTGAACAAATTCTCAGTTCCATTTGCAGAACATCAGGTATAAACTATTTAGTTTGTAATTGTATTACTATTTTCTACATTACAGTGACATTTATTAAATCTTAAATTTTAATGTTTTGCAGAGAAGATATCTTGAAGCCATTCCCAAAAAAAAAAAGATGTCAAGAGGAAGAGGCCAACTACACGCAGAGGCTTCGGGGGACTCCCAATCTGAAATGGAAGCTCACTCCTCTCCAAACCCTCAACAGTTTGAACTCGTTAAACGCCAGAGAAGTAATACATTCTCATATATTATTTACAAATTCCAAAGTTGCAGATTTTTTTTCAATTTAAATTTTAACCAAATGATTTAACATTTAATATTGATGAATTGCAGGGATTTTGGAACCTTCTTCCCCAACTCACTCCATACATTCGCATGCATTGATATCTTCTGAACAGCCACAGAGTACAACTCCTACAAGGCCACCCGTAGCACCGAGAAAAACACCCCCTCGACAACAAGGTACAACTTTTCTATAGGACATTTAGTTTCATAGTTTTGACTTTTGAATTGTTCTAACATTTTTCTTTTTTTCTTGTACTTTACAGCGCATGTCATTCATGATCAAACGACGGCCGCGACACCAACTCAACCATTAATTTTTAAAATGCCAACCAGAGGAACAGTGAAAAATACCATTGGTAAACGCATGACTTTTGCTCCGGCCCCCAGTGGGACACTAAACCTTGACTCCTCGTTTCGTATACCAACTCTCTCACTTGGTGGCTTGCCCAGTGCAACGGGCATATCTGTTTTGAACAATATAAATTTAGATGAAGATTATTTGGGCATTGATAGCAATGACCCAACTAGTTTTTTCGATACCCGCGAGATGATTCAAGGCCAGCAGGTATACTTAAAATTTCAATTTTAATATGCTTTACAATTTTAAATTACATTCTGATTTAAATTTATTTATCTAAATCTTGATTTATTTTTTCGGAAACAGGATCAGCCCACCCAAAGGCAGAAAATAGCAGTTGATCTTGGTCAAAGCCCCCACACTTCTCCAGCAAGATCGTCTGCATCAGAATCAGATAGTGAAGAGTTTCCACCTTATCCTTTGGAGAACTTAATTGGTAATGATTGTCAATCCCATGTTAGTGAGTTTATTGTTCCTCATATCAAAGAGCTAATAGAATGGGAGAAAAGGGCCAAAGTTCTTATCAATGAGATTATTAGTCGTTATGAAAATTATTGGCAACGGGACAGTTTATACGCTGCAGTCCAAAATCAACCTGCGAAGATGGATTCCTTACTTACCCAAGCAAGAAGTGGGACTGTCACGTTTAACAACAAATATAAAGACGACATTTTAGATAAGGTACTAAACAGATTGGAAAATATTAGTGCCGAGGCCCAGGCATATTTTAACAAATGGTCAAAGGACAAGGATTTGGTATCAATCGCAAATTCCGAAAGAGATAGAGCGGTTGTAAGTACTATTACATTCAAACAATCGTTTTTGTTAATTTGAAATTTTGAATTTACATTAATATTTTGAATTGACATTACTCTTTTGGTGCAGTTGAAATATGAAAATTTGAAGAGTCAGGCGAAGGTTTTGCAAGTTCACTTGGAAACAGCAAAGAACAGCTTATCCGCTGCAAAAAATATGAAGCAAAATATTGTTTTGGTTAACAAACAAAACAATACACTAAAGCGGATAATTAAAGAGCATGGTCTTGACCTTGACATCTTGTTCAAAGAAAAAGCAGCTGCTGATCCAAATTTGCTGTCGCACGGAGATGCAACAAATCAAGAGGAAAGAATTTTAAAAAATCTGGACAGTGCTGCAGAAGATCTCATATGTTCAGGGGTTATTTCTGGTGTTGGGGAAAGAGGTGCAGCTAGAGTGGTAGAAGCCGTTGGGGAAGAGAGTACAGTAGAAGTTTCTAAAGAAAAAGAGGCTTCTCAAAATTAGAAACTGTTATTATTGACTAAACTCCTACTATTGCGTATGTAATATGTTATTTGAATTTAATTATATGGTGATTAGATGGTGATTATCATGAATTATATGTATGTTTCTTGTTTACTTGCATTGTCATGAATTGTATGTGGACGTAGATGATGAATGATGATAATGATAGATGATGATGAAAGATGATGAATGATGAGAATTGATAATCAATGATAGATGCTGATGAAATATGATGATCAATTTAATTTCTTTAATTATCTTGAAAATTATGTCTTTGGGAAAAAATAGCAACTAAGTTTTGAAACAGATCTTTACTGTTTAAAGAGATTCACCTCTATATTAGTGCATAATCTTAAACTAGAGAGGTTGTTTGATGTAGAGGCTGTAAGAATTAGAGCTTGGGAAATAATGAAGACAATGGTTTAAAAGATATGGTTTTGTTATCATGGATACTGTTTTGTGTAGAGGCTATGGAGGCTGGATTAATCAAAGATGGAATAACCATGTGATTAAAAGATAGGTCAAGCTCGATACAGAACTTTGAAGTTTAATGTAAAACATATAAGGTTTTTATCATGAAGATTAGTCTGTCTTTGAGTCTATAAGTTGATATAATTTTGAGTGTATATATTTCTTATAATTTAGATAGAGGTTTTTTTAATGAATGATTGATGAAATGCAATCAATCTATTTGAATCTCTATTCTTCTAGCTACAATCTTTTTTATCTTCTAAATAATCCCATTACGTGGACACCATTTGAGATGAAGTATGCATCTATAATTCACTTAACTTAATAGTTTAATATTTAATAAATTAAATATAATTCTAAGAAATAAAGAGAGAATCATCACTGGAAAGAAATTAAACATAATTGCAAATAAGATAGGGTTTAACTTACCTCTTGCAGTGAAATCATCAAGGGTAATTTGCTAGATCTTTGTTTTACCTGACATTGTAGACAGAGGGGTCCTGAGAAGTCCCAGTAACATCTTTAAATATATAGATCAACAATATCTTTAAACAATAAGATGATGTTGTAGAAGATACCTATTTAAAATTGAAATCATCACAAAAATAGATTAGTAGATAGATGGGTGAGTTGCCTGACATTGTCAGTCCCGAGAAATAACAGCTTCCTCGGACGGATGTCAACCCACGTTTTCAAAAAATAATATATTGTATTTAACCATTTGTAACAAACAATAAAATTATCACTGCCACTAGTAATGAGCTAAATCTGTGTTTCAAAAAAAACCAACACGAGAAATGGATTAGATTATAGATGGGTGAATTGTCATGGTTTACCATGCCAAATTTAATAAGATTTAACAACCTTTCTGTTTAGCATCTAAGAAAAAATACAGTGCCGACTCCAGATAAATTATAGAAGTTAAATTTGTATAGGATTCTCTTCGGGACTGCTCTTGAAGTGTTTGAATTAAAATATGCCTTTTTTTTCAAATTTTTCAATAAGGTTGTTTACATATCGTATTAGTTACAAGAATGAACTTGAAATATATGATCCTTTAGTAGATTCCTGCTACCATCATGTTTTGTTTTCCTTTTCTGAAGATACAATGTTCAACTGTATGTTTGAAGACAATTTTCTTGAAGCTCCGCCATTTCTATGCCTTGAATTGATTAATCATGATCTTCTTGAAGTACAATTCATAAAATCAAGTGTCTCAAATATTGAAAAAAAAAATTTACAGCTCAAGTATACATCAAGCTCAACAAGTAACATGTCTAAAATCAAGTGTCTCAGACATCAAGTACACACCAATCAGTGTCTCAATTGGCTGCATTGCAAACATGAAGGCTTCATCACTCCTTACGCGCGTCAGAGGAACGTCAATTGTTTCAATCGACGCACGACACTGGTATCTATTGACGCACGTCACTGGGATCTATTGACGTGCGTCACTGGGATCTATTGACGTGCGTCACTGGGATCTATTGACGCGCGTCAATAGAAGCCATTGACGCGCGTCAATGGCAGCTATTGACGCGCGTCAATTGCTTCTATTGATGCGCGTCAATGGCTTCTATTGACGCGCGTCAGTGGCCTCATTGACGCGCGTCAGTGGCCTCATTGACGCGCGTCAGTGGCCTCATTGACGCGCGTCAGTGGCCTCATTGACGCGCGTCAGTGGCCTCATTGACGCGCGTCAGTGGCCTCATTGACGCGCGTCAGTGGCCTCTATTGACGCGCGTCAGTGGCTTCTATTGACGCGCGTCAGTGGCTTCTATTGACGCGCGTCAGTGGCTTCTATTGACGCGCGTCAATGGCTTCTATTGACGCGCGTCAGTACTTAGTAATGTCGCGCGTCATCTTGGACATTTGACGCGCGTCTATTGATGCGTTTGACGCCCGATTTAGCCTATAAATACCCTTCTACCGGTCATTTTGTCGTTTTCACCTTCGGCTCTTGAATTTTTGCAGGTCTCAATGCTTCCCAACTGCTTCCCAATTCAATCGATGTTTCTTATGCCCTCACATCCATACTGTTTTAAAGATGTCTTCGACTCTTCAGTAGATAAATATTTAATGGATGCGTGTGATTTTACAGGGCTCGTTAATATGTCCCATTTCGAAACAGATCCGGATATTTTGAATTACGTTCTGTCATCCTATAGTTCAGAGGACGGCATTTTTTATGTGACTCTGAACCGCTGCCAAATTTTTCGATTCAGTATAGAAGCAAATGAAATTCATCGGTTTACAGGCCTTCCGTTCAAAAATTTACCAATTGTTACAACTAAGGCAACACTCGTGGAAGAAAAGAATTTTCTCGAATCAACGTTTGGTTTCCATGTTGATTGTAAGTATAATTCGTTTTAATTCATATTTTTTATTCTGATACAATTTGCTGTTATAAATTTATAGTAATTTTCACTGTTTCGCATATATCCAGGCGTGGTGTCTAATATGTAGCATTTCTGAGTACATGTAATTTTTGCAATGCTAGTGTCTAAGATTAGCTTTGTAACTTTGTTTGACCTGATGAGTGCAGTGGAAAAGTTTAAACAAAAAAAAGATCTTAAGAAAACTGATGGAACCAAGAAGGGGAAATTAAATGATGTTCCCAAACTTGATGCAAATCAAGTAGTAGGGAAGAATTCTGATCAATGTACTTTAATATTAACGGAGGGTGACTCAGCCAAGGCACTTGTAGTCGCTGTAAGTGTTTGTGCCATGAATCAGGGAAATGTGAATATTGAATTTGGTAGTACTGTGACATGTTTCGACATCACTTTCCAATTTAATTTTTTGTTATTTTAGTTATCTTTATGCTATCAGGTGGCAGGAATATCTATTTTTTGGGAAGCTACCACTCACCAAAAAATGGAGAATAAAGAGATAGTAAATAGAAAAAAAATCCTTGGTCTACAGGAAGATAAAATATATGACAGCATTAAATCTTTAAGATATGGCCATCTGATGATAATGACAGACCAGGTACATGATCTTTGTATAGCAGTGTTTAGTTTCTTTAAATGTTGCCCCTGTATATTTGGTTGTGTTTTGAGACTTTTTATATTTGTTTTCCAAGCCTCCAGATGTTTTGTATCTCCATGTCTAATGTCGGCACATGTTAATGTATTATGTAGGCAACTCACAAAAATGGAAATGTGTTATCTTTCTACACAATTCCTGAGTATGAAGCTTGGAGAGACTCATTGAGTGGATCGATAACCAGCTGGACCGTATAGTACAAAGTAATGCTAGTTTGTTTTCCTCTTTATATGTTTTCGAGTTCTGGTTTTGTTCGCTTGCTGATTAGGTATCACTTGTTGCTTGGACCATACAGGGTTTGGGCACAAGTACCTCTAAAGAGTGCAAGGAGTATTTCATAGATCTGGACAAGCACAAAAAAGATTGTGTGGGTTGATGAGAAAGATGGAGATGCTTCCTCATATCAATCAGCTTCTCCAATCAATCAGCTTCTCCAATCAATCAGGTTCTCCAATCAATTAGGTATCACTTGTTGCTTGGACCATACAGGGTTTGGGCACAAGTACCTCTAAAGAGGGCAAGGAGTATTTCATAGATCTGGACAAGCACAAAAAGATTGTGTGGGTTGATGAGAAAGATGGGAGATGCTTCCTCATATCAATCTGGTTCTTATCAATGAGATTATTAGTCGTTATGAAAATTATTGGCAACGGGATAGTTTATACATTGCAGCTGATCCAAATTTTCTGTCGCATGGAGATTTCTGGTGTTGGGGAAAGAGGTACAGCCACAGTGGAAGAAGCCGTTGGGAAATAGTGCAGAGTAGAATTGGATAAAGAAAAAGAGGGTTTTGAAAACTAGAAACTTCTACTATTGAATATGTACTATGGTTTTTGAATATAATTATATGGATTTACATACAATCTTTAATTTTAATTGCATTAGATTGTGATTATCATGTATTATATATATGTTTCTTGTTTATTTGCATTGTCATGAATTGTATGTGGACGTAGATGATGAATGATGATAATTGATAAGTGCCAGCAACATCTTTAAATATATAGACCAACAATATCTTTAAATAAATGTTAATATAAGGTAACGATAACAAGAGCTGAAAAAATATAAGGTAACAAAAAATAAGATTATGTTGAAGAAGATACCTATTTAAAATTGAAATCATCACCTGTAACGTGCTAGATCTTTGTCTTAAAAACTTCAACACAAAAAAATTGATTAGTAGATAGATGGGTGAGTTGCCTGACATTGTCAGTCCCGAGAAGTAACAGCTTCCTCGGACGGATGTCAACCCACATTTTCAAAAAATAAAAATATTGTATTTATCTAAATGTAAATACATACACCTATAACATCTTTAATTATAACCAGAGCTGAAAAAATGAATAGTAGAAAGATATATCTTTGTTTAACCTATATCTTTAATTATAACCTATCACTGCCACTGGTAATGAGATATATCTTTGTTTTAAAAATATCCAACACGGGAAATGGATTAGTAGAAAGATGGGTGAATTGCCTGACATTTTTAGTATATAGACCTGTAAACATCTTTAATGGAGATAAAGATAAAGATAAAAGATACCTACTTAAAGTTGAAACACTCCATTATCAATAGCTTTATCAAAGTCGATGTTGTCTTCTGTAGAATGTGACGAAGAGACAATTACACTCTCAAGGTTGGGAATATTTGTACCTGTAACTGTATTATTTACACCTCTTTTTTCGCAAAGGGAATTCCAGTGAGCAATTGCTCTGTCAAAATTTAAAAAGTAACAAACAAATTAACAATAAGATTAAGGGGAAAAATATACCTGCTTAAAGTTGAAATCATCACTGCCACTGGTAATGAGCTAGATCTGTGTTTTAAAAAAAATCCAACACGAGAAATGGATTAGTAGATAGATGGGTGAATTGCCTGACATTTTTAGTATATAGACCTGTAACATCTTTAATGATAAAGATAAAAGATAAAGAAGATACCTACTTAAAGTTGAAACAGTCCATTATCAATAGCTTCATCAAAGTCGATGTTGTCTTCTGTAGAATGTGACGCAGAGCCAATTACACTCTCAAGGTTGGGAATATTTGTACTTGTAGCTGTATTATTTACACCTCTTCTTTCGCAAAGGGAATTCCAGTGCGCAATTGCTCTGTCAAACGGAAAGGTTTCGAGGGAGTATCGAGAAACGTAACACCTCATGCAACTTTCCAGATTTTTGTCCAACCTGTTTCTCAGTTTTGATTTTATAAATGACAATGCACTGAAAACCCTTTCATCCTCCACAGACCCCAAAATCATTGTCTGGCATAACTCATATAGTCTGAAATACTCACTGATATCTTCTTGTAAGATAGAACTTTGAAAGATTCCTCGCCACAGCCTTGTAATAGCACCACTTTCAGAAGGTTGATCTAAATTCTTATATTGGTTCCTCATTGTTGTTGCAAAATTGGTTGACTGAAACTTAAATAAATCGGCATTCAGTATACCTTTGATTTATGTACCCTTGAGCTCTGAAGTCTTTGTAAATTGTTCCATTATTGTACCCATTGACTTATGGAAATGCTTACTGACAAAGTCTGCACGGCCACCTTCTGTATTCCAAAAATTCGGATTCATCACACCCATTGCTTCCAGAATTTTGTCTTTACAGAAACGTTCCCTAATTTCTGATGACAAGGTTTCTGAAATTTTTTTAAGCTTTATTCTTGTCTCAACTATCACAGACTCAAACAAATTACGTGTCACAGGAACATCTTCTCATTCCGATCCTGTAATATCTTGACGTCTTTGCAAGATGTGCATTGGTATTTCCCTCCCATTAACAGAGATGCATAGGTGATCGTGGATATTAAATCTCAAAAAGGTGTTAGGATTTTTAAGATCTAATAAATCTCTCCAATTTTCAAAAATAGGTGCATCAAAACTATCCTGGGAACAGTACAATATATCAAGACTTTGACATACCATTTTCCTCATCCTTATAAAATCCACGATATAGATCAATCTGCCCTGTGCATGCTTCATCAATGTATTGATCTCCTTCAACATTGGAAGAATACCAACCAATGTAAGCAAAGTCTCCAAATCAGTTAAGCGGAACAACAGGTCCCTTGCCCTATCAACTTCATGACGGTATTTGTGCATGAAACCAACCAATGAAGGATACTCCTCACGAACTCTGCATGTTGGTTCATACAAAGAGATCCATCTAGTCTCCACATCCTTCAGAAGTTTTTTGCCGTCTGTAATTCCAATTGCAAATTTTTGGAACTCCAGAAAATGCTTTGGGCTGCTTGACATATAGGCATGGAGTTCTCTTATTAGGTCTTCTAATTTAGCAACATTTTCATGGTTGCTTACCATTTTATATGCTAAATTCATTCTGTGAGCCATGCAGTGAATTGGTAGCATATATGGGGCCACTGTTGTTTGTAATCTAACACAGAGCCCTGTTCGGTGACCCTGCATGACAGATGCACCATCTGCTCCAACGCATACCAACTTCGTAGCAATTTCATAATCAGTCATACCAGCAACATCTTTCAAATGAGAAACAACTATTTTGTATAGGTTTTCAGCATTGCAGTTTTCAACCATTTTCATAACACCCAACAGATGAGGTGTCCTTATATGATTTTCTAATGTATAGATGTGGATACATACCCATGCGGTGTTGTCGACTGCTGTCACTTCATCAATTGAAAGAGAGATAAAGTTTGCTTTTTTTACATTCTCTTTCAAATCTTCCTTCTCTATCATCGAGAGGCATTTTGCCATTTCCCATCCACTACTCTCGGACCAATGAGACTGAGGTACATTCAGCATTCCGTTAAATTGATACAAAAACTTGAAATCGAGGAAATCTGACATTGCCCTTCCTTTTTTAAGTATTTGAAAAAGAGTAGAGAACTATATGAATTTTGCTTGTAGATTAGTTTCTTTCATCTTACCAATATGTGATGTGATCGTTCCTCCCTTTTCCAACAGATGTCTGTGTTTTTTCTGCTCTGCCTCATATTCCGCTGCGTATCTGACATGCATGCACTCCTTTTCAGTTTTCCACCTATGTGTTTTGATTTTCTGGCCATCCGCCCCTGTTACTGTTAAATATTGTTTTCCACAATGTTTTTCTATAGTGTCCAGCTTCAGTTGCATTTTTTGTTGCTTTCCCAATTTCCACGTACATATTGTACATGTACATTCACATGGGATTTCTTCAGAACTAGATGATACAACAGGTTCAATAAATGGAAATTTAGCTGCCCAGTCAAACTTGTATGTCCTGCCAATGGTCCACATATTCTTGTTTGTTTTCAATGCTTTACTTTTTTGAGTAGAATTTGTAGCAATATCGCAATCCCCTGGTTTCCTCTTTCTTGGATCAGAGTTTGATTTTGATTTCTGTCTTCCATTTTGCTGAGTGTTTGTATCTGTGATATCTAGCTGCACTTCTGGTTGCACCCCAACATGAACAATATCTTCAAGATCTGGCATATTATCGTAGGTTTCATTTGTTTGACTGTGATACTGTGCAGAATGCATGTCCACCTCAATAATACCTTCCACACAGTCAGTATTCTGATTGTTTTCGGTGGCATGTATATGATTGGTATTTACACTATCTGTACCCGCACAGTTTCCAAAATACTTGAAGAGTGATTTCTGAGATTTCTTACTTACTTTTAGGTTATTCATATTCTTTGAGCTGGCACCTTCCATTATTCTGAAAAGAGTCCTGCGTCAGCAAAAGAACCAAGAAGCGACTCTGTCCAGTCTCTGAGGTCTTGTCGCGCGTGAACTGTCTGAGGTCGCGCGTCAACAATGCCCGAGTCAACCCTTTCTCAGTCGCGCGTCCACCCTTCCTCTGTCGCGCGTCACTTCGTAGCCCAAGTCGCGCGTCAGTATAGCTCTTGTCGCGCGTCAGTACAGCTCGGGTCGCGCGTCAGTACAGATCTTGTCGCGCGTCAGTTCAGCTCTTGTCGCGCGTCAGTACAGCTATTGTCGCGCGTCAGTACAGCTCTTGTCGCGCGTCAGTACAGATCTTGTCGCGCGTCAATATTGCCCTTGTCGCGCGTCAACACTGCATTTGTCGCGCGTCAAGGGTATGCGAGTTCAAATTTCACAGTATTGGTAATTTGGTAAGCTACTTGAGATATACTACCCGGCGAATCACATAGGTTTTTATAGGAGATGTTTTCAAATGAAGGCGAAGCCGACCCCCCAAAAAAAATATACTATATATTTTAGGCGAACAGGACACCGACCCACTCCGAAAAATTCACCTTTTCAAATTTTCCTAAAATGAAATTTTCGCCATATTACGAATATTCACCGCTAAAATTATCCCTGCTTGTTTTCAGGTCTTACAGGTCATTCATTCATTTTGAGATATTTAGAGCATTCGACATAAAACATAGAATTTAGTGCAATAAGTAAGCAGAGTTCCAGATTGCTTTCTGACCCTGTGAAAATAGGTTCCAAACATTTCTCCTTAACCAAAGTGCCCATAATTCATACCGGAGTGACCATGGGCACCCCTGTCCAGTCCTAGGCAGCCTATTCCATGCAGATACTCAAGATTTAGTCTTTTCAGGGCTTCGACATATTCGTTCCTGCTCCTAGAATTTCCAATTAGACCTACAACACTCTACGGAAATATCTAGATATTAGCTGAGTTCTTTCCTCTCTCTTTCCTTGTAAATTAGGGTTTTATTTCATTAGTTTATTTATGATCATTCATTTACATAATATTTTAGTGAATTTATGTAATGTGTTATATGTCATCCTAGATTAGATGAACTACTTTTCATTATCCCATTTTATCTCATTTTTTAGTTAATTATTTTGGTAAAACCGATGTTCTTTCTTTCAAGCTTATAGGATATTCCTATTTACATTCTCATTCTAGGCTTATTTTGATTTGTTTTATTTTATGTGCATTACTCGTAGTGGTCAATTTATATCTCATGAATACTATGAAATCCCTTTATTTACTCATCGTACTTCCCAGATCATTGCTGATATAACCACATATATAGTTTCCAACCCTTTAGATACTTCCAATAAGCTTCCACTCCGTAAGATTGAAGTGTCCGATAGTGAGAATTCCTACGATGAGGAAACTAATGTTGACCAAGATAAAATTAACACCATAAGTTATTTAACCAAGAATTACACGAAAATATTACCCATGTCCATCATATTTTACATTATTTAATTGTTAGTAAGAGGGCTCGTCATTCTTCAATGTCCATCATTGCTTCTTCTGATCCTATGGTCTCCACCTCACCTAATCATGTTTCTATTCCTATTATCTCCACTTCTCTTACAAATGTTTCCACTCCTATCGGAACCACCACTACTCCCACCATCCATAATGGTTCTTCTCCATTGTATCTTGGCTCCTCATCACATTCACCAGACTTGGCCTCTTTATTTCAGAACTTACAAATAAACATTGGTTATTTATAATTAGCTACCTCACATGCAGAAACGTCTCCAAAGTCTACTACTTTGTTGCATACTCCTTTTACATATGCCATATCTACATACCCACTAGTTACTAACTTTCTTTCCACTAAGTTACCTATCTTTAAATGCCAAGGAGACCTACAAGAGCACCTCCGAGAATTTCATGTATCATGAATTTCCTATGTAGATGACCACATCATAGGATCTTGGCTCTTTCCTTGTAGTTTACAAGACTATGCAATGTGGTGGTTTTACGATTTTCTAGTACATTCAGTAGTGTTCACCTAAAACCCCGACAACAATGTGAGTTTTAGGCATAATCGATCTCAGTAAAGGATGTATACAAGAAATACACCACTGCTACACTAAGAATAGAATAGTAATTAAAGGCGTGTAATGTAATTCATCACAAAACTGTAATCTTTATTTATTTATCAAAATATATTACAATATTCCAGTACATACATATTCTTTTCCTTATATCTCTCTAAATTATCATACAAAATATCAAAATGACACTCTCACGTAAGTCTTCTATGACGCACATTAATCCAATACATTAGTTATAATAAATATAAAAAATACAATGTGTTTCAAAAGACACTTATTTTGACTTGTTCCTATGTCGTCTTGTACTTTGTACTAGTATGATTTCTTTTTATTCCCCATCTTAATGTCAGATTTTTCGGCTCTTTCCAGTGTTATGTGGGTTTTCCTACATGTATCGTGGCTTTGTTATTTATCAGAAGATTCTTATAGTCTTTGATAAACATCTACTATTTTCCATGACTTCTTCAAATGTTTGGAAACCTTATCCTTTTATGTGCATAACCTGGTTTATCACGACTTCTTCCCTTATACCTACGTTGTGAACTTTTATCTCTTCACGGATTTCTCTAGACTCTGGTGGATTTATATCTATTCCCACGGCTTATATAAAAACTTGATGAAGAATCCTATCAACATAATCCCCCCTCTTAAACTTTGTCTCATCCTCAAGACAACAACTGATGAAGACTCCTATGAATTCCTTCAAAAAATTTGGCTAGAAATCTAATGTGGGAATAAACCACCAGGACTTAGAAGTCTGGTGTAGAGAAGGGTTCCCTCACTCGATTCACCCAATTGGATTTATAGGATGCAAATTTTATTGAAGCATCAACCTCCCTAGGAACTTAGACTTCTAGCATAAGGAATTGTTCCTTTGCTCAACTCTCCCAACTAGGTTTATGGGACGCTTCAACTACTTAACCCTTATGGAATAATTTGTGGCATATAATTTGTTATTTGAGGAATAATATTCTTTTCATAACTAAAGCAGGAAGCCAAATGGTTATTTAGCTGTTCTATCCACTCTTACAACTGGGTATTATCTTGAATCAGTAGGAATAATTCTGATGGAGTGGGATGTGTCTATTCCTTATTAAATCGATCCTCTGTAGTTGTATTTTATTATTACATCCTTGCACTAGGTTTGTCCAAGGAAGTGTTACATTCTTGCATGTCATCTATCTTCTCTTAAAACACCCGCTGCTGGTTTTGATATTTTTCTACGAGTTCATCCAAATTCCTTCTCTATGTTCCATCTTTATCTTTTGAAATATCATATTTAGTAGAGGATTTATAAATTTCCTCTTCAATTTTCTCCATTTCCATCTTGTCTTCTACGATCATGCTTGGCCATTCAATAGTGTATGTGTAATATATGATGACATTGTTTAAATATGTCTCTAATTTTATTACCACGGTTTGTAGTTCACTTATTCTTCTTTGATTCTCCACCATATGAGGTTTCATGACTTCTAGCTTTTGTTCCTCTATTTTAGTCATGAGGATTCTTTCATTTTCTCCTTCCAAGTTAACGCGGTGTTCCTTCATAATTTCTTATACCACGTATTTTGTAGTCACCTCAATAGATAGCTTAGGATCAATGGTGATCTGTGGTTTGTCTGTTTGGATTGTGGAAATTATTTTTTGTATTGCTTCTTCTAGTTATATGCACCTTTGCATCCATTCTTGGGTAGCACTTTTCTTGAATATTTGACTGCAAGAGGATTTTTTAATGGTTTTAATTTATCTAAATCAGTTGTAACACCCTCTACAGTTTGTTCAATAACTCCTTGTAGTAGTTGGATTGATTGGTCATGTTTCCTTTGTTGTAAAGATTTCTTAATTTTCCTTAATGATTCTCTAGGTGCTTTTGTTGTTATTATACTATAGGAGGAGATTTGTAAAATCTGTTTAACTTGTTTCTCTTGCTCCTCCTTTTCTTTTTCCATCTTCTTATTTTGTTCTTCTACTTCTTTCTTTTTCTTTTCCTTCTACTGTTTCTCTTTCTCAGCCTCCTCCTATTTTTCCTTCCTTTCTTCTTCTTTCGTTTGTTTCAGGGCCGCTTCTTCTTTAGCCTTCTTCTCCTTCTCTATTTTTTCTTCTTCTTTTTTCTTTAGCTCCGATACTATTTTATGCTTTTCTAGTGCTACTTATTACTCTTTTTTCTCCTTTTCTTCTTTTTGTTTTCTCTCTGCCTCTTCTTTTTCTTTTTTTTCTTTGTTCTCATGTTTTTTCTTTTGCTTGTCTATCTCTTCTTATTGTTTCTTCTCTTTTTCTACCAGATTTCTTTTCTATCTTTCTTTTTTGGCTATCTATTTACTTTCTTTGAGATTTTTTTGTTTTTCTTATTTTTCTTTTTTTGCTTTTTATTGTTCACGCTAAGCCACCTCCTCAGCTTTTTTTCCTCTTCTCTTTTATTTTTCTTATCTTCTTCCACTGTTTCCGCTGTAGGTTTTGATGCACTTTTTTCTTTTTATTTTCTTGTTTTGTTGAAGAACCAATAAGTTCTTCCACTTCTTTAAGTCATTTTTACCCTTCTATAGTCCTTATTTTTATGACCTTTAGTTGTGACCTTTCCTTTTAAGGTCTTTCAAGCGGTTTTTTTTCTTCAGCTTCAATTTGTTCTCGGATCTCTTTTTATTAGTTCATCCGGAATAAGGCTCATAATATCTTCAAGAACAAAGAATGTTTTTTGTAAGTAATAGAATATTTCCTCAACTATTGAATTTTTTTATTTTCATGTGATCACTGTATATTCTTGTGATCACTGAGAGATACTTCCTGGAGATAAGCATTTCTGATAGTATTTGTAGGCTATTTTGTGAGATTAGTTTCTATCCAAGTTTCAGGATCTTACGAAATTTGTGGTACCTCTTGGTGTTGTGGATTTATTGGTGAGGGAGTATATTATTATTCATCTTTTTTGTCTGACCCTAAAATCTATTCTACCTCCTCATATTGTTCTTCTTCATTTGCCTTATTCATCGCAACTTATTTTAGATTTTCATTCTGAGTTAGTTCTTTTTATCTTTTGGTGATTAGTTTTTAAATTGTAGGGGATTTCTTTATTTTGTATGTTTTGGGTGTACTTCCACTTGTCTCTTATTTCCCCGATGATACAAATATGTTGCTTGTATTCCTCAAAGGTTTCTATAATAAAATCATCAAAGCTTGGAAGAACACGTTTCCTAGGATCCATTGGGTATACTTTTAGTGATTGTATTGATATTTCTACTAACTCATCTGAAGATTCATAGGGTAATGGAAGCACTTGACATGTCTGTGGAACTAGTGATTTGATAAAAATATTGTCGATTTCAACAATAAACATAACTTTGTGTTCATAATTTTCCATTATTTGTAATATTATCCTAGATTTAGTTTCCATTACCCCCTTGATTCTATCTGCCCATTTAATGAGTAATGTTATTTGAGTAATTGCATCAATCGTTCTCATGTGTTCCCAAATTTGTTTTTCTATAGGCGTATATAATTTCCAATCAACAAATTCTTCTTTCTATGGAAGTGTGTTTGTAAAGTACATTACCAAAAATATTACTATTGACCCATAACAAAAATTATGTTTTCCTTCTTTAATTCTCTTCACATTCTCATGGAATTATGTGGCTAATAATTTGGCTAGGTTATATTCCGAGTGGGATGTTACCATATCTAATACTAATAAAGCATTAACCCTATGGGTGTCATCTTCCCTATTAGTATGATATATTTTTAAACGAATGGATTTGACAACATACCTCAAAGTAGGGTTTGGAATATTTGTAATTTTGATGCCTAGTTTGCATATTAAGATTCCCATCACCTTCCCTATATCCTTGATTGGGGTTCTCTTCTTATGCAATGTATACCATCCTTTGTCCCATAACCCGGTAACCCTAACCACTAGTTCAAGAGTAATTTTAGATGGTTGATCCAAGAAAAGCATCTAATTATGGAGACAGCTTAGAAGAATTTCAATTTCCCTATCCATCCTCTTGAAGTAGAAAATTCTACTCCACACATCTAGTTTCAATTCCACAATGACTTTAATGTTTTTCTTGTACTCTTCTTGTTGAGTAGTCATATTTTTCACTAGTAACAATGCCTTTTCTACCTCAAGTCGGTTATGATCATATTCAACACTCAGTTAGTAAATGTACTTCTGTAAATCACGTGTATGTGTGAACCTTAATGGAATGTGTGAAAATGTGACCTCTGGATCGTGTTTGTATGATTTTGTAGAATGATTTTCAAATTTGGGTTGGGTGAATTCCTGTTGTGTAAATTCAATTTGAGCATCCATAGTTGTTTCACAAATTTCCCTAATTCTGCCCTAGCTGACTTTGTGACTCTTTTTTTTATCTCTTTGTATGCTTATAACGCCTTATCTATCCATAAGTTAATCCCTTATATACTTTTTATTCCACTTACCACATTTATTATTTCCGTAGAGGGTCAAATTCTTTCTTTGTTTCATGTTTTATGATTACCAATTATTCATTGATGATAATGCTATCAGCTGTTATCCTCTATATTATTGATGAATCTATTTTAACAATGCAAAAAACTATCTCAACAATTTTGAAGTCATTATTTGTAATTATATTATGTTCTATAGAATATCCTTGTCAAATACAAACCTTCTAGAATGATGACTAATGACTTGAATTTTTTCAATCGGTAAGCAACGTTAGTTGGTTGTAGTTTTCTATTTGTACATTCGAAGATTCTTCCTTGCAGTTAACATGTCCCTTTGGTGTTGAAATGTTAGATTTTCATAACAGGATTTTTCATCGTTTATGCTCTGGCTAAGACATTGTTGTGTGGAGTGAAAATGTCTGCCTTCCGTGTATTCTTAGTACCATCCTTTAAATAAAATAGAATTAAACAATCAATGACATATGTAAGGAAAAGGTGAACAAGATTATCATGTAGTTTAAAAGGACAAATGCCTATTGCATTGATCAAATGCTACTCTGGAGGTAGCATATATCCCAATGCTATGTGTTTGCTGGTAAAAAAAATTGTTTAATGGCCTACCGACCGACAACATGCAGATATGGGTACAAACCGATAGCTATATCTGAATGCTCAGCCGGACTCTCCAATACTAACGAAGCTTGTTTTGCATTTAATTTCCTCATTGAACTATATGAAGGGTTTCCATTGTAACTTAGGTTATGATTGCATAGTAACATAACATGACTCAATCGATCTATACTTTCCTTTGTCTTTATCATGTATATTGTTTGATTAATAGAAAATAACAAAAGTTGATTGATGTAAGAAACACGTGTGGTTATGCCACTTTGGTCCGTAAATTCTAAGAAGTTGAATTTAGAAAATGTGGATAGGTTTTAATACCTCTAGATAAACTATGAAGTATGCCATTTATAAATAGATATTTTTTATTAAATTAAATCAACTTGATTAGTGATATAATTCATTTACAAAAATAGATACATCTGTCATCATGTACCAAGGTTTGATTTCCATATAGATATTGTATCAATCAATTTGTTATAATTCAATTTCACTGAAGATTAATTGTGAGTTTTTAACTAATATGTTTAATGTATCATGTAACAACATTTAGATTTATTGGTTTTGTGATTAGTAGCTATAAATATAAATTGAATCATGTTTCTTATGTTAAATAGTTCACTGATATTGTTTCATCCTCTTTTGAATTCATGCAATCAGAAGGTTTTTGTCTATCTGTTGAGACTTATCTTACTCTTACTTTTGGCATGATCTGTGTTTTGGTGAATCCATGTCTGGTTACATATATTTTTATTTTACTGGTATGATTATACGTTTTTGCATATCATAATCCCTCTCTATGCTTCCAGTTTTGTAATCTTGTTGTCACTCCTAAAGTTACACCCTTGTGTTTGAACCTAGGATCAACACCTTAGTGAACTCATGAAAAGACCTTCAAAGTGTGGAACAATGACTGCCTCCAAGGTTAATTTCTAGGTGAAAAGGTTGGTTCCTTTCACTCTAATTCAGTTGCAACTAATCTAACATAACTCTATACTCTATTACATAACTAGTTCTACATCTAATCATTTCCAAGGAACCAGTAGTTTAGAAAGTATATGTAAATACTTAATGAAAATACTTAAGGTGATACACTAAAATGAGAATTGAATTCTCTCCTTGAGGTGATTAGAAAGAGAGGGAAAAATACCAGGCTAAGAGGTGTAATGCAAGCCACATTTAACTACTGTAGTTTTTCCAAACTCTGATTCTCTACATAAGTGGACACAAAGGATGGAATTCAATGCAAATATAAAAAATGTATGAATGGCAACAAATTAAATTGTTGGATACATGTAGTTGGTCACAAATTGAATGAGTTTGAATCAGGAGATGCCACATTAATTATTGGTATCATTAAACATATTTATGATCAATTTCTACAATAATGGAGAAGGACTTGTGTGAATTGCCATAAATTCAATAAGTATCCATTTCAAACTTAACTACATAGTAGGTGAACAACAGGGAAATATGACCTTGTATTCAAGAGAGGATCCTTTCTAAATAAAAGTGAGATTACATATATAAAAGACAGGTTTGTCAAAGGGGGATTCAAGAAGTATAAAATCAAAGGTTTTGATCACCCATACTTCTACCACCTTGTTCCAAGGATAACTTTGCATTCAAGTATTAGAGCCGCAACATGGGTATCATAGGAATTATAAGTGCAAGTTAAGGCCATACTTGAATAATGACTACAAGTTAATTTTTTGCATCACAGCTTAGTAAACCTTATTTTCCAAACCTTTGGAAATGCATTTCTAAACAAATATCATTTATTATGACAAGAGCCTTTGCAATTTTTAATGATCATACAATTTTTCTTATTTGTGACCTAATGGCAAAATTTATGACATTTAAATATTCCCATGTCATTACGATGTTTGCCATGATCCATTTTTAAATTAACCATCATAAAGACCTGATTGTCGTATTAATGTCAGTTCTTGGAGATGGATTATCCCTTTATAGTTCCAATTTTGTTTGAGGGCTGCATAAGTTTCTTTGATGTTCATTTCTCATCTTCTTAGCATATGATGTCGACAAAGGATTGGACCTTTGGAATGGGCACGGGAAATGTATCAATCCACCATATTAGAAAGTTGGCATGCGAAACTAGGACTAATGGATAAAACCATAGAGGGCGATTATGGCCGCATTGCTATCAACGAATCCACAAGAAATAGGAAGGTTTTGTGAAAATCTGGCCTTTTTGTAATCAACTAGTACAAATGGTTTGCCTCGAAGACTAATGTGATAACTAGGATTGGTGCATCCAAATTGGTCGAGATATCTCTAGGCCAGAACATAGTATCACTCCCTATTTGCCTGACTCTTTAAATGAAGGATTGCTTGCAGATACAACTAGGAACTGAAGTACAAATAATGGGAGATTCAGATGTAACTAAAAGAATTGAAAAGAAGGAAGTATGACGAAATTAGGTTAACCATAGTCGAATGCTAGTGGAAAAGATAACATGACCTCTCACAGAACTGTGAATACTGGAGGCCATGGTCATTTTCATAATCCATAGAAAGTGGAGGTTGATGGACCCTCTAATTTGATTAGGAATAAAAGAAGTCTACGGTTTCATAAGATCCATAGAAAAAGGTTGTCTATAGATTTTTAGAAGATTTTAGTTGTTATGCATAGGCCTTTTCAATAACTGTTAGGATCCACATAAAAATGCAGCATTAACTTTACTGGAAATATGGTCATGTTTTGAATTCCACTTAAGTTGAATTATAATAGGTCATAACGGATTTTTTGGATGGAGCTTATTTACATTCAATTTTTTGAAAGATCCAAACGCATTGGGTAACATTTTTATAAATGTGAACCAATGGCCTTTCGTATCCATTAGATTATGAATTCGTGCGAAATAACTTAGTGGTAAAATTAATTTGATGTCCAGTTGCTTTGAAAAATTCTCAAATAGTATCACCGCAATTAAATTTGGATTTGTTTTAAGACTTCAAAAATCCCCAGGTGTGAAAACTATCAACTTTGCTACATATCAGATTACAACAAACACTTTCTATCATTGGTCCAACTTGAAATCTATACGTCTTTAGGATACAGGAGCTAATCAGTTCATTCATGGCCTATCTTCCCAACAGGAATTATAAAAAATAAGTTACTTAACAATTGTGGATGGCTATTTATTCTTCAAATAAGTTCAATCACATGGATCTTTGAGGGAGGATATAATCTCAATTTGTATGATCCTTAATAGCTAGACAATACTGTAAATGGCCCCCCCATGTGACAAAACAAAAACAAGAGAACTACTAAAAAGGGACTATGTTGCTCCCTGGAACATGATCCTGTCATTAATGTTAGAATAGGTATTTACCTTAGCTCATGTTCACCTAGATACTTTATTTACCTTTATTGTATTTATCCTCATCCACTTATGTGTGTGGATATTTCTTTTATCTTATTAAGATATTAGGAGATATTATCTAGTTGTTAGGTATAGTTCTTTCTTGATCCCCACTATTAAAATAAGTTCTCCCCCTTTGAATCTATGGTTTTGACTAGATCCTTGATGTCTAGTTCTCTCTTAAATCTATGGTCTTGACTAGTTCTTTGATGACTAGTTATTTCCTTGATTTATGGCTTTGATCTACAACCTTGACTGGTTCTTAGATTGTTATTCCTGTTCCTATTTAAGCAAGACCCATTCTCAATGTATTGAATTGAGTTCCATAATAATATATGATATTGGGATGCATTTGTTTGCAAAGGTTTTACGTAAAGTTATTATGGCGAATTACTTTCATCTTATTGATCATGGTGTTTGATTACCATCTGTGTTCTTAGCTTGGTATGATCCTGGTTATCGTTCCTTTCATAAGAGTTGAAGATCAGAGTCTGTATGTTTTATTTGTAAATACATTCATTGTATATTCATATATTTGTTGGTCATATTTTGTTGTTGCATGTAAGATTTATGCAAAACAGAGGATTCCATTGGATCCAAAGGCATGAAAACCCTAAGATCGACTGTAAACTCAGTCATTTCTGGAGACAGTCATTTTTGTGGATTTTGTTGTTGTTGTAGAAAAGCACACAGGCTTGCCTTGGGATTTGACCCATTAAAATCCATTAGCCCTTGGTCATATGGTATGGTCATATGAGGGCTTAAAGCTTGTGATTCCTACTAGTAGGTGCTTAACTTAAGCCCCCTTTAATTTTATTTGTGTGGTGAAGGTAACAACAATTTATTTTGTTTTAGTGGATAACTAAAATAAATAACAGAGAAAAATATTAAAAAGCTTGTAACTTTTGATCTATGGTAACTCAGTTTTGAGTGCCTTTCTTTGCAAAAGTGCCTATGTTTTTGACTGTGCTCTTTTGATTAGTTATTTCCTTGATATTAATGAGACTTGCACTATAATTATAAAGTGTCTAAATATGGAGGAGTGTTGTAATCAATTGTGGACACAATTTCAGCTGAGCCTGATTGTCCTAAACTTTTGGGAGTTGCATTTTCTTATCTATCATGGATTCTGAGAATGATATGCTTTTCTCTGAAGTATGTGGACTTGTAAGAGGATATTGTAAAATTTGTGGAAGAAAATAGATCACTTAAGAAGTTAAATTCTCTTCTACAATCACTCATTCACGATAAGGATACAATAATACACGTTTCTGGTATCAGAACAAACTTGCTATCCTATAACATCACCATCATATTGTGGACAACCATATCCATGCTCCTAGTCCACTTGCAGCTATTGCTCATGAACCCACTGACATTGATATGTCTAGTCTTTGAGTCTGTTCCTACTCTTGATGCTCATACACCTATGAAGCTTGTTACCGCATGCTCTTCCACATCTATGCTTGTTACAGTACCACATGTTGTGTATCCTATTTCTACTCAGTTGTATGGATTTTTTGAGAAGCATACTCATGCATTCAGTTCTCGCATGCTCCGTTCTATGGGTTTCACTAGCGGAGTCATTGGCAGACATTCACAGGGTATTGTTTCCTCTATTCCACATGTTAAGTGGAATTCTAGGTCATGACATTGGTTTTCGAGTAAATACTTCATTGGGATCACACATTGACAGAGCTCCCTTTTTTTTTCGCTCATCTCTTTCTGAGGATCATGAGCAACACATGAGTTCTGCACCTTCACTTAGTCTTGAGAAACCTAAGATTTTAGTTATCAGACATGATCAACCTGACACACATTCTGATGTTCTTTTGCATGCACCCATTGTGTATTTTGCACCAAGTCATATACAGGCATCTTCTTCATCCATCTGTGTTGATTTGGGGTGGATATCTGATCACTCGTGGTGGTGACATAGGCATTCATTGAGAGGACTCTACAGGCATGACTCCTCCACCATTCGGCCTCTTGCTCCACTTTCTATACCTTATGCATTGTGATGCTTCTTGTTTTGAGCATTTTTCTTTAGCAGGTGTAGTGTATCTCTTTTATTTGTTGAGAGATTTTGTATCTATATTTTTGACACTTTTGGCATGTTGACAGTATCTCTTATGGGGGATCTATTCTGGTGCATTCCAGTGTTAGTTTTTCAGTGTTTGAGTAGTTGTTTTGACAACTCATACAGATTTGTAGCGTCACTCCACCCATTCAGCAGTATGGGAGGGTGTGGTGTTGATCCTGCTTCTTCAGGTTTCGTGTCCTTACCTTGTTACCTTGGCTTTTCTTGGATCGTGACACTCTAGAGTTTTTGTCCTTGCCTTGTTGCTTTGGTTATTGTTCTTGGATCGTGGCACACCTATTTTTAGTAGTTGATCAAATTATGTTTGGTGTTTTTTTTGCACTTTCGACATCACTTTCGTTGACAGTCTCCTTGTATGGAGCTATTCTGGTGAAGCCTAGTGTCATTTATTTTTGAGTTTTGTGATCGAGTAGTGGATTCAAACCAAAGTGCACACCAAACTTCTTCAGCATTGTACAGTTTTTTGAGCCGAGCTTCTTGGGATGTCTTGGAGCGGGTTTTTACTCTCTTTACTTTGTTGTTACTAGTTTTGGGTACCTTGCGGTGTCCCTTTTTCCTAGTTATTGTACATGAGTACCTCATCAGGCCTAGTTGTCAGGACTCATACTTTGGACATGCCACTTCTATTTTTGGCCCCTAGCTTCACTTGAAGGGGGGTGTTAGAGTAGGTATTTACCTTAGCTCATGTTCACCTAGGTACTTTATTTACCTTTATTGTATTTATCCTCACCCACTTATGTGTGTGGATATTTCTTTTATCTTATTTAGATATTAGGAGATATTATCTAGTTGTTAGGTATAGTTCTTTGCTTGATCTATGGTATTGAATAGATCCTTGATGTCTAGTTCTCTCCTAAATCTATGGTCTTGACTAGTTCTTTGATGACTAGTTATTTCCTTGATTTATGGCTTGATCTATGTCCTTGACTGGTTCTTAGATTGTTATTCCTTACCTATTTAAGCAAGGCCCATTCTCATTATATTGTAGTGAGTTCCATAATAATATATGATATTGTTGCTCATTTATTTGCTAAGGTTTTATGTAAAGTTATTCCTAGCAAATTACTTTCATCTTATTGATTGTGGTGTTTGATTAGCATTTGTGTTCTTGGCTTGGTATGATTTGGTTATCGTTCCTTTAAATTAAAATCATTTCATGTTTTACTCCATATAATTGTAGATATAAACAAAAAAATTCTCTACATACCAATTTAGTTTTGTTTCTTATAGTTTTTGGATATCACCAATTAATTGATGCAACAAATAGTAGCTTTCTTTTAAATAGACCGGGTTCCAGAGACATTCTTTTATTGTTATCATAAATTTCACAAATTTTGATATGTATGATTTTTCTAAAAAGATTGTGGCCCAATGCAATGAAAAAAAACCATCTCAAAACCGGAAATTGTTTGCCTCTGTTAGGTTCCAATACTAATATTGTGCATAGTTATAGCTCAATACCATTCAAATCATCGAAAGTTATTTACAAAAGGCTTTGCAAACAAAATGGAGCAAGGTGTTAAAACTAACATGGCAAGACATGATTTTATATTGTACAAATTATCAAATGAAAAATTAGAAAGCAATATCATATTACAATTTCTTGTTTGACGCATCTATTTGTTACATATAGGTTATCCAAGGTTTGTCATAGTGCACATGAAAATGACTATTTACATGTAAGGTAGGGATAATGACAATCAGCACAAAAATGGCTTAAAGAGAAATATGTACATTGGCTATGGTGCAACAAATATACATTGTGAATGAAAATTGTGAGCTAAATAATTCTAAGCCAATTCTATATAAAGAGACTGTACATTCACTACCCACTTAGCTTGACTTGCATTTAAACCATTGATGTGGAAATCAGATAGATGTAGCAAGCATTGTAATTTTGAGAGTGCTTACATGGATGTTCGCTTTGAATACAGTCTAGATAACCTAATATTTTAAGCCCATTCCATGTGGTAAAGAGGATGAAGTTGATGGGACATGGTTTACGTGGTAGATCTACAGACATGATTATGTTGGGAACCCCAAATTACAAATGTATCATCTGTAAAACTATCATTTTTTCACTAATTGAACTATGCTCGAATGTAATCCTAAAGACTCATCATATTTGACATGTATCCTCTAGAATCTCATTTAACAATTGCTTTATTAATTTTCACACATGTTTACGATCATCAAAGATAGTAAGCTCTAGACTATCAAATATTGGATACAACATTGCTCATGGTCACATAGGAAGATAGGATAATTTTATATCTATCATTCAGCTGAATTGCAATCAATACTAAGGCTAATAAATAGTGATGTGAAGACTATAAACTAACCTCCTTACAAACTAGGAAGTAACAAAACCAAACAACATTTGTAATAGCTTTACAGGTATTCCCAAATATATATTCCTCTGTGAAACAATATAACTTTACATATATTATTAATACCATGAGTTATAATATAACTCATAATGTGTAATATTACAATGATATGCTGACATATTTAAATATGATGCATAGCACTATATATATTTTCCTTACATCTAGGAAGTGTGCTACACTTCCCGGAACTAGCAAGTTACTAAGCCAATAACACAAATCTGCCAAAGTTGGTGATATTTTTTTTGTTAATTATCAGTTGGTGGATCTTATATTGGGTGTTCTTATATAGGTCATTCCTCCTAGCCAAAGGGAATTTCTAGGAGCAATCCAGTCTGGATGTAATTTTCTACAACATTGCACAACCTTCTCCCAGATTCTATTAATAAGTACACCTCCTCACACCTTACACTCATGAAATCTATTTTATCACATACTTTGAGGCAGAAACAAATAGGTATCTTGGGAATGTACATAAGATAAATTCTAGTTGGCCTTGCAATGCACCAATAAATGGCCATCTGTTCAACCCACCATGCATGAAATTTCTATATTTCTAAATTTGGCGACACCAATTTCCTAGTATCTAAATGAACCAACTGACCCATAGTAATAATTAGAGGAGGTATTTGGATGGATATGTGGATGGTAAGCATAGAGATGTTAAAGGGAACACATGTTTCACTTCTAAAAGGAATTTGTTTGTGAGATTTAGTAAGGTGATTTCACAAAACACTTTTTGACTGGAATAAGACTTGGACGATATTGTTACGGGAAAAAAAAGTATCCCCTAGAGTCCTCTATTTCTTGGCGTCTACCTTTCTCAATGGCTAAGACAATTTTCAATTAAACAATGACCATTTTTTCCATAATATTTCAAACCACTCCAAACCATTAAAATACATAAAAGTGTGCCCGAATTTCTTTTAGAAGGGAAAAAATTAGGTTTTGGCTAATTTGTTCCTTTTCCACTTGCTGAATAGGATTTTTTTCATCATAGACAAAATTAATCCACTTTTGATACTACTAGTAGTACACTCTTATGTTGCTTCTTGCTCGTAAATACTAGTCTCTACTTTGGTATCATCTCCATTGATACTTTACTCAACACTACGTGTATCCAAACTGCAATCCTATTCTAAAGGCATCAAATTTATTCATGTTTTGTGCAAATAAAATTTTCCACAAAAGTTGATGAATCCTCATATAATATTTACAAATTTATATGTATGAATTTGTAACAAATTTTAAATGTAAAAATATAACCTTTCAATGTAAAAATCATGATAGATCAGTGTTGTTATTTCTTGACTCACAAAGAATACAATTGTGGCACAATGATTGTTTTGATTGATGTAAACTATAAAATAACAATTCATTGTATCTCAGAGGGCGTAAGACAACATTTCTCCTAGGATAATTTCTTGCATTGTGTCAAGGATTATTTCATTTTCTTGCTCATGTAAGTGACTCATTTTTTTATGAAGAATGGAATAATTTACAAGCGTAAATTTTACTATCTTTCAAAGTAATAGAATATTTCATGTACATAAAATCCCAACTATGTTGTTTTCTTTTAATGATAACTCTGAGATATATTTTATAATAATAAACACTAGTGAACTTGTATAATCTAGAAAACAATACTTGAGTTCTCAAAAGGTATGTTTCTGGGTAAGAATGTAATTTTATTGTGAGTTCCAGCAGAAGTCACAAAAACACCACTAGCATTTAAGTGTAGTTGTATTTATGTGTAAGTTGGTGTAGATATGGGATGAAGCCTAGAACACTCAAGAAAGCTTCAAAGCTTTCCAAACTTCAACAATGAACCATCAGATTAGAGCTAAGCAAGAAACTATCTCTTTACATGTATATATAAACTTGAAATAAAACATTAAAACCCTATCATATTTAGATATCTCTCTACTCCATGAAAGCTATAAAAGATGAAACTATTAAAGCTCCTAGCAATCAGTTATGCTTGTTTGATAATAAAGGGTTTTGAGAGTGAGATCTCACCATTAATGGATTTAAGGTAAATGGTTCATCTCATTTACTCAAGGTTGATGCTTAGAAATTCAAATGGTTAAATCAAAGATAGCTCAAATGAAAATGAAAACCTCTAAAATCTATAAATGGCTTAAGCTAGTCTAAAAATGGAGGAGTGTTCCTAGGAAAAAGGGGCAGGGGTATGCTTGTATTTATAGGTTTTTATTTCCAAACATGGAATGATTTGGGTGCATGTGGGAAAAGAGGAAAGTCCAAAAAGCACTTTTAGTAAGTCAAAGTAGGATTTGACTAGGTGTAGAGACTAATTAATCTCTTAGGATTAATTAGGGGTCCCAAATAGACTTAGGAAGCTTTCTTGAACCATCGGGAGGGGGTTTGGAAATATTTCGGAAGAGTTCGAAGTGGGTATTATCTAATGAGAAGATCCATTAATCAAATCCAAGATAACAAGGCTTAATCAGTGTGTATTGATGAATTAAGAGGTTTTTAAGGGAAAAGAAGTCTAACTAATGAAGTGTCATCAATTTGGAGGGAATAGAATAGCCAGTGCAATGTGATAATAATATTGCTTTGATCAAACTATGGGTGTTTACATTTTCCCTTCTTTGGGGCAGCATAAGCTACACCACTTCCAAGAAAGTAGACAAGCGTAAACAACTATAATTTGAAGGGGTAGAATAAAATGTAGTAGGCTAGACGGATGCCCCCTCAAGTATCGATGGGGTGATGAAAGATGTTGAGTGACAATCCAAAAGACAACATCAAAAATAATAGTGTGAAGGGAAGAAAGGAAATGGAAAAGGTATAGGATAGAGGAGGATAAAGATTAAAAAAAATAGATAATAAGCTATCAATTAACCAGTGCTTATAGTAAACAATAACATGTCATCATATTGCTATAAATCATCATCATTCGTCCTTATTAAAGATGCAAGAATATGCCAAGGGTTTAAAACTACATAAAAAGCCACAACACGAAAAATTTCCATTGTTAAACCACCAAATCCATCCACCATACAAAATGCAATGTAATATGAAAAGCAAATCTAACCTAATAGGGAAACAATTACAAACAGAAATACTAAAAAAAAAAACATCTAAGAAATTTGCACAAATGTTTTGTTATCGAGATTTAGTTCCCAAATGTTCAAGACAAACGACAAGGGTAAAAAGAGATTCCCCAAGGAATGATATATGTGAGGGATTTTGATGAAGGACATAGTGTCCAATGATAAAGAATTGTCTGCAACGGAATAGTACCGAGAAATTTGCATGCATTAAAATAGTACAGAAGAAAGAAGCAAGCTAGCTTTATTGATGGCATGTAGAGATCCAAATGATCTATGAGTCATTTGTGATAGAAAAAATTTAAAATGTTAGCCAGATATGATAAGAATAATATGGATGAGACACAAGTTTCAGCAACATATCAAGGTTTTACAAAATTTTGCAATCTTTTTACGATTTTTTATTTTATTTTTTTTGGAAAATTTAATAATAATTTTTATTAAAATTTTTATTTTTGCAAGTTTTTAAATTTTTTAATCAGTATAAGAATTTACGAATTGTAAGATTACCTAAAATCACATGAAAATGTCTCGTGGCAATGAAACAGGCATCAGGTAGAAAAAACATGCCCGAGCGAGAAGAAAATGGATTAAAAATGATTATTTAATAAATATAATCGTCATGATGGGTAATAGAGAAGTTAGAATGAATGTGGCAGTAAAAACATGGTCTGGTGGAATCATGGAAAATTAAAATGGCTACATCTACCACTCTGAGGGGGTGTAAATCATCACCACAAGTTCATTTGTTACAAGAGTTTTGTCATTTTTTACCACGAGTAACTTCTAAGTGACAAGAGAGATGGCACGAGTCCAGAGGTGGATGAGGTGGGTTGACATCATTTGGGAGTATGGACAGGATGAGGATGATGTATCATTGTTGAGCGCATGACCCTTTCTTGGCAATTTTTGCATTTAAAATATTTTGTTATCATTTATTTAGCACTATTAGGGCGGTGAAATCATGTACGCGCACCATAGGGGTGCACAGGCATCAACGAGAGTACCTACACAACAAATTTATGTGTATGAACACACGCATATGTCAAAATATGAGTATTTGTGTGCACAAGCATAAAAAGTAGTACGTATGCATCCTTACTCGGGTAATGGGTGTGCGCTTGTGTACAGACACAATCCCATGTGTATGCAACATAAAATGATCACATGTGTGACTCAGGTAGGATAGTAGTGGGTAAAAAACATGAAAACATGGGTGTGCATGTGTCTTATGTATCGTAGGCATGTACACACTAGAAAGGGTTCACGCATGCCTTAAAGGGTACACACGCACTGAAGAGAGGAAATTTTACACTTAGAAGAGTGTTAGTTATATGATCAGGATAATGTAGATGAAGTTTCATTTAGTGTAATAATAGAATAGAATAATATAGAAGAAAAAATATTTCTAACACGTGTCATGTTATTTTACAGATATGATTGTCATCCCTATAGGAAAGGGAGTGACATGGCCATCTAACGGTCATAGAGGTGATCTTCCATCAATGTCATACATGGATTATGGATATACTATTGGGGGTGACTAGGTTAGCCCACGCAACTAGGATATCGTTGATTACTTTAGAACATGGGCTATGTATGGATTTGGTAGGTAGATGACATGGTGAGAGAAAGTGATTCCAGATCCCGATAGGGGAGATGATAGTTATCCTTGAGGATGTTTGCCTTATTCTACATGGACCTATCAAAGGACAACTCATTGAGTATATAAGTGTTGAGGTAAAGATATTAGACTTCCTTATCAAGGTATTTGGACATGATGATATACCTTTCAAAGGTATGATAGTTTACCTACAACAATGCATCGTAGATCAAAGCTTTCATCTCATGGCAGTATATTTTATGCCTCTTGTCAGTGGATTTTATCTCATTGAAAAGATAGGTTCCTCATTCCCACTTTGCCTTATAAGCATTATCTGAGGGTTATTCTGTGGTGAGCGATATTGTTGGCATCAGTGCATACTGGCACATTTATACTGGGATTTACATCTTATCACATACCATGGTCAGAAGACCATGGGTCCTTCCACACTGCTACAGATATGGATGTAGGACCACATAGCTATTAGCCTCCCTATAGATGTCTTAGAGTTCAGGACCCATATGAGCCTTCATTCATGGGATGGGTCCAAATTGGAGACAATATTTGTCGAAACATGGGAAATAATCATCATTATCGTAGGTATTTTGATGACATTATGGATAATATGATAGTGTGGAGGCCGTATTGACATTATCAGTGGGTTGAGGATGGATACAAGATCAACACAACATTAGTTGAGCATTTTTTTAAAGCATTCGGGGCTATGTTACAGAGTTATATAGGGTATACCGATGCTAGAGATAGTTTTGACATAGTGTATGCAAATAGAGCTGCTGAAACATTTCATATGGGACCTCCTATTCATCCATATAAAGATTAATCAATCTTTCATGTGATGGTGCCATAGGTACGAGTGCCTTTGAGACATATCATAGACCCTGGAGTTACAATTGAGTATGCCCCATGGTTTATTATATTGTTATCATGTCACCTTTCCTTTCCACAGGTTGCCTAAGATACCAGAGTAAGGCTACCCCTTGAGGACCATACTGATGATGAGGGTGAGGATGATGATGATGATGATGGCATGGATAGACAGGGCCATGATGGTGTTGTTCAATAGGGTCCTCCACCCTTACAAAAATATTCACAGGTCGAGGAACATAGGAATATTCCTATTTTTGAATAGATACATATACCCTAAGTGGGCATAGTGCTTGAGTAAAGGTTCCCTTACAGTAGGTGCCACCATAGAGAGTAGTGCCACAGAGTCATCCTCTAGGAGGAGTACCACATAAGGGGCCAATTCTTAGCCCTCCTCATAGTCTGATGAGAGTTGGAAGAAGTGGAGATGATGGATGAGATGGAGGGAAGGTAGCTACACTACAACAATAGTTACAACAGGTTATAGCTACTCAGCTCTAGATGAAAAATGAGAGGGATTAGGGTAGAGAAAAACTACAAGTTATTATAATAGAGTGAGATAAGGATAGAGCACATGATAGACAAGGCATCGCAGGATATGGTGCTACCTGGTTTCAATAGATCGAGCTTATGGCTACCCAGATGTCATAGGTTACGAGCCTATTATCGAAGTCACAGGAATAGGTGTAGACTATTACTGTGGATAGAGATCATCAGATTACTGAGTTTTTAGAAGCTTAGGTTGATATAGCCAGAGTTATAGGAGAGTGAGATGCTTTATTTCAGGCTTCCTCAGTAACTAGCATGACAACTATTTTATTAGATGTTATGAGAGCTAGTGGTAAGGCCTCCTATTATAGGGCCACACATCATCAGGAAGTTCAAGATGGACAGAGGGTCATACCATTTGATCAGATAGATGTGAGACATTCTAGATATAGGTCTCAGAAGACCTTGCGATCATCCAGATCAGTGCAAGTGTTTTAGCTTCGGCTGGGCCATCTCATATGTAGCAACCTCCTCCTCAAGACCCTAGGATGGGAAATCTAAGAGGGGATAAGAGTCATGGATGATTGTGTTTATTTATTATATGCACTCTTGATGTACGCCTCCTATAAATGCACATTTTTGATCACCCATATGATTTATTATTTTAACTATGCCTCATGATTAAGGCTTATTTTGATTCATGCCCTAGATGGAAGATTTTGTATCGATGATGTATATCTTTTGAGATAGACAATATATACATGTTTATGGACATTCGATTTTATTTTTGTTATGTATTTATATGGCTTTATGATGATGATTATGATGATGGATGATGATTATATCATGATGTTATTTAATTTACCTCTTATGTATGTATCTTGATGGGTTTTTGATGATGTATTACATCATATGTTTTGATAAGATGTGTTACTTCTTTACTTTATCATATTATCGTGTATGAGGTATCAATAGATTATAGCTCTCTTTTTGATGAGAGATTATTATGATTTAAACCATGTTTTTTCTCTAGATATTGGTGTGGGTGGATATATTTGTGAGCATTATCAACCCCTCTTTCCCCATTGATGATATTGTACATGATGATTAGCTTAGTATACATGTTTGATGTAAAACTTAGCATTTTTCAATATATGATGTATAGATGATGTTAGATGTGATGTATGATAACAAACAATGTGCATGGAATAAACAAACACAAGAATTTTTTTAACAAAACTAAACAAATATACACATTCAAAACAACACAACTATATGCAAATAAGAATGATCTCAGGAATGTTTAGTCAATAGATTAAATTTTTATTCATTCTTTTAGCAAGTGAATGAATCCTAATAAATGCATATAACCAATGAAGAAAGCACACCATTATTTACAAGTATAAAAGTTTTAAAATGAACTTAATGAAACATATAACATATCAAATAATATTTAATCTAAGTCAAGAAAATGAACCCATTTTAAATCATACAAACCAAAAAGATAAAGTAATCAAAACTCTACAAACCGAAAACTAAAAGCAATCAAACCACTACCTTTTTTTTGTGGGATAGTTTTGATTCATTTTCTACTATTTTTAGTGTCATTTGAAAGGAAACTTTCAAGGCTAATGTTCACATTTGTTTTTTTATTTTATCCCTAAAATGGGGTTTCCAGGTGTTTACTATTTTTGAATTTTTTTTGTATTTTTTGTATTTGTTTAAAGCGATTTTTTTTGTTATGTTCAAAAAATAATATATGAAGCTTTCCCCAACGTAAGATGGGAATTTAGGAAAGTAAAATCTTTACATCAATAGATAGGAGTAGAACAAGCTAAATCAAGGCCACAATGGATAGGCTCAAGAGGATTCCTAGAATTTAGTAGACTAGGCCTAACAAAATCAATTGTTACACATCCAAATATGAGAGTGCTTGTAAATAATGAATCATATTGATGCACTAAAAACACAATTGCATGGTTCTCACACTTGGACGACCTGTTTTATTTTTATTATTTTCTTGATTTTTTTATTTTTTTTCTTGTTTTTTCTTTCTTTTCTAAGGAATGTATTTTTCAAGAATAGAATCACTTGAGATGCATGGTTTTAATTGGTTCCTTTAATTCCTCACCATATGAGTGAGCTAGCTTGTATGCCCTAGAACCATATTTAGTGACCACAACATATGGTCCTAACCAGTTGGCCTCAAACTTGCCCTTCTTTTCTTTGTCTTTAACAATGTTTTTCTGGTTCTCTTTCAAAATGAGATCACCTACATAAAATTTTTGAGTTATGATATATATTTTTTTACCTTGTTGAAACCTAGTTTGATAAAATTTTAACTGATTGAGGGATCTCATTCTTTTCTTATCTAGTAGCCCCAATTATCTTAGGATGTCAACTTTGTAGTCTTCATCCTTGTTTAGAAAATCCCAAAGAGATATTCTTAGGGAGGGATACTCAATTTCTAGAGGCATAATGGCCTCAATACCATTGAATAGTGAGTATGGAGTAACACTAGTAAGATTACGAATGGAGATTCGATAGGACCAGAGAGGGATGAATATGGAGGTGCCAATTACAACCTATTTTGCAATCCATTTTCTCTATGATTCAAACGAGGTTTTTATTTGTGGCCTCTACTTGTCTATTACCTTGAGGGTAATAAGGAGTATATCATTTAAATTATATTTGAAAGTGTTGGCATAACACTTTAACCATATTGTTCTTGAAAAAAAATCCATTTTCTCCTAAAAATGAGATGGTTCATGATAAACTTTGAAATTTATGTACCAATGACATAAGTTAGAGGTACATCCTCTACTCATTTGGTGAAATACTTGATGGCAGTAATGATATGGGCATGGCCATCCAAGGAATTCAGAGTGAGATTCCCTATGAGATCAATTTCCCATTTGGAAAAATTCCCAAGGTGTTGTGATGTCATAACAACAAATGAGATGGTTCATGATAACCTTTGAAATTTATGCACATGTGACATAAGTTAGAGGTACAGCCTCTACTTTTTTTGTGAAATACTCACTGACGGTAATGATATGGGTGTGGCCATCCAAGGAAGTCAGAGTGAGCTTCCCTATGAGATCAATTTCCCATTTGGAAAAATGTCCAAGGTGTTGTGATGTTTTGCAAAGCTTGTGTTAGTGTATGTATCAAGTTGCCATATTTTTGGCACATTTCATATTTCTTGACATGATTGCAACTGTTTGTTTCCATGGATGGAAAATAATGGCTCACTCTCAGTAGTTTCTTTACAAGTGCCATTCAAATTTTGTGTGATCCACACATGCCACTGTGAAATGCTTTAAGCACTTGGATTGACTCAGTCGAATCCAAGAAACAAAGCATATTCCTGTTGTAGCCATAATGATAGAGGGTGACTCATAGGAGGGTGTATTAGGCTATACGAAGAACAAGGGTATTTTTCTTGGTATGAGTGATATTAAGGGGAAAGGTGACATCATGTAAATAGTTATAAATGGGATCGTACCAGGGGGTAAAATTACCAACAACTTCATATGTCGAGCACAATTCCAAGATGTCATATGCAAGCATTTGTAGATTCTCAAAAAATAATGACATCTCATTTTTTCTTATGGTGGTATGTGAATCAAAGATCCAATCATAGCCATTGCATCAATGGATTTATTGTGTGACCTCTACCTTTTTATAAAAGTGATTTGGATAAAGTATTCTTTCATAGTTTCAACAAAATTCTTATAGGGGATGAGCTTCTCATCATTGACCTATTTGATAATCAGTTGTGAGACACCAATGGCTAATAACTGTCTAATGTTAGATCTGATGCCTATTTTCAACCCATTGCTAAGCGCTTCATATTCTTCTATGTTATTTTTACATGGGAATCCCTGAAGGAAGTCCTATGGGATTATCTCTCTAGTAGGGGTGATGAGTATCACTCCTGCTCCTAAACCATGATAAGTGAATGATCCATCAAGGTGTACTTGGAATATAATAGATTCTTCTATGTACATCAGGTATGTGTTTGGAATATCCTAACACAATGGTTCCATTCCTGGTAAGGGAGCTTTGACAAAGTAATCTGTAAGCACCTATCCCTTAAGGGATTTAAGATTTACAAACTCAATTTTGAACTCACTAAAGAGGGTGATCCAATTAGACATCTTCCCTATTAGGGAAGGTTTAGATAAGAGGTATTTTAAAGAGTCAAGCTTGGATATCATCTTTGTTTTATTGTTTAGAAGATAGTGGCATAATTTCTTAAAGGTGAACACCACAACTAAACAATATTTTTCAATTTGAGGGTAATTTAACTCACAAGAAATTAAGGTATGGCTTAAATATTAAATATCACGTTATTTATGGATTAGTTCAAATTGAGAAAGTAGTGCATCAATAGAAAATTGAGTAACTAAAATATAGAGTAGCAAGGGTTTACCTAGGGTTGACGGCATTAGAACTAGTGGAATTGTTGTATATCGATTGAGTAATGCAAAGGCCTTTTAACAATTTGCTCCCTATGTAAAGTTAACATCTTTCTTTCATAAATTCGTAAAAGGATGGCACTTATCTGTAAGTTGTGATATAAATTGTCAGATTTCCTTAATGTTCGGTTGTAAACTTTTTATTTTCTTAAGGTTCATGGGTGGAGGAATCTCTATTATAGCTGTGACCTTATTGGGATCTACCTCAACCCCCCTTTTTGTAATAATGAAACCTAGTAATTTTCCTAATTGTATGCAAAAGACACACTTCTTAGGATTCAACTGAACCTTATAATCTCAGAAACATTAAAATATACACCTCAACACTTTAGGATACTCTTCTCTACTTTTTTATTTTTCTAATATATGATCCAGGTAATATTCCATGATATCATTCATCATATCATGGAAAAAAATAGTCATAGCTCACTGATATGTTTCCCTGACATTCTTGAGGCCGAAAGGCATGACCTGATAGAAAATGGTACCCTAAGGGGTAATGAAAGTAGTCTTGTGTTGATCTTCTTCCATGATATTGATTCGGATATAACTTGAGAATCCATCCATTAAAGATAGGATCTCATAACCAGCAGTCGAATCAAAAATCATGTCGATGTTAGGTAAGGGGAAATCATCCTTAGGACATGTTTTATTGAAGTCTCAAAATTCAATATATATTTTGATACCAACTAGTTTCTTTTGAACTGTGGCTATGTTAGATATCCAATCTGAATATTCAATAGGTTTGATGAAACCTTCTACTAATAGTCTTTAAAATTACTCTTTGACAAGTACTACAATATATGGATGCATTTTTCTAAGTTTTTCTTTGGTAGGTTTTCGAATTTGGATGCACAACAAGGTCATGTACAAAAAATGATGGGTCTAATCCTGGCATATCTATATCTGACCATGCAAATATATTTGCATACTCTTGTAATAGTGCTACGAGGATCTTTTGTTCTTGTACTGAGAGTGAAGCTCCCAACTTTATCATATTAGTTTCTTATTTTTTCCTAATGTTGACACTGTTCATCTCTTCAACCAACATTTTCGATGCATCCTCTATTAGTGTAGGATAAGAAGGAAGATTCAAATCCACTTCTAGTGGAGATTTAGAGAGATTATCACCTTCAAGTGGGTCAACTACTTTGTCCATTGATTTTTTCAACTATTTTTCCACAAGTGCCTCAAAGAGGGTTTCACTATGTGTTTTAGTATTTTTATTTAGCTGAGGTTTCTTAGAATTAGTTTTTCCCGCAAGATTGTTGATAATCAGTTGACCACACATCTCTTCCTCAACCCCAAAATATGCACATGTATCTAGATTAATAGAGATGCCCCTTTAATGATCACCTACTAAAATGTTATCTATGATTCCCATGAACTCTTTAATCGACAAGTGAAGTTGTTGATCCCAATCAATTAGGTTAGGATATACCAGGGTAACCTCATAATTGGCCTAGGGATTTTTTTCAGAAAGGGTAAGGATGGAAGAATTTGGAAATAAGTTAGTAGAGGAAATATACTCATATAGGTTATACTGGGATTCTACCTCACTATCTGAAGTATATAAGTCATCCTCATGTTCAAAGGAAGTTTAGTTTATTTCTAAAAGCATATCTCTATGAGGCTGAATGTTAAGGGCATGCTTATTATACTTCCACGGGGGAATTGAAATAGGTTATAATCTACCTTGTGCATTTGGGCCGCATCCCTCTTCTTGGTATCCCATGACTTGTATCATGCGGTATGCTTTGATAAAATGTGGAGCTCGGTGACATGAAGCAATACTTCCTTTGGGTACCCAGCTAGTAGGTGTATTAACATATTCTTGTCTGATAAGATGACACTAGGAGTAAAACTTTCAAGTGGCTTAGGGAAACTATCCTGAGTGCTCGTGGATTGGAAATATGGTTTTCCACGTGTCTTAGGTGACACTGAAAGATCAGATATTAATAGGGATTCTTCATGATTGAATTCATCTATTAGGCCATATTTCCCAAATGATGCTTCCCATGTAGAAGAGGTATTAACCAACGTAGAAAAGTTTTTATTGCATGATGTCAATGTATCTAGATCTATACGATCTTTCATAGCCTCTTTTTGTAATGGAACCACAATGTCTGTAAAAGGAAAGTCATATGCTATATGTGATAAAATATACAAAACTCTACAAAGCGTAAATGGTTCAAGGTCACCCAAAATGGTGATCCTATTTCCTTCTTGAGGAAACTTTATAGATTGATGATAAGTTGAAGGAATGACCTTCATGGTATGAATCCATGGGTGTCATAAGTGCATGTTATATGGGATGTCTAAATAAATAACTTGAAACTTTGTATTATTATAAGCATGCCCTACCTCTATGGGTATAATTATGGTTTTTTCCATCTCATATTCCTCATCATCATATGTTTTGATGGTGATGGTATTAGGATCCAATTCTTCTTTTGTGCGGTCCAATTCCTTGACGAGCTTCAAAGTGTATATATTCAAACCGGGTCCACTATCTACAAGAACTCTTTTGAATTTGATATGAGTAATAAATACTTCTATATATAAGGGCATGATATGACTAGGCTTGTTATGTGGTATCTCATTTTGGTCAAAGGAAATATACCTAATAGAAGCAAGGTTCATGATCATTTCCTGGAGATTTGTAGGATCTACTTCTGTGGATATGCTAGACCCTTGAAGGGTTTTATAAAATATGTCTTTATGACTATTTGTGATTTTTAGAAGATATAATATTGAAATATTAGCATTGGTCTTATCTAATATGTCTTATCCTAATTTTATTCACTTCTTAATTCAATGATTGGATACAACCTATAAGGGAATTGAAAGGATTATCTGTAGAGGTATACACATTTTCATCCCTATAATTATTAGATAATTATCCTTGATATGGATTCTTCTTATCTTTTTTATTATGGCTAGGAAAAGGCTATTTAAATATCCCAATTTTTGTGACAGGACCTTCCCAGATTCATGTCAATCTACCTCAATCCTACCTTCTTTAATAAGGACTTGTTTATAGTGTCATAACATCATACACCTATAAGTATTGTGTCCTTTGACATTGTAAAATTCACAATACTCGTGCTCTTTATACCATCCTGGTTTAGGTGCATCTTCAAGAATGGATACTATGGCTAGAAGATAGGTTACCATCTTCACTATATATAATTGTTTCAAACTTGCGGACAATGGTGCAGTTAGAGGCATGAATGTCTATTTTGGAGCCCTTTATTTTTCATGATAAGGTCCTTATGTGATATTTAGAAGAGGTCCATTCTGGATAGCTTGGACTCTCTTGGAGTCAGTGATCCCATCTTCTACAACATTCTTGTTTTATTTAAATAATTTAGGATTCTCTATATGTTTTTATTCAATCTACTTATCCTTGGAGAATGGTTTAATAGTTCCTTTTCCAATGAGATAATTTTCAATGTTACCGCCCATCTCTATAACTCCGTCAAAGTTAGAAACATAGTGAATTTGTAAATGAAAGGATATTTCTTGGTTTAGATTAGGTACAAAGATGCTAGCCATCTATTTTTTAGGGACGTTGCAAGGAAAACATCTATCCAAACCATGCCACTATTTTAGGAATCTAGGGAAGGATTCATTTGTCTCTGATTTGTAGTACATAATTCTAGCATGGTTATATCAATCTCCATGTTAAAGGAGAAATTTCACACAAACATTTCAGCTAATGCGGGCCATGTAGAAATTGTTCGCTTGTGTATGTGTAAGAACCATTCTAGTGGTTCTTTCACCAAACTATGAGGAAATAAATAAATAAAGTAGTTGTTTCAAAATTCAACTTCCTAGCAAGCCATGTATATGTATTTTATATGATCACGAGGATAACCCTTACCTTTATATTTATCAAACTTAGGTATATAAAATTTTTTAGGGAATGATACTTGTAACATTTCTCTATCGAAAGGGTAGGTGCATAGCTCCTTGTATTGATATTTGTTGTTCTGGCCCACGTTACATTCTTGTAGCATTGTGAACATATTTTTCATTAACTGTAGCTCTATTGTAATGTGTTTTTATTTCATTGGAGATGGTGGTCTATTCAGGCTAACCTTTAAAGCTTCATCATTGTGAGGGTTAGTATATAGTTCACTAGACTTCGATTTATGTTTCTCCTTTCATGGACCTTTTTTTATGTCTTTAGATGCATGTAAACTTGCTAACCTTTGGCTGAGTTTAAGTATCTTTATTTGGATGACTTCTTCCTAAAATTGGTGTTCAAATTTTGTGTCATACTAAGGAGGTATATCTTTGTTTTCGTGCTCGATTTTGACCCTACGAGAGGCTCTAAATGCTACTCTTCGAGCAACATCATTTTTTTTAGCGCTTCACTTTTAAATTTTTTTATTTTCATGATCGGAAGTGGAAGCATATCCCACATCAAAGGTGTTATTGTGAGTTTTACCATGAATGTCGATAAGAGGAGGTCTTTATGACTCTTCCTTGGTCACGTTAATAATTTTAACAGACATTTCATGGTCTTTTAGTAGCCTGGCTCCTAATTATAGGATGCATGTAATTATTTGGTCTCTATTTAGGTATAAGGGATCGTCAAATTGTGCAAGATCAAGTTTTTTCTTGCCTTCTCATGAATGAATGTCATTTATGATTAGATCAACCCAATATTTAGTGTCTTTTACTTTAGAAAAGTGATGGTTTAGGTTAGTACTAGTAAAGAGATTGTTCCAAAAAACATTATCAGCACCAAAGGGGTTCATCTCTACTTGACATTTCGTTCTTGTAGCTTCCACCATTGTGATAGGTGGTGTGAGTAATTTTATCTACATGAGGTTTATCTAGATTTGACTAAGTTATAATAAACCTAAGTAAATCATAATTTATCTCACCTAGATGTCCCTAAGTGGTTTAGCCATAATCTGTAAAGAATGATATGTCAAAAATAATCAAGGATAAAATAACCTATCATACCTACAAGTACATGCAATCTCAATCATACAAGAAACAACTCATGTAAGAGTAGGTAACCAATCAATTAATAAAAGTGTTTATAAATTTTATTTCCAATGATAGTTTTGATGCTATATAGCCAACTCTATGTCGAAACTTAGGTCAAGTTCACAAATGAATCAAGGTGTAAGTATTAAGAAAGCGTAAACATAATTCCCAATCAATGGATACCACGACGAGTATAGAAACGAACAAGGCCTAACTTTAAAGGATAAGGATTACAAATGTAAGCCACATAACCACACCAATTGGATGCATTGGTAAAGTGACAAGGCCATAAATTTGGCATAAATTACCATTATTTTGTCCTTCCAAGTTACCTTTGAAAGTGGATTTAAATTTAATCTAGGAACTTATAGTTTATTTAAGATAGAATATAGGATATATATCCTATTAATTCTTTATAAATGTTTTGGTATCTATTTTGTTGGCTAATACTATTGATTATTTGGGAAAATATGCAAAGTCTTGTGCATGAAGACCATAAAGGAAAGATAATGCTAGTATTGGTAAAAGTGGAATTGATCATGGATGGTATATATAAACTCAAAAATGATTTAATATTCAGATTCATCTCAAATAATTATGTAAGTTCAAAAGAAGAGTCATCTCAATCCGAGATCGCATGTAAAAGTTATATTTATTTTAAGTTACCTTTGGAACTTGCATATTTATTTCCAAAACTCGCATATTTAGTTCCAGAACTCATAGGTTTAGCTTTGGAACTCACATATTTAGTTTCGTAACTCACAGGTTTAGTTCCAGCACTCATAGATTTAGTTCTGGAACTTACAGATTTAGTTCTGGAACTTCCATCAATCAAATAACATTTAGTTCTGGAGCTTGCAATTTGTTTATTTATAATTTCAAATAATTAAAATAGTGGATAAAGCTGCAAGGTATAGAATGATAGTTAGTTATGAAACTTAAAATTCATGGAAAAAGTAGATTTAGTTCTGAAACTTACAGATTTAGTTTTGGAACTTGCATAAAAGGAATGACAACTTTATTTCTGGAACTTGCATAAAAGGAATGACAATGTTCGCTTCAGAACCTGCATCAACAGAATGACAATTTTTGAGGAATTGTGAAAAATAAAAGAATTAAATGGAAAATATGAGAGAGTTTTTTGTTCATATAAATGTGTTTAACAATGAAGACAAATATAACTTTTAGTGAGTTACAGTCTGAGGAAAAAGTGTATCAGACGAGCACTAACATTTCCATAAATAGAAACAGAAAAGTCAAATAGAAAATATGAGAGAGGTTTGTGTTCATAGTAATGTGTTTAACAAAAAGTTCATTTAGATTTTCTGCAAGTTATAAAAATGAAGAGAAATCTAACTTTTAGTGTGCTGTAATATGAGGAAAAAGTGTATTAGATGAGCCTTAAAAATTTCATAAACAGAAACAAGAAATTCAAACAAAAAATCTGAGATATTTTTTTTTTCATAGAATTGTGTTTAACAAAAAGTTCATTCATATTTTCAACAGGTTTTTGCCAATGAAGATATATCTAACTTTTAGTGAACTTCAATTTGAGGAAAAATTGTATCAGATAAGTGTCAAAAGTTCCACAATAAAAAACAACAAAGCCAAATGGAAAATATGGGAAAGGTATTTGGTAAAAATCATCTTTTGAGGAGAAAAACCCTTCCAATAATATAGGAGAATAAAATCATTCTGATTCTTGTTACTGAAAATAAAGGAGAATATTTGGGAGAAAGTCTTCCTAAAATAAGTGAGATAAGACTTTAACTCTAATAATATATCTCTCCATATTTTGTGGAGATGGAGATCTTAGTTGTTAGGATTAGAATACATATTAGATTAGATTTTATCTCCAAAAATAAGGATCTGGTTGGATGCATAAATTATAATTACAATCTTCCACACTCATATATGTAATGTTTTACTACCAAGAAATAAATATGTTATTTTCTCTCTAATATTTTGTACTTTTGAGTTAATATCTGAAGCGTGGTTTAAATCGTCTTCCAAGGAATGATCTGACCACTCATTCTAAGGAAGATGCATCTGTATATTTGTGTTTTTATTTTGTAATAATTTGTGTTTATTTATTTTATCTATAATCATCATCTTGTTTTGTTATTCTTCTTTTTGTATTGTAACATTCAGTCTGTTATAAACCTTCAGCTGTTTCATTTAATTTTGCTTATTTCCAATTCAGCAATTTCAATTTATGCAAGTGTGTTTTATTCCTGCAAGTCTTATTTCCTTTATGCAAGTGTGTTTATATTTTTGGAAGTGTGCATTTAAAATTCCACATTTGTGCTTTCAATTTATAAAAGTTTGTATTGTGTTTAAGGGAGTTACTTTTTAAGATCTTCTTCTCTTAATGGATATAGCCTTCGGACACCAACTCGGATTGATATTATTAATGGTGAGGATTGACGACCCTCACCATTTTTGTGTCATTTCCAGGGACATGGTATTATTAGGAGATTCAAAGTTATATAAAATAATATTCTAGTGACGGTAGAATACCTATTATAAAATTCTGTGACATAAAATATTTGGTAAGTAATTTCTTTAGACTTTTATTTCTTGCAAGTAGATTAAAATTTCATTTCTGAAATTAGGAATATTAGATTGTAAATATTTATCTCCTTACAAACTAACTTTGTGTATAAGAAAATGAGTGTGATATTTGACTAAGAAGGTATAATGGTATGAACAAAGAATTTAGATTTGGAAATGGTAGAATATGATATTGAATCTGTAAGTAGATCTAGTTGATGAAATATCATATGTCATTCTTGATAACCACCAACATTTCCTTTTATATCAACTAACAGCTCAATGATCTTATTACACATAACCTTAGTAAACAATTAGCTTATCTAGTTTGTAATAATGAAGTGGTAGCATTTCTAATTAACTACATCCATATTCAAGGATTTCATTAGAGCCAAAAAAAAAACCCACTCATAAGAAATCCACCCATCCAAATTAGTTTTTCATCCCATAATAAAATTCAATCCCTGAAACATATCCATTAGAAAAAAAAAATTCATGTCTTTCAATTTATTCATTTTTGTATATGCTTGTATAACATGAAGAAGCAATTATTATGGATATCAAGACAAACTCTTTTTTTTTCTTACTAACATCCACAGGAATATCAAAAGTTGTTCTTGGTACCAACAGTATCAACCAAGGAGTAGTTTGGCAGGACCCATGGGTACATAACACAATCCATCTCCTAAGATCACTAGTTTGGTATTTGAATATTACTATGGTGATTTTGATAATGCATAATTCAAGTTGGGCTTTGAAGACCTATAAATTGTCTACACAATTTTTGGAAATATTCTTGGATTTACCAAGTATACAAAGTGGTTTTTATGAGATCTCAGACATTGCCTCCTATTTTACACAAGTTGTATTTTTATTAATATAGTCTGATGATGGATTGAATTTTTCTCTAATCATCATCATGCTATCATTTCTAAAAAAATCAAAAATATTTTATTAGAAACCATCTTGCTAGCCAATTAATGAAAATAAAATAAAATAAAAATTGATTGGAAAACCAACTTGCTGGCAAATAAAAAAAATTGAATGGAAAACTAGATTTTTGGCCAATCAAAGGAAAAACATAACTTTGATTGGAAAACCAGCTTGCTTACCAATCAAAGGAAAAAGGGGGGTGACTCTTCTTCAAAGGAAATCAACCATTACATGGTGGCTTTCTTCTCGGTACTATTTGACCATGTTAACAATATGATGAAAATGACAACTAGAGGTATGATCAAGTTATTTTGTTCTACTATTTTATTTTTAATATTTCTTGTAAGTTTGTTTTATTACAGCTAGATCCACTTTTAAGATCCAAAGAAGGCAAGATAAAATTCACATCTCCCCTACTTACATGAAAAATATGTGCGCCTCTTTATAATCAAACTTTTAGAGTCTAATTTATGGGCATCCATGAATAAACAACATGCATGAGGACATGCATGAGCTTAAGTGTGGTAGAGAAGGAGAAGCACGAGGTATGCATTTTGATTTTAAATATGAGACACAACAATAGGAAATCCACACAAGAACATGTTGTAAAAGAAAATAGTTCATAAGTAGCAAAAGGAGATCCACACAGAAACCTATAGTAAAAGAAAGGAGATCAAAAGTAGCAGAAGGATCTCCACATAAGAACCTATCATAAAATAAAGGAGATCAAAAGCACCAGAAAGAGATCCACAAAAAAACCTGTTGTAAAAGAAAAGAGATTAGAAAAATAGCAGAAGGACATCCACAAGAACCTGTCCTCAATGCGGAGAAGACTCTAAGAAAATGAGATAATAATGTAATGTATGAGAATATGAATAAGATTAAGTGTGGGGCAATAATGAGGCCATAAATTGGCCATAAATTACCATTATTTTGTCCTTCCAAGTTACCTTTGAAAGTGGATTTAAATGTAATCTAGGAACTTATAATTTTCTTAAGATAGAATATATGATATATATCCTATTCATTATTTAGAAATATTTTGTTATCTATTTTGTTGACTAATCCTATAGATTATTTGGGAAAAGATGCAAATTCTTGTGTATGCAGGCCATAAAGGAAAGATAATGCTAGCATTGGGAAAAGTCGAATTTATCATCAACGGTAAATCTAAATTCGAAATTTATTTCATATTAAAAATCCTCTCAAAAAATTATGCAAGTTCAAAAAGAGAATCATCTCAATCCGAGATCGCATGAAAAATTTATAGCTATCTTAAGTTAGCTCTGGAACTCGCAGATTTAGTTCTGGAACTCGCAGATTTAGTTCTAGAACTCGCAGGTTTAGTTTCAAAACTCATAGATTTGGTTCCAAAACTCTAAGATTTAGTTGCAGAACTCACATATTAAGTTCTATAACTTGCAAATTTAGTTCCCAAACTTACATATTTAGTTCTGGAACTTCCATCAATCAAATAACATTTAGTTCTAGAACTTGCAATTCATATATTTATATTTTCAAGCAATTAAAACAGAGGACAAAGATGTAAGGTAGATAATGATAGTTATCTTTGGAACTTAAAATTTTTGGATAAAGAAGATTTAGTTACGGAACTTGCATAAAAGGAATAACAACTTTAGTTTCGAAACTTGCATAAAAGGAATGATAACATTAGCTCAAGAACCTGCATCAACGGAATGAAAGGTTTTGAGGAATTGTGAAAATAAGAGAATCCAATGGAAAATATAAGAGATATTTTTGTTCATAGAAATGTATTTAACATAAAACTCATTATTTTTTGCTTTAGGTTTTAAAAATGAAGAGAAATCTAACTTTTAGTGGGTTGCAATCTGAGGAAAAAGTGTATCAGATGAGCACTGAAATTTCTATAAACAGAAACAAAAAAGTCAAATGGAAAATATGAGCGAGGTTTGTGTTCATATAAATGTGTTTAAGAAAAACCTCATTCATATTTAGTACAATTTTTAACATTTAAGATAAATATAACTTGTAGTGAGCTGTATTCTGAGGAAAAAGTGTATCAGATGAGCCTTAAAAGTTCCATAAACAGAAACAAAAAATTTGAATGTAAAATATGACAGAGGTTTTTGTTCATATAAATTTGTTTAACAAAAACATCATTCAGATTTTCTATAGGTTTTACCAATGAAGATATATCTAACCTTTAGTGAACTGCAGTTCGAGGAAAAAGCATATCAAACAAGTGTCAAAAGTTGCACAATCAAAAACAACAAAGTCAAATGGAAAATCTGGGAATGGTATTTGGTCAAAATAAGATTTTTAGGAAAAACCTTATTCCAATAATGTAGGGGAATAAAATCTTTATGATTCTTGTTACTGAAAATCAAAGAGAAGATTTGGGATAAACTATTCCTAAAATAAGTGAGATAAGACTTTTACTCCAATAATTTATCTCTCACCATATTTTGTGGAGATGGAGATCTTAGTTGTTAGGATTAGAATAAAGATAAGATCATATTGTATCTCCCAAAATAAGGAGTTGGTTGGACACATAAATTATAAATGCAACCTTCCACACTCAGATATGTAATGTTTTACTACCAAGAAATGAATCTATTCTTTTCTCTCTAATATTTTGTAGTTTTGAGTTAAGATCTCAAAGCATGGTTTAAATCCTCTTCCAAGGAATGAGCTGACCACTCATTCTAAGGAAGATGGGTCTGTATATTTATGTATTTATTTTGAAATAATTTTTCTTTATATATTTTTCTATAATTATCATTTTTTTGTGTTGTTCTGCTCTTTGTATTATAACATTCAACCCTTTGTAAACCTATAGGTGTTTCATTTAGTTTTTCTTATTTTCAATTCAAAAAATTCAATTTATGCAAGTTTTTTTTATTCTTGCAAGTGTGATTTCATTTATGTAAGTATATTTACATATTTGCAAGTGTGCATTTAAATTTCTGCACGTATGCTTTCAAATTATGTAAGTTTGGATTATGTTTAAGGGATATGCTTTTCAAGATCTTCTTCTCTTAATGCATACAACCTTTGAACACAAACCCAAATGGACATTATTAATGGAAAGGATTGATGGCCCTCATCATAAATCTTCATGGAGAAGCAAGATATTAATGTCAAAGTGATATCAAAATGATGCAAACAAAGTAAACAACATTGTTCAAGATTTTGGACAATGTTAGAAGTTAAACAAAGTCAAAGTATACTAAGGAAGTACTACAATGTGGGCAGTGTAACACCACAATGTGGAAACTTAAATTGCATTTCTGAGAAACGCAACGTAAATATCTTAATTATTTCAGGGTGATGCAAACAAGATAACACGTATAAGGGGATCAAATGATGAATCAATCCTAACTATGATGATGATCTTAAAATCAAGATGAAGGGTCTATCAAGATATAAAATGTACCCATACACCTTAGATGTTTAACAAATCATCCACAAACATGGATTAGCGTAAACGAACAAAAAATTGGTGAACACAATCTATTGATACCACTCGCGAAACATGCCTTCTCTTTTCCCAAATGGGAAAAACGAACAAAAATGAATACACCAATTGATGGTGAAACAAGTTAGTGAAAATTAAACAAAGTTTTACCTAGCCTTAGGGAAAGCAAAGAACTAAGAAAAATTAATATGTTGCGAGCTTCATGAAGAATATCACTAGACCCTAACTTCGAGGGACTCTCCACTTGTTTTTCTAACAAGTTTTGAATCCAAAGAAGTTAGTGTTTCATGATGAAATTTGAATCGATAATTTGGACTAGCATCAATTGGCCTCTTGAAGAAATGGCTCACTATGTACTTCAATCAACTAGGTGCCATTAAAAACCTTTGCAAGCTCGTTTTACCAAGAAATTTGTTCCTATATTTAAGGAGATATAATCTCCATAAATATCTCCACACATAACTCCTAAAACAACTCCATGCTATTTTACGTGAGATTTTGTTTTCTCACAAAACTAATATTGTTAATGATTTGTTTACTCAACAACTCATAACAATATTTACTCACCCACTCATAATTACATTTACAATAATGTAATTAATTATTACAACACATTATATTATCCTAGATAATATAATCACTTACATAATATTCTATGTTCACACTACAACATAGATATTCCTAACATTCACCCCCTTAGTGTGAACATGGGGTAAGAGCTCCTGGAAACATCAAACTTGTCGGAGTAGCCATTGCTACTAGATCTTGCTATCTGGATCTTTCTGCTAATGGTCATCCTTGTCATATGAACATCTTCATCGACTGATCACCTTCCAACGAAGTACCTTCCACCAAAGTATAGCAGTCAGATGACCGTATGATAGTCAAATGACCATACGTAGATGATTTTCCCCTGTAAGCTGAGTCAAGCAGTTTTCTTCTTCCACACCAAATAGACACTCAGGAACTGTTGTTAGTCTATGTGAACACATTAAAATCAAAACATGAAACTAGTTTCACCCCCTTGTGTATAAACACACCACATAACTGAAATAAAATATCACCACATCTGTCTGCAACCCCATCGTTGGTGAATGACGAGAGGACGCTGATTTTCCTCCTTCCTCCATTGCCTCCTTCCTCCAACAAGAAAAGAGTCTACCATAGGAAATCCTCATCACTAGGACATGAAAGTTCTTCATCAGTTGAGTATACTTCCCAATCAGTTTCTACTTCAGCTAGAAGGGATTTCTGATCTATCTTGTCATCAAGAAGATCCTGAGCTCTCTTTTTACAATTCAGTATTACCATGTCCAATCTCATTACAATAAAAGTATTTTATTTTTCCATGTGAAGGAACCTTCTTTGGTTTATGTTTTTCCTTCTTAGATGAGGAGCTAGGTTTGTTTCTTACATATAGTACTTCTTCATGTTCTTCATGACTGCTTTGTTCTAACAATGTAGAAATCACTCCTTCTAGACTAATAGTAATTTTACTCAAAGTAAATACAATATTTGAGTAACTCTTAGGCATGCTATTAAGAAGAATATCTTTAGCATCATCATCTTTTACATGTTCTTTAATTCCAGCTAGTTTATTTAGCTAAGAATGAAACTTACTTATATGATTTTCCATTTTTGAGTTCTCTTCCATTTTTAACCCGTACAAGCGTTGCTTCAGTGTAATCTTTGCCATTTCAGCTTCAGAACCAAAAAATTTGTTAAGAGACTCCCAAATTTCTTTTTCATATTTTTTGAAATCCACATGATGTAGATTAGCTTTTGATAAGCCCAGACCAATGGTACCCAATGCTCTCTGATCTTTTGCATTCCACTTTGCCGAGTCATTTCCTCCAGTGGGTGGAGTTGAATTAGACTTCACCACATCCCATAGATCCTTTTCTATTAAATTTAATTACATATTTTAACCTCCAAGAAAGTCAAGAACTTGTATTAACAACTCAACATTATTGAAAATTGGAGAAAACTTTCAGTAGAAGAATTGATGTGCTTAATTTGATAGCTACATAGTAAAATCCATATTTCTTTCACACTACGTACTGGGTTCTTCTAAAATTTCTTTTGTAGTTTCTTGACCAGCACGTGATTGTGCATGCAAAATTATAAAAAAACCCACATCTGGAAACGAAAACTATGATATATTCTTTGAGACGGATTTGATCATGAAAGCACTGAAATTTCTTGCATCAAACCTGCTCTGTTACCAAATGAAAAATTAATATCATAATTACATAAATAAAATTTGAAATCTTACTCTTTATTCTTGCTACATTCATAGGAAGTATTACATCCATTTAAATAGGAGATGTTGTTCCTATATTTAAGGAGATATAATCTCCATAAATATCTGCACACATAACTCCTAAACCAACTCCATGCTATTTTACGTGAGATTTTGTTTTCTCACAAAACTAATATTGTTAATGATTTATTTACTTAACAACTCATAACAATATTTATTCACCCACTCATAATTACAATTACAATAATGTAATTAATTATTACAACACATTATATTATCCTAGATAATATAATCACTTACATAATATTCTATGTTCACACTACAACATAGATATTCCTAACACAAATATGGTGAGCAATGAATGTTTTCATGCGTATCTTTCACTAGGATCGCAATGGAGAATGTTTTTGTGTTAACTCAAAAAGATGATACTAGTCAAGTGGGTAAAATGAGGTGCCTCTTGTTTCATCAAAGAGGTTACTCAGCGGTGAAATACTTTAGGGTTCCTAGAACCACGCCCATTATGAGAGCTTACGGTGTTATGCCAAAGGGGTTACATTCTAGTTGAATGGATAGGGACATACACTTTTCCAAACCTGCATATACAAGGTTGTGAATGTGATGTGATTTTTTAAATCATTTTTGGACTTAGTATCATTTTTGTCGCACTCCGTTTGACAACCTATATCAAACATGTTAGTATTTTTTTTATTCCAATTCTTTCACAAGCATATTTTGGTCCTACACATAAATTATTAGAAAATTTCCAAGTGGTCAATACATCATACAAAGGAGATATTACATTGTTTCTGATTTTCAAGATCATCCTATGACATAAGGAAAGAACATATAAAACATGAAACATCTTTAAACTTATAACAATAAAAAAATTCTTAATCAAATTATAAGAAGTACAATTATTTTTATCCAACTTTGAAGTTCTTTCCCTTTTAGAAACTTAATTGAATTGTTTCAAAAGCATAGAAAGTAAAACAAATGCAAACACCTCAAATCAAGTTAGTATAAAACATATAATCAAGAAGAATATGAAAACCAATATTAGAAACTTGCAAGAATCTTAGAAAAACCTATAATATCAAATCATGCAACCTACCAAAAAAAAAATTCTAACAGTGAATTCCTGCGTGCCCCTTTTGGTATGTACGTATGGGTTTTTCTTTGTGCGTGCCCTTTAGGATATATACCTGGGTCTGTGGAAATTACAGAGGTTATTCATGCTTGCAAGTCCAAATTAATGTTTACGTGGGATTTTTAGCATGTGTGTGCCACAGATGATGTGTACGCGTCCTGGGTAAAATGGAAAAAGATAGAAAGGGTGGATTCATGCATGTGCATTCAGAATTATGTGTGTGCAGGATTTTCATCGCATGCATGCGGGTTTGGATAAGCACTCATCTCTACTTCAGTTGGTCAGTCAAGAACACAACTTGGATATAATCTCCCTTTTTTATGTATGCATGGGCCTTCCAATAGGTACGCATCATTTCTTACGTGTACACTTGGCCGTGAAAAACCATAAAAAAAATTAAAACCTAAAATGTAAAAATGTAAACAGGTCCTAAATTAGTCCTTTAACTTCTTTTCTATAAACCAACCCATTAAATACCTATGCTAAAGGGAGATTTAACACATATAAGTCTACGAAATGCTTCGAAAAAACTATTTTTCCTCAAAATATCATGAAAATTGTTAGAAAAAGCATTCAAATGACAAAATATAAACAAATTCTAATGGGTTATGGGGTTTTCCCATCAGGCGTGCCATATGTATTCATGTGTAAGTTGGTGTAGCTATGGGATAAAGCCTAGAACACTCAAGAAAGCTTCAAAGCTTGCCAAACTTCAACAATGAACCATCCGATTAGAGCTAAGCGAGAAAATATCTCTTTTCATTCATATATAAACTTGAAATAAAACATTCAAACCCTAACGTATCTAGATATCTCTCTACTCCATGAAATCTATGAAATATGAACCTATTAAAGCTCCTACCAATTAGTTATGCTTGTTTGATAATCAATGGTTTTAAGAGTGATATCTCACCATTAATGACTTCAAGGCCAATGGATCATCTCATTTACTAAAGATTGATGATTAGAAATAAAAATGGTTAAATTAATGATAGCTCAAATGACAATGAAAACTTCTAAAATATAGAAATGGCCTAAGTTAGTCTAAAAAAGGAGTTTTCTTCGCAAAAAGGGGGAGGGTATGTTTGTATTTATAGGTTTATGTTTCTAATCACAGAATGATTTTTGTGCATGTGGGACAAAAAGTAAGTCCAAAAATAATTTTTAGTAAGTCAAAGCAAGATTTGACTAGGTTTAGAGACTAATTAATACCTTAGGATTAATTAGGGGTCCCAAATAGGCTTAGGAAGATTTCTAGGAGCATGAGGAGGAGGTTTGGATAGATTTAGGAAGCTTTGGAAGTGGGAGTTACCTAATGAGAAAATAAATTAATCAACTAGAAGATAAGAAGTACTAATCAACGTGTATTGATCAATTAAGAGGTTTTGAAGGAAAAATAAGTCTAATCGATGAAGTGTCATCGATTTGTAGGAAACAAAATAACCAGTGGAATTTTAGGAATAATATTGGTTTGATTAAATTATGGGTTTCTACACCAATGTCAAATTTAAGGATATGTGCTAAAAGTGCACACCTCGCACTTTCAAAGTTTGATACTTGCAGTATGAAAGTGTAAGTGTGATACCGTGCACTTTCAAAGTGCAAATATCAATATTTTAAACTGTGTGGCTCACACTTTCATAGTGTGAGGATCAGATTATTCAGAATTTTGTGATGTCACTTCAAAAATTTGATGCTCAAACTTTTTAGAGTGTAGGGCTCACACTTAGAAACTATGAGGCTCTTAGACTTTAAAATTGTGAGACTCGCACTTTCATAGTGCAGGGCTCATAAATAAACTTTAAGTCCTATTAGGCTTGTACACACACACATACTCAAACCAAAACTTTGTCTAAGCTATGAGATCGTTTTTTGTTATCGATCTTACAAGGTCCCATTAATACACACTTTGAAAACAGTGATGCCCAAAGATAATATATTCTTAAAGTGTTTTATTTCAAAAATTTAATGATAAAGGAATGACACATTAGAATAACATCGATCAGTAACCTTCATCGCCAATGATTTTGAAATTGTGCTAAAATAGTATATACGAAGCAATGTAATCATGATTTTATAATAGGTAGACCAAATCTAATCCATTGAGTCATTTGACAATGATTCAAATAAGTGAAAATGGGATCACAAAATAATATGTTAAGACCACTGGATGAGTTTGAAATTCAGCTTGCTTAGTAGTGTTTGTGAATTTTTTTATGGATTGCCCATTCTTATAGATAAATTTAATGGTCACTAACCTTCCATTTATGGAAGATTATAGATTTTTGCAAATGTAGATTTAATTTGAACAATTGCCAAATTAGGTCCAATAGTTAGTGGGATCATTGAATCAATGTAGACAATATTGGAATATTACCTAATAGTAAAATTCCCCAGGGTGATGGAACTAGAGGGATGATTCCAAGGCTAAAGACAATCATATGGACGTGCAAAGGGTTCTACTTAGCAATTGATGCCCCAAGGATAATCGTCTAATTTCAATGGGTTAAGAATAATTATAATTTTTTAGGTAGAAAAAAATGGAATTCAGCTATTAAAAATGCCTAAATTGTTCAATACTTAAAATGGCTGATATGACCCTGTCGTGGGATTCACTAGAATATCACGAAAAGTTATGTAAATAGAGCTGTTATGCTATCTTTGATACAATTGAGTGATTATCCCAAGCTAATAGAGCTATATGACAGAAGGTTCTTGCCAAAAGATAGTACGAGGAGATTAATAGCTTTCCTTATGCACGGGTGGATGTTATTTTTACCCTTCGTCATATTTCTTGACATATCTGATCTACTTGGTTGCAACTTTTTGTATTTAATAACTCTATATTATCATTTACTAAGGTGTCACTACATTATTTGGAAAAAATAGTGTACAAATCATGTACGCCAAGAATAATGGGGAATTTGAATTCTCATTATCAACAAAAAGGGTGTGGTAAACATCAAATTTATAGTATTGTTCATTACTAGTCAAAAAATTATGATGGTAAGACTAAAAAATAGATGGCAATGTAGTTGTTATGAAGGAATCTGAGTCCAAGAAGAATTAGAAAAAAAAAGTTATGAGTATAATTATGATGAATATGCATCATTATGTAAGATCACTATCTTGAAAGGGTGCACACATGCCCAAGGAAGGATTGGCATTTCACATAGCTCCACTCGTTATTCACCAAGATGAATCTTAACACTAGGACATGTTGGTTTATTTATTTTAGGATAGTGCAGATGAATTCCTTATGTCTTTTTAGAATTTTGAAGAAGATATTAAATTAGTTCTACACATGTCAGTTATTTCTATGTAGGCGTTCCCATTAGTACTGTAACTAGATGTGAGCTAAAACTTAGGCCATGTTAACAACCATAGAGGTGGGCTTGGTTAACCATAGAACCCATTAGGTCTAAGGGATGATGGTGTAAACTTTAGTAACCTTCACCTTTGTGGGTTCGGCCCATGTAGTCTGATGCCCTTGATTATGCAACTTATTTTTTACGGGTTACTTGTTTTCGGGTCTTAGAGAGACATAGTTCATTCATGCTTTAATCCCATAACCAGAGCGGATGTCGGCAGTACCATGAGGATGTTTAGTTGCCATCATGCATAACCAAATGTTAAATAGGCTACTTAAAATGCATGTATCTAAGTGAAGATGTCCCCTTGTGTTACACTAATGCTCTATGGAATAATTTTACTGGTACTATCCTAAATGCTCAGTTTCTTCTGAACATTAATCAATATGAACATGGGTTAATAAAGTGAAATTCCAGTGTATTCATCACAATGAGCATAGCCTTATCTACACATTCATTTGATCATCTTTTATATCTAAATAAAGAAAATACTTGTTATCCATAAACATCATCTCATATTTTGATAACATGCATCAGAGATATAATCCCAAGAACATTGATTTCGCCGAATTGAATTGTGAGATGTAGGGTCCCTGTCAGGTAAATTTCTAACTCCCCTGGCCGAAGAAAAAAGGAACAAGCTCTGAGAACATGCGGATCAGAATTTCAAGTCCTAGGAAAATTGGCTGATCGGGGCCAAAAATTCATGAAAAATTGGCTAAGTCCTAGCTCAAGGTTGCCTATTTTCGAACGTTCCCTGGGACAGAAAAACACGGATCTGAGAGGAAAAGCCTCCAGGCAAGCTCAAATTGCAATTGGGAATGCGGACCAAAAGGTTGTAGCAAACCGGCTGGAGTCAGCCGAAATTGATCCAGGAAAGGGTCCAATAACAAATAGGACTAAGTCCGTGGTGCGAGAAGCCGATCCGGCTGAAAGAAAATTCGAAAAAATCGACTAACTGCTATAGGACAAATGGGACAGAAGTGCGCGAACCGGCCGAACTCGGGCGAAGTATGGGAACAAGCAGCCCGCAAAACAAACTGGGACATTTGGGACAAAAGTACGATGCGGGCGCGAAATGCTGGTTCGACCGAGAAAAAATTGGCACAAGGAGCACTGAGGCCATCAAATGGGGAAAATCGGGACGAAAAAGGCACGGCGAAAAGCCGGCAGGAACCGGCCGAGAAGAGTGAAATCGGTGCCAAATTCAAATGGGACATCAGAGGACAAATCCAAAACGTCGAAATGCCCGAACCGGCAAGAATTGAAGCACAAAGGGCCCGAAATCCAATAGGACATCTGGGAAAAATGGAGCAGGGAAGTACGCAAAGGAGCCGAAGGGGCCGAGGACTTAGAAATGACAGAAGTCTTGGGCCCACATGCCACAAAGAGACAAAGTCAAAAACCCCCGCGCCCGAGTCCTTCAACCAGATCATGCCACGTATCTTCCAAGTGGCGGGGGAGCGGGGGAAAAGTGCCAAATGTTTTAAGCTCAGGGCCAAAAAGGAAAATTCAAGAGACAGCCCACCGAAAAATAGAAGGAGGAGAGAATTGCGTGACCAATCAGAGCGTGAGTCATCCAAGTGGCAGAGCACGGGAAATATTTCAAAATCCGTTTTGGTCTGTTCCGTGCCCTAAATCTTCAGATCGCCATATCTTTTGATCCAGAGCTCGGATTTCCATGTTCTTTATATCAATGGAAAGCTGTTGAGATGCTCTACATGATTCTTGGATGAATCTCAATTTTTGGTGTAGTCTGAAGAGAGAAAATGGAGAAACGGTGCTGACGTGTGATAACGGCCAGAAGCGACCTTTCAACGGCCTGTTTTTAATGCAGAATGGGTCGCATTCTCCTAAAAATCACTCAAAGATGGCAGGGTATGGGTTGAAAAAGATATCCTATGCTGATTTTAATGCATGTTGGTATTCAATGAGGGAGGGGCTTGCACGTTTTTTTCACGTTTTCTGTCCCCTGGGCTCAACCCATGCAATGTAAAAAACCAGATTTGGCTCATTTTAAAAAGAGTTGTTCATTCTTTCTGCTCTGCTCTCCCTTCTTTTCTTCTCTAGGGTTGAAAATGGAGTTTGAACCTCCTCCCTTGCTCTGTAATGGATTTTTTGCCTCTTATTAATGGAATGATGTTCTGTGTAAACTTCTGAAGCAACAAAACGTGTTTTGTGATGCATCTGTCCATCCTTTCTCGTTTTTGCTTGTTTTCTTCTTGCCTCTCTTCATTGCAGGTATTTGTGCATGTTTGAATGTTCATTGTAGGTTTAGAGCTGTGTTCATGGAGTTTTTGGGACATTTTCTGTGTGAAATCTATCCTTGGGCCTGTGATGCATCTGTCCATCCTTCCCATTGCTCACCTCTCCTTGTCCCATGGCAGTTTTGATAGATGTCCAACATTCTCCTTCTCTGGTGTATCACCGTTTTAGGGTAGGCTTTTGCTGTTTTTTCCTTTCTCTCTCTCTCTCTCTATCTCCTTGGCACGGTTAGATTAGGATTAGATTAGCTTTCCTGCACTGGAATAGCTTGTGGTAGGTAGTTTAGGAGCAGGAACCAGCCTTCTCTAGAGATTCCTCTCTCAGTTTTACAAGTCCCCACACTTGGATGAGAGGTTTCCATGTTATGCAATCATACTAGATGCCTGAGTGATCAACCTAGAAGCCTGATCTGCATCCAGGGGTGCTGTGATTTTACATCTAACAGTTTTGACACGCCTGGTGGGACCTTAGAGGTCTTTTCACTTCATCTTTTGTAGGTTGATGTGTTCCTGTGAATATTTCAGCCTTTGGAGGCACTTGCAAACACATCTGGTGACTCCATCTAGTCAACAACCCATCTCTAAAGTTGCAGACCTTCGTTTCCATTCATTTTCATTCATTTTCCATTCATCCTTCTTTCCATCTCTTTCATTCTTTTCATTCTTTGAAGTTGTGCAATCATGACTTCATTTCCATCATGGGAATTCAACCATATCAACAACAGCAGTATATTCCACCTCCAACAGGTTTTACAAATCCTCCAGATCAGCATTTTGAGCAGATTCAAGATCAGTATGCATACCCATATGAGTAGTAGTGCTAAAGTCAGTTTGCCTATGGAGCTTTCCAAAAGCAAGAGTGTGCATATAATGAAGACCATCAGATGCAAGATGCTGGTATGTTGGAGAAAATCCAAAAGATGGAGGTAAACATAGTGCAGTCCAGAGCAACAGCTCAGATGAGAGCTTTTGGAATCGGTTATGGAGCACCCTGTCCATGGGTGGGACCTTTTCTAAGGCATTACAGCCCTTAGGAGAAGCTTGACTTCATGATGCAACACTGCCTTTGCTTGCACAAGTGGATTGACAGAAATAGAGGTGTATGAGAGAAGTTATTCAGCAACCTCGTCAACGGGTAAGTTCTACACCATCTCATGCCTGGTCCTTTTCCTCTTTCCCAATCTGTTTCATTTCAGCACCATGTCAAGTTTCAAACCCTCCATCTGTTGTCCCAAGTGTTGAATCCATGTCTCCACCCCCCAGTCTTCCACCACATCTCGATTCTTCTTTTCTTTTCCCTTGCAAACAGTCATCCCCTCCACAAGAGCTAACGGAAACACCCCCTCCTCCAAAGAAACAAGAGGTTTCACTGCCTCCACCACCACAAAAAAGTGTAAAATCGGTGGAGTTTCAACCCATTCCTCCTCTTGCATCTCCAATTTCATATGGGGAAGAAGGAAATGAAAAAATCAGTCATAAAGGACAAGTAAGAAGAGGAGCCCAACAGAAAAGAAATGACAGATGAGCTTGAAGGTTTGGGCTGCCAAATTTGGGATAACAAAGATTCCCTTGATGGTTAATCCTACAGCTAGAGGCCAAGGTTGAACAAATGGTGGTTAGGACTGATTTGGTTGCAGCAGAAGAAGAAGATCTTGCAGCCCCAACTTGCCCTCTAGAGCAGCAGGAATTGAAGAGTTTGACTTGACAAACTTCATGCTGGAGAAAGATTTCAACCAACAGCAAGATTGCCTTCAAACATTAGAGGAAGGAGAAGCTGCTCCAAATCCTAAAAGAAGAAGAGCACAATCTAGCTGTGAAGGAGAAAAGTGCAGATCCAAGGGCTTTGAGCACAAAGCAGGCTACAGGAGAACCTTCAGTTCTTCTCTCCACTTCATCTCTCTCAAGTTCCAGTGTACTGAAAAGGAGTTTGATCTCTCAAACCCAATATTGGAGAATGAAGGAAACCATGGTGATCAAGTTACAAATCAAGAGGACACCATGGAGGAAGTTGAATACGAGCAGCAGGACAGCAATGAGGCAGTTTACCTGTAAGATTTGGAGGACTTTTTTGATGAAGAAGAGCCGATTGAGTTTTCACCATTCTCTCTTTCATCATCCACATTCCAAACACCAGAGCCTGCTGCCATGAAGGAGAACTTTCATTTGCAGCAGCCTGCATCTTACAGCAGCTCTTTGGAATCAAAATTGGAAGATTTAAATCTTCCATGTTCTCCATCGGAGGAAGGGAAAGGATAGAAGGATTTCACCTTTTCTTCCACACCATCCATCCAGGAGGATCTACAAGAAGACTCCATTCTTGGAGTTGAAAATCACAGCAATGGGCATACTCAAAGGACCATACCTTGCCCAATCAGGTGTTTGGCTTCATTGGAGCCAAAGGAGAAGCCACAACCAGTCATGCTTGCTTCTGAGCATGAGGATGAGCTACAAAGTACCAAGGATCAGCTACCATACCTCTCCAATCCAAATGCAGAGCAAGTAAAAGAGGTATTGGATTTTTCAGTTGATACATTGATGATTTGGATAGAAAGACCAGCTTCTTGTTGATTTTCCATCCATCCAAACAGCCATGATCAGTGCCAAATCAATTACATGGCTGCCAATTTTGAAGAAAGGAAGCTATTTCTCACAACCTGTTACAGGGTTTGTTTAGCTTGCCTTTGCTTCCAGCTAGAGTAGATTAGGTAGATTTGCTTTCAGTAGAAGAAGTGCTCCGTGCACATTCTACATGTTCCATTTGGGACATGTATGATTTTCAGTTCTGTACATAGTTTTTGGTGTTGCTGGTTTTGCTCTTGCACAGTTCGTTTCAGTGGTTTTTGGTGAAAACAACTCCATGCCCGGTGGGTTTCCAAGTGGCTCAGAGGGGAGATTTTCAAAGTTCAGATCAGTTTTCATAATTAATTTAAATACTATAGCAGGCAGGTAACCCCGCTAAGTCGTCAAAACTGTTGTCAAAATTTCACCCCCTAGGGTAAATTTCGATAACATGCATCAAAGGTTGCAGAAGGCAAGTAGGTTGATCCAGAAAAAATTGTGAAAATCGGCTAAGTCCTAGTCCTAGGAGCAATTGGGACATCTGGGACAAAAAGGCGTGGATCGGCCGAAAAGCCTCCAGGCGGCCCAAGGAGCAATCGGGACATTTGGGACAAAAGTACGCGGCAGGCATGAAAAGTCGATCCGGCCGAAAGAGAAAAAAATTGGCTAACTGTTGAGAGGGACGCCTGTGGGACAAGCGGGCCAAAAAGGCGCGAACTGGCCGAACTGGGCGAAAAAGAGCCAGACAGTCCAAAGAAAAATGGGATAAGCGAGACAAATGGATGCGAACTAGCCGGTTCACCCGAAATTAGCACAAGAATCACTGAGCAAAATGGGACAAAGGGACGCGCGGGACGCGGATCGCCGAAAAGCCGAAAGCCAATAAAATTGTGCCACGTGTCATCGGCCAAATGAGGGACAAGGAGGCCCATTTCGGGCGGATCGGAATTTTTTGTTCCAGACGGTTTGGGACATCCGGGACAAAAAGACGTGAAGGGCACGAAGGAGCTGGCAGGCCCGCGGACTAATCAGAAGCTGCCATGTGTCCTCACAAGAGAAAAGTCAAAAAGTCAAAGCGCGAGTTTTCGAGCACCGATCCAAATCAATGAAATAATGCCACGTGTCCTAGCTAGGGCCCACAAGGATATTTCAAAGGAAATCCTACCGAAAAGCAGAGGAGAGAGAATCACGCGACCAATATGAGCATGCCACGTGTCATCCAAGTGGCAGAGCACGGAAAATATTTCAAAATCCGTTTTCGCCTGTTTCGTGCCCTAATTCTTCATATCTCCATAACTTTCGATCCAGAGCTCGGATTTGCACGTTCTTTATATCAACGGAAAGCTGGTGAAATTCTCTACACGATTCTGGGATCAATCTCGAGTTTTGGTGTATTCTGAAGAGAGAAAATTGAGAAACGGCTCTAAGGCGTGTTCATGGCCAGAAATGACATTCCAGCGACCAGATGTAATGCAGAATGGGTCGCATTCTCCTGTAATCTGGTCAAGGTAATAGGGTATGGGTTTGTAAGGTCCCCCATGCTGATTTAATGCACCTGTAGTCATGAGGAATGGGCTTGCACGTTTTCCTACGTTTCTGTCCCCTGGGCTCGACCCATGCAATGTAAAAGCCAGATTTGGCTCATTTTGAAAAGAGGTTGTTCATTCTTTCTGCTCTGCCCTCCCTTTTTTTCTTCTCTAGGGTTGAAAATGGAGTTTGAACCTCCTCCCTTGCTCTGTAATGGCGTTTTTGCCTTTTACTAATGGAATGATGTTCTGTGTAAACTTCTGGAGCAACAAAACGTGTTTTGTGATGCATCTGTCCATCCTTCCTCGTTTTTGCTTGTTCTCTTCTTGCCTCTCTTCATTACAGGTATTTGTGCATGTTTGAATGTTCATTACATAATGGAGTTTTAATACATTATCATCCATTTAGGACCATGGATTAATGTCATGCATTTTTTTCCTTTCACCCTTTATTGATGCGTTAAATATGAACATGAGGGGAATATCCTCACTCACCCCGAAGATAGTAAGTTCTTTGCACATTTAATTATGATGTGGCCCTTTCTTTGGCCACAATTGTTCTTCTTATATGTGTCAGTGATAAACTCCTCCATGAAATATTCTATATCATATAATGGAGTTTCAATACATTATCATCCATTTAGGACCATGGATTAATGTCATGCATTCTGTTCCTTTCACCCTTTATTGATGTGTTAAATATGAACATGAGGGGAAGATCCTCACTCACCCCGAAGATAGTAATCCATTCAAAGCATGTCACATGAATTATCTTTATAACAATGTGTTCATTCCCACGCAAGGTTCATCTAAATTATATAATAGCTCATCCATCACTGCATCCAAACATCCTAATGATAAATACTTAAAAATTTGATGGATTGGATCAAGCTAGGGGAATATTGTCAACTCACACTTAATGCTCTCTTGATGCCTAATCAACTCCGTAGACCCGATTAAGAACTAATATATTAACCTGACATCGGGGATGTCATTTTCCTTTTCTGTACCTAATCTTTATACCAATATCATCTATGGTAGAATCAATCATCATTCCTTTTAATTGTATTCTCAACTGCACAAAAAACCATATACAAATGGGTTTGAATGCCTTTACAAAAATATTTTGTTTACACTTATCTTCATCATTATACCTGGAAAGGATTTGGAATGGGGTGTTATGAAAATAGAATGCACAACATTTACATCGATCAATATCATAAACTCCATGAAAATTTTGGGATGGGATATAAGGAAAAAACTACAGACCCTCTCACTCTATCATTAGCTCTCATGGGCATTAACCCTCTATCTTCTCCATCCTATGAGGCTATGGATGTGGATGACATCATGTCCATATCCTCTAATTTTTTTAATCTCCACCATATCCTTAATATGGGTCACTTATTAGTGTGATGGCGAACCTAGGTCCCTCTCTCTTTGATTTATGGATATGATAGAGGAAGAATCCTCTACCATTAACAATATTTAGTGCACCGACAATGATTCCATCCATTCTTAAATGCGGACAAAATATTTCTATCTTCATAAGACATTTCTGCTAGACATATCCACCCTTCTTAATGAATCCACCATCAACATTAACGTAGGACTCCCCAAGAGCCTATTACCCTAAAAGTGGTTCAATCCCTTGATTGATAGGATCTTGAATATTTAATCACCTTCCTTTATAGACATAGCCATGCCTTCACATGTTCATACACCGACATTTTAGGTGTCGATCCTTACATTTTTTTTCACAACATCATTACCTTTCCTAATGCTAACCCAATCAAGAATAATTTTTTCCGCATACAACCTCGAGTTGTCATCCTTATCAAAGAGGATAAGTTGTGCAATCTTTCAAATAGTTTTATCATCCCTATAGAATCTATGTAATGTGTTTCCAACATTTTACCCATTAGTAAAGATTTCACTAATCTTCGTATGTACACTAACTTTGGATATTTAAACCTCACATGCCCTAAAGACAATTTTCCTCTTCCCAACATTAATCAACTCGTATACCTTACCATATTCCATGTGATTATTTATCTTATGGATGTATATAATGGGTTTAATAAAATCCATATCACTTCAGAATCCCAAGATAAGACTTCTTTTATCACTCCTTGGAGGATATTTTGCTATCTTGTTATGCCCTTCACTTTGAAAAATGCCAGAGCCACCTATAAATGATCCACGACTTAAATCTTTCATGATCTCATCCACAATACTATAGAGGATGTCGTTGATAACATTTTGGGTAAAACCAATCATTTACGTGACCAACTTTCCGTCCTTGAGGTACTTTTCAAGTTCATTATCAAAATATTCCTCTATTTTAATCTTGCCAAGAGTGTGATCAGCTTGCTAACTAGTAAACTTCTTAGATTCCTCTTTTCTATCAGGGGTATTGAAGTTGATGTCACTAAAATAAAATTCATCCTTGAGATTCCCCCTCATTCAAATCTAAAGGATCTTCACAATCTTTAACATTGAAATCAATCAGTTCATCATTTCATCTTGAAAATCTTTGATCATTTCCAACACTTTCACAATATCCTTTGCAAATATGTAAACTTCAAAATGGGATGATAATTGTAAAAAAAAAACATTTATGGTATCAAGTAGTATCATTTATCCCTACTTGTGTTTACCCCTCCACACAAAGGGGAGACTTTATATCTCTATGTTTCCTCCTCCAATCATGCTCATGGAGCTATTCTAGCATATTACATTATTCACACCTTTCATGAGTATGAGACTGAATACATCGAAGTTGAAAATATGTGTTGTGATATTTTCTTTTCTACCTCTGAGATTCTTCATTATATTCTCAATCATAAAACTTGTGTCATCACCATATTTCATCTTCTTAAGACCATACACTCTAATCCTTATGATAGTGATCGCATGACTTGATGTCTCATCCTCGTGACTAAATTTTACAAGGATTTAATCTCTAAAAAATAAATCAATGGCAAGGATAATGCAAATCAATTAGTTGACGCCCCTCTTTGTGATAATCACCTTTCTCACAAATAGTTTCCTAATGAACCCATCTCCAAATTTGACCATTATTTTTCTCCTCTCAAGGTGACACTCTTCTTTAATGGTTCTAAATATCGGTAAGGGGGAGGTTTTTGTGTCATATAATTCCTCATTTGGATACTCCCATTATTATTTATTATAACCTTGATTTTGAATGCACTAACAATATGACAAAGCATAAATATCTCATCGTCAACCTTAAAATAATTATATTACATGGTATCCAAATCCTTGACATATACGGGGATTCTCAACTAATATTTAATCAATTCAAGAACATATATCAATGTGAAAATGAGTTCCTTAAAAAATATAAGCATATCATTGAAGTCCTTCTTACATCCTTCACTTGTTTTACCATTTAATTTATTCCCCAATTATCTAACCATTATGTAGACACCATGGATTCTCTATCATCTCTCATCTCATAAAAACTAATAAATTTAAGATTTGTATTATTTAGTGTCTTGATCAACCATCTCATGTTCATGAGATTCCTTGTGTCAAACACGTTGACATTAATCCTAATGATCTTTACTATTCTTAAATATTTGAATATATTTCTCAATCCATCATTCCCTCTGTCCTATCCAAAAATGGTAGGAGGTCCTTTATTTAATGTTGTAACCACTATGTTATCCTTAGAATAATCTTCTAGAATCATGGCATTGATGATGTTTTTCTTCGCTATCTTAAATCTCATGAATCCAATCAAGTTATCTAAGAAGTCCAAGGTGGTGTCTGTGGTGGGAATTTTAGTGGTTTTCTTGTTTCCAAGTGTATACTTTGCATGGGTTATTATCGTACCTATCTTAATCAATAATTTTATTAATACTTTAAGAAATGTGTTAAGTTCTGGTAGCATTGTAATCTAATTTTAACTCCTAGTAAGTCCTTACAGTCGGCTCATGATCTTTGGAATTTTTCACAATGGGGGCTCGCCCTCATTGGCCTTATGACTTTTTGTTCCTCTCAATGCCATCATTATCTCATCAATACCACTAAGTATTTCACCAAATGAGTGGAATCCATTCCACTCGCATAACCTAAAGATAATCAAATTGTTAATTTCATATATAAACATCATTTTTTGTTTTAGAATTCCTCATAATATCATCACAAACAAAGGAAATTCCTTTAGAAAAAATTACCTCAATAATATTTATAAATATTTAAATATTAAGCTTAGCTTCTCTTCTCCACATTACCCTCAAGCTAACAACCAAGATGAAGCCACTAAAAAAACCTTCATAATATCATTGTGAAGACTATCGATAAATCAGGTCGTAATTAGAACCTTCATATCCAATTCACTCTTTGGGATTATCAGAGAAGCATCTAAACCTCTAAATAAATTACTCCTTTCTCTCTCATTTATGGCTCTGAGGTTGTTATTCCTCTTGAAGTCCAAATCCCATCATTGTGCGTTTCTATTTGTGATTTCATTTCTAATGAATATTATCACCAAGACTGTTTAGCACATCTTGAGTTGTTATATGAGATTCACCTCTTTTATCTTCATCATCATCATGTATATCAAGAGTGCATCAAACATGATTATAAAAAACACCTCAATGAACGTAAATTTAATATTAGTGACCTTGCTCCTAAAGAAAATCAAAATATTACTACTCTAGAAAGGATTTAAAGTGAAAAGTTTTCTCCCAACTGAATTGGACATTATGTTATCACACATAAGTATGGGTCTGGAGCCTAACATTTGGATTATAATGATGGTAAACTAGAAACAAAACCTCTTAATGCATTACAATTTTGGCCTTTATATTGTTAACATATCAACTAACATGAACTTTGTAATCTCATTGGTCATACATCCATCAATAGCCCCTTCCATCGTTCATGGTAGTAGTTTGGAGTTATGTGTTCCACCATCACTTTACTATGTATGACCTTGAATATGGGCACCATGACTCTTCTCATAGAATATTCCTTAAGGAAAAATTCCTCCTACAAGGTGTTAACCTCACAATTATTACATCCACTTACTTATTATTTACCTATCGGAACTATGCTAATGGTCTGTGGGTGTACTTTTACATTCTCCATCCCACCCTAAGTTGTCTACCTAGTTATCTCCAGATCTTCCAAAAAAAAATAAAAAAAATTCAAATGTCCATCTTAAAAGTTATCTTATCCAAAAATAAAATAGACTACTCCCTTGAAGTATAATTGTTCCTAAAATAAAAAATATCAAAAATAATAGACTGATCCCTCAAATATAAAACAATCATACGAATCTTATTCTGTCATTTATAAATGAAAAATTAAAAATGTAGAACACTCACTCAAAGGATTGTTACCATCTCATATCATGGTAGTGAAGGCTTCCCACATTGATCAACATTATTTATTCGCAAAATAAAAATCATAAATTAAAAAAAAAAGCATCCTACAAGAGCTTCCCACATCTATCATCTTACTCGTCCATAGAAAATGCCTCGCATTGATCATTAGTCACCATATTTCTCAAAGTCAGTTCATAGACCTAGGAACACCCACCTCATGAGAACCTATATTCCTATGTACGAGTTACATCTAAACCACTTATTTTTTGTTGAAATTAGGTCTATAAGTCCACCTTCCATTCTTTCCGTCATGACCCTTGGGATTACTAACTACTGATGGTTATGTTTTAACACCTTCTATTAGTTCTATGTGCATTTCTTTGATTGTATACTTTTCTTTTTTACCTCAAATATGGTTCGAATCATCATTTCTTCATGTTCTCCTTACTACGATGGAGTTTCATTCCACTCTTTTGTGGTCACTTTTCTATGGAATTCGAATCCTTTTCTCTCACATCCAATTTATCTATTTCTGTAAGAGCATCTCATCATAAACAAGTATATACTTCTAAATCCATTATAAATTTCCAATTAACAACTATTATATATATCTATCATGTTTCTAAAGCCATCATATAATTTTTATCCATTTATCTATGTCATAATTATATCTAACAACTCTTTATCCATTTCCAATCACATCTATTTATCATCTATATATCCAACTTAAAACAACGCATCACATCCATATTTTATCATAAACCATCACATGAAATCACAATATAATCCATGAGCATCACACAACATCTATATCTAAATAAAAGTGATAATAATCATATAACATCTCAAGATAACATAACATAATCAATCCATAAATCAACACATGACACATGATAAATCATTAAAAAATTATATATATATATATATATATATATATCTTCTGAATACATCTATACATCCATAATGGCCACTAAGGGTGTTATCTTAAAATTGACACATAATCAAAAATTGTAAACTGTACATCTTATAATCTTAAAACTTACCCGTTGGGGCTGGTGCATGTACATCTCTAAGGCCTTCATCTCTACCATCATGGCATGTATGTTTCCATGGTTGTGCCACGTTGGTCATTCTCCCTAATGGATTTGGTTGTGTTGCACCCCCTGCCCCTACTGGTGTATGAGATATGTTCCATATCTCTACACTCGCGACATCCTAGACGTCACTATAAACTCAAAGTTATGTGCCTCCATGATTAATTCTTTGTACTGATCTAAGAGAACATTAACCAGAAAATCAATATGACTAGAACCGTATGATGGCAGTGTTTTTCCACTCTCTAAATTTGTTGCATATCCCATGGAAATTGTACCACCTCCACCATGTATGCTCTCCTACCCTATACCCACATGATCCTCCTCATCCCCTTTAACTTCGTATCCGCCCCAGGCCTTGTAAGAAAATTTTAGTATGGCTGAAATCTCACCTTATCCAAATATAACTCCGCTAACCTATTTATGTACAACTCATCTCCTCTCTCCTTCCTATATCTGTTAGCCTAATTGGCTCCCCATATTGAAAATCCAATAAATAGCTGAATATGATCCCTTATAACCCATTGTATCCCTTGTGTCCTGATCACTGCATTATTCTCATACACCCAATAATATAATGACAATCCTACATCTAATCTCAACCTCTTCTCGGTTGCATACATCCATAACTCATGATATACCTATGCTAACAAGATAGGCCCAAAAGGAAAAACCCTTTGATGCTCCATAATATCAACAAGTACCCTTATAAATGTCAATGGAAATCTGACTCCACCATATTTTGGAAGCACATAGCACGAGATAGCCATCATAGCTACATATATTAGTCTACTCCTCACAACTCCAAGCTCATATCTCATCTCACACTGAAGGGCACCAAATGTAAACATAATCTGTGGGGCATCGAATGAAAATAACCATATCAATAACTAGAATCTGTTAGGAAAATAATATCTAGTGCTTACTTTAATGAAAAAATATATTTATATGGAATGTAATAATATTTTAATATGCAAATCTATTAATAAACAACTCACGTAAATAGGAGTTTGGAGAAAAAAGTAAGGATATTATGTTCCGACTTGTTATAGGGTAGGTTATAGCTTTACTTGGATATTCTTGGCTATCAATTTAGGTAAGAAGCACTAAAAGATATATATACAGAAGAATTTAATTGTGTTGAATTTTTTTGTGCAAGGATGTTACCAAATATCTAATATTAAAGTGAACATATTCAGTGATGGACATATGATTTATTTAGAGGGATGAATTTTCATGTGCTTCACCCCTCGTAATGCAAAAGAATAATGTATGTAAACTTATACATATATATGTTTAAATAGTTTTAGTAGGTATTTGCATTTTTTTGTAGGGTGAGTCTCTCCTATGATGTCAATTTTACACATGCCACATCTACTCTTCTCTATCCTTGGGAAGTTATTAATCACTTGTTTATTATTTTAGGCTTCGACCGAAATTCATTCATAGATTGTATAATTCTAAAAAAATAGATCTCTTGTTACAATCCAGAATCGAGGTGATGCCTTGCACTTGGATCTCAATGTAGAGACACAAAAAATAAATATATGTTTCCCATGAATATAATTTGAATCATTGTTCTATGGCAGATCTCATACCACAGTGAAAAACCTCTCATAACAATGGTAATTTTCATCTCTTTCTATTCAAATTTACATGGGAATGAGCATTGGAGACCTGAAAATCAAGGGTACTATTATGATTTACATTGCCACCTCATTTGCAAATCTGAATATCTATTTCTTTTTGTCCATGTATTGATAAGTGTACAACTCAAAGCATACAACGATTAGGAAAACTATACTAGATCTATATACCTTCATAAATATTTTAATCCTACATTGACTTCAATCCTAAGATCAGTTATATATTGCATTCGATCTAAGTCCATTATTGTGCTCCCTTTCACAAATATTTCGTTGTAATCTCATGTGGTACTGTAACACCCACAAAGTTCCCGCACAAAACCTAAAGACTAGTTAGGAAAAAAATTTACAGAATAATTTGTTTTGTTTAAACCAGGTTATAACGGGAATACCTTCACCTAGATTTAATTTAATTAATAGTCAATAATTCCTTCTTTTTAAATAACAAACAATTAATATTATTTTCAGCCAACATTACAAGCTTAAATCCCGTTCCAGGGTTCTCATCAAATTTTGTTAATTAACCCTTACAAGCCATTGGCTAAAGTACCCTTATTGCATTATTTTTTTATTATTTTAGGGATAAGTCTATAATTACCCTCCCATTAAATTAATCACAAATAAATTTAATCCCTAATATATAAAAATGTTGTTTGATTACCATTGAGTAAATTTGATTTACTTAAATACAAGATTCAAAGGCCCTTTAATTTTAAAAGTAATGAACTAAACATTAAGGTCACAAATTAACTTAGCTCATAACTCCCCTTGAGAAGCCACATTCATAAGTTACAAATAATTTTTAATTTAAAGGTAACCCCACTTAAACCTCACCTAGCTTTTATAGGGTTGAGTCACAACCCTTATATGGATTCAATGAGGGCCCTTGGCTATTAAGTATTTCACACTAACCCTAATCATCTCTATGGAGTTTTCTTATTGTTTTCCTTTGGCTTATTTACTCATTTTTTATTTGCAAATTATTGGAAGAGAAGGAGGAGGAGGAGCCATGAGAGAAAAAAGATAAACCATGGAAAAAATTGCATGTTATTAGTTGTAAATATTATATTATTGTATTATTTCCCATTTGTTTAAAGTAAAGATACACCAATGGATCTGTTTTGTTATTTAATGAAACATTTTCTTGCTTTGAGTTCAACCATTGGGGAAAAACCCCATTTCCTTTAATCTAATAATTTTTACACATTTGGGTGCCATAAAAAGATTGGAGAGATTAAATAGCTCATTTGAATTCATATCTAGTTTCTTAAAATTACCTTTTAATGGTTTTAGGATTATATTTCATTTAATTTAAAATATCAATTTTTTTCGCTGATGGAATTTATTTTTCCATCAAAAGTAATAAAACTGCCACCCTATAGAGGTTGGCAGTCATGTGATCATCGTGTTGCCTGGGGGTGGTTCATCAAACACTACTTTGTGCTAGGGAGTGGTTCTAAAATTTCCACTTTGCATAGGGTGATGGTTGTGTTCCCCGAAAATAGAACCTTCAAACAATGCATTTTTTTAACAGTTTTTAACATAAGTTCATTTTTAAAGCAATAATAAATTTAACTAAGGTGTCTTCCATTCATTGGTTTCTAGATTGGAAATATTTCTAGTTTCATACTCAAATTACATAACATTAAGTCATTATCTATTCTTTCCTTCAATATAGCAAGAAATTTAACAAAAAAATCCATATTTCCCAATATACTTTCTTTCCAATAAGGAATAAGTAACTATTTCCTTTCTTTAACCTAATAAATAAATGAAAACCATTTCAAACAACAAGTTAATTTCAACAAGATTCTCAATTTTTTAAAAATGAAACAACTAAGATTAAAATAAATTCATTCCCATTTCAAGTTTTCCACTTCATCTAAACAAATTTAAAATTTTGTACTTTCACTTCGCAACAACTAACACATTTAAAATGTGAATCTATCATTCAAAACACTCTTTGTAGAGTTTACAATTTGGAGGGATTTTCAAAGTAACAATGCAATTTTCATTTACCCCTTTTCCATATACATACATTTGAAAACTTGATACAACTAAACCATTTTACAACAAATTTTCAAGAGATTTAAAATGTTAAAAATACAAGTTACAATCCCTCCATTCAAATTTAGTGAACATGGTGAAATATTTACAAAGAGGGATCTTTCTCCTTTTCTCCAAATGCAACTAAGATCATTCTTCACTTGAGTTCCACCATCTTCACCAAAAATCAAGCACACAACAAAATGGGGGAGTAATCAACACTTTCCACCCAACTAATAATGTAATGAGGGAGAGAATTCTTCTTCCTCATTGGCCCCCGAGCTCCAACAAAGAAGCAATGAGGGGTATAAAACAACCATTGGAAACTCTAGATGGCTTCCACAATGACATTCAACAAGGCATTTAACATAATAAAAACATCATCAGGATCACGCAAACATGCAAGTTACCAAATAAAAAGGCTTAATACACAAGCCAATAAGGAGAAAGGGACATGAGTATTCTTCTTATGCCTCCCAAGGGTTTGGGTGTCCACCTTTTAGCCTCCAAGAAGTCAATCACATTACCCACAAAAAATAGTATGACTCCCTCCAAGAAACACAACTCTTATGCCTCCTTCACAGAAAACTCATCTCTTATGCCTCCCTCATATAAAACACAACTCTTATTCCTCCCTCACTCTTACGCCTCCCTCAAACAAATAAACAAGATAAACAAAAATCATACTTATCAACAAGGTGGATCATCCCAACCCAACTCCCTCCTAAAATACCAAATAACACTCTTATTCCTCCCTACAAGTTATCCAAATCTTCATTTACTCCTACAAGTTAAAACTGATTCTATTTTCCACAACCATAAGAATACAAAAATCAACATTCACACACATGAGCAAAACAAAATAGAAAAGTAAAACAGGGGTGAAGATTTACCTTGCTATTGAAAGATTTTCCAATCTGCAAGCAAGATTCTAAGATTTCCAAGTCCAATAAATCACAAGCTATCTCAAACTCCAACAAACACTCCAAAATAAGGTTCTCCTCCAAAATCAAGAGTCTAAAAATAAAAACAAGTAACCCCAATTCCTCAAACAAATTAGAATAAATAGAAAGATAAGAGAGAGAGGCAATGTGGCTCCATGTAGGATGCCACATCATTTATCCTCCATTACATATAACACAAGGTCAAACCCAATCTCCAAGGAGCAATAAATTGGTGGTTGAGGGAATGACACCCCTCTTACACTCCAACTCAAACCCAAATCCCTAAAATACACAATTAAAGAGTCTTGTAAGAAAAGTGTAATTAATTGCTCTTTTTCTCCATTAAAACAAATAAAAATGCATAAAATAATCCCATCACATCATAGGCATAGTGGGTGGGTGACTTTAAGAGGTGTGGGACAAGATTAACTTGTCCTACAAGCCTCCAATATTGCTTGAAATTCAAAATCCAAAATTTGCATGCAAGGTTGAGTGCACCACACTAAAAAGTATTTAAATTATTTCAAATCCAACACAAACCAAGACTACCAACTCACATTACCCCCTTTTTTCACATCCTAAAAATGGAGTACTTAACAACAAAAATAAAAGTGACTCACTATACTAACAAAAATACAATTACTCATAAATAAATAAAGCCAAAAAGGGAAAACCAAAATTTTCCCAAGGTCACATTTGAGGCCACCCACTAATGGGGACCTCCTAACAAACTAACAACAATAAAATCATACATTTACACTAGTTTCCATGGTGACCTATTGCCAATACCCCAAATTCCTTCTTTGCTGGTCTCCAATACCCTTTTGTCTGTTGTGTTGCAAATGCCTATAAAAATAAAAAAATTACCTTTATGGCCTTGTGGCCATATTAATGACATCGATATAACAAAATGAACATGTATACATATCAATTGACATCATCAAACATCATAACTAAACCATCAATAAAATTAATTAATTCACCAATTGTTCACAATTCTAAATATTACGATTTTATCAATTCATCAATCAGCAATAAGATCACAATACCAACTAAATCATCTAGAAACATCTATATATCAATTTGAATGTGTCAATAGAGTAGTATCACTAGAACATCAAATGTTGATATGTCAATCCATGCATATAATACCTCGTATAAACCACATCATTTCAAAATTCTAACCCATTCATATTGTCTATCAAATAAGCTAATCAAATAATATATAGAAATTTACATCAAAGTCAATACTTCAACCATACAGTAAAAATATCAATCAGAACACAATAGTCATCATGATGTCCCACATATCTTATCAATATGCTAACAAGAATACAACAATAGGGTTCAATATTATAATCAACTGAAATTGAAATCATAGTTCAATCAGTGTTGAAGAGGAATGGGCATTACATCCTCCTCTACTTAGATTTGACTTCCTCTTGGAAGTCAAGGAAAAGCGGTAGGGATACAATGCATAAGAATAGAAATCACATCCTCTATGGGATTTCTGTATTTCAAACAAAAGTAGGTTCTTAGAACCCAAATTTGGTACAACACTATTTAACAAGGAGAAGGGATATTGTTAGGCATGATTACTAAACTTTCTTAAAACAAGGTTAAAAGTATTTAATTTTACATAGTAACTCTATGTGGTCAGCCAAGCTACATCACAAATCTTATAAATAGGAAATTGTTAAAGGAATCTCAAGAATAACTACCAAGGTAAAGGAATAATAAGGAATACATGTACTTGGGATGACCATATAGCCACCCATGGATACAACACATTGCAATAATAAATGTTAAGAATTCCACATAGGATGGGATAGACTTCAATGTTTGTTATTTAAAAAAGGTTAAAAACTACCAATCCTAACCCAAAATTTTGCATGATAAAACATGCCTACTCATAGGCCTCACAAATTTAAGATCGCATAAGATGAGGTCTTAACAAAAAAGTAAACCAACTAAATTAGCAAAAATGTTTACAAGGATGTAGCCTATTCATTGGAAGAACTTTTATAACCTAAAAGGAATCAATTAAATTTTCATGGTAATACTCAAGAATAATCTTGACCATAAGGTTTTCTATAACTTTACTTTGCACTCGAAATGAAACACACCACACACTAACCTTACTTTAGAAAATTCAAACACTTACATAAAATTTCCACTTTGAAAGATAAAAATCCTTGCCCAACTAACATATAAACACAAGAGACACCAATCACCCTGTATAACACAACAAAATTAATTTATTTTGAGTCCTACCCAAGCTCAAAATAATCATAAAGAGAGCACATGATTAAATCGTAACACAAAATAAAACTTAAGGGAGCTAGGAAAAGGAATAGGCAATGAGAGGGGGTCCAACTACCTTCTACTAGTGTATCACACCAATACTCAAGTAACAACGTATGAAAAAAACTTGTACTTTCCCTTCCCAAGGATAAAAGGGGACGAGTAACATCAGGGATTCCCCAGAAAGGAAAAATAGAACTTCCCAAAATTATTTCATATCCTTAACATATGTTGCCTAGATTTACCAATAAACCTAGGTCACCAAGGACTTAATGCACACACAAGGAGGGTGCCTTTATTAAAACAAGAGATAAATACCCACTCGTAAAAGGCCACAATTCACACTCGTCGAGCTATAAGGAAACAAGGTTACAGTGACCAGATAAACTCTTACAAAGGGAAAACACACAGATATATGTTCAGGGGAGTCCAACGCAACTATAAAAAATCACCATCAATATGGTGTTTCATTAATCTGAGTAGGCAAACAGGCTTAAAGGTTAAATTAGTTACCACCATTGGCTTGATGAGATGTAGGGACTATCAACACAAACATATAAATTAATTCACACTAATAAAGGGATAAAATCTTTAAGTATTTGTAAAAAAATTCACTACTCAAAGAGAGGTCTAAAATTCACCTTGCATATACTTGTGTCATTACCATTTTACATATGTTTATTGTTTTATATATCAAGTGGTATGGAAAGTACTCAACCATATCACACCCCAAAATCTTATCCCTCAAAAGATTTTAGTTAATCCTACAGTAGCTCAATTAAACCTTTCAATTAGCTCAAACTTTTCAGATTATGTATTCTGTAATTTTAGGGTATGAAATAGTCATTTATACAACCAGGGTTTAATTATACATTTGCACTCAAACTCATAAACTTATTCAGTCCATAATCAAAACTATAAGCCATAAGTTATAATTACTCTTGCTAAGAAATTTAAAATTTCTTATAAGTTTTCTTAATTAATGGATTCCTTTTATTATGATATCACATATTTTGCATCATTAAGGCACACCACCAATGTTTGCATAATATATCGTCATTCTATATAAGTGGAAAGATAATTTATCTTACTTTTAGGAAATATAAAAGAACAAAGTTCTTGTTATTTTCACATAGTTTTATTTCTTCTATTAATTCACCAGGATTAGAGTAGGGAACCATTTTCCTTTTCCTAATGTTCTAGTTTACTTGTTAAGTTTCAAAATCTAAGCCCCTCAATTAGAGTTTAATTATGTTCAAGTTAATCATATTACCAATTAGATTTTAATGAGTAGAAAGAGTCAAGCATATCACATCATTATTTTTATGGGAAATAGAGATTGATCAACCAATATGCAACACACCAAGATTTAAAGAATTTACCAAAGAATAACAAGTGTCATTGATGCACTCCAAGTGGGTCTCCACAAGAATAAAAAAAATTACAATGAGAAATCCCATTAAAGACGCAAAATTATTTTTATGATTTTAATATGTTTAGATAGGTTTGGGAAAGAAAACAATGTTTTTTGTTTAGACTCGAAATAGGTTCACCAAAAATGAAAAGGAGACTTTCCAACACAAACTTAGACCTCCACAAGGTACCTTCAACCAAGCAACAAGGTGACAAGGAAATATTTACTCCATGGACACCACACTTACCATCCAGAAGACATCAAATACAAGAGGGAAATCAGCTAATTTTCCCAAACATGGCCTCTACGGCCAAAGATTAAAGATTTTAAAAACAGAGCACAACACAAGCATAACTAAGATTAAAATATTAAGATTTACAAAACCAAAATTTCTAAGAACAAGGTCCAAAATATCCCAATGCATCCATACGTGTCTCAACATAACCAAACACTTAATATATTATAGAATGGTATACAAAAAACTTTTAAAATGTTAAGGCAGGGGTAGATCTATTTATGGGTTATCAAGAACAAAACATGTACACATAATTAAGCACATTTCCTAAATGGGCTTAAATCTAAGCATATTTACCAAGATACATACATTCCAATTGTCGATCCTTTATAAAATGAAACAAGGAAACCATGTTAAAACTTAGCATGTTATTGTGGAACATCACATCCAAATGAAATACTATCCACTAAAACCTACAATCATCCAAGATTTAATCTGATCCTAACAGAATCCATAATCCCATAACCAAAACACATCTACTCTAACAAGGAACAAATCTCTTACAAGGGTGCAAAATAATCAAAACAACTTGTATCAATACTACCAACTAGATTGCATGACACCGAGAACTCTTTATCTCAAAAAAGGTTAAGTAACGAAATATTCACTCCTAGATCCTAGACACACAAGGTTCCATCCTTCCAAATCCAAACGCATAACTTGAAGCACCTAAGAAGATAATCGAGGCACCTAGGGTGTATCCCCATACGGTGAAAGATCACAATACAATAGTGTACAACCATCTCATTAACAAACCAGAAAGAACATTCTTGACAACATGTAGCCACGTATCCAATAAGATAAACGAGCTATGAGTCACCAATCAAAAGTAAAACATAAGAAATATCAAAAATCCTGAAAATGGCTAGGTAGCCAAATTTCAATCCTTGAAAATCCTGTAATAAGATGAAACCATAGAAAAATCCTCAGATCTTCTCAATCGAATGATAAAATAAAATGTTTATCCTTGATAAAATAACTCAAGTTTACGAATATAAAATATAGAAAATTCAACATCACATTCACTTAGTACCCCTTCATGGGCTACCAGGAGGGATACTATACATCAGGCTCAGATCTATGAACACATAGGAAAAACGTGATCAAATACGATACCAAGTCCTAATATCTACTCTCCCATATGGGGATTAAGTTGATACAGTGACAACCAAAACCAACTCTCCTAACCAATGAAGGGATGAGATCTCTAAATAAATGACCCTTGAACGCAACCACTAGCACTAATCCTGAAGAGTCACACCACATAAATTTGCATTCCAAACAAGGAGGAGTCTCTATGGGTCAACACAACACATGAATAAAAGAAAGAGCTAGGGCTCATCAAACAACATATTTTTAAGGAAACTAAGTTCCTGATACAAATGAATTTCACAAGAATATAAATCTAATTCAATATTTCTCATTAACCAGGTTCGACAAAATGCCACTAGGTGATTTCAACAATCCAAACAACTTTATTATTTTATCATTATTTTAATCACAAAGGTTCAAGTTTTGTTAAATGTTTCTCACGCTCCCATGTTTTCCCAGGGTCCAAGTTTTGAACCTACAGCTTTGATACCGAGTGTAACACCCAAAAATATCCTGAACGAAACCCAAAGATTAGTTAGGGAAAAAATATTCAGATTAATTTTTTTGTTTAAACTAGGTTATAACAGGAATACGTTCAACTAGATTTAATTTAATTCACAATCAATAATTCCTTTGGTTTTATTAACAAACAATTAATATTATTTTCATTCAATATTGTGGACTTAAATCCCCTTGAAGCGTTCTCATCACATTTTGTTAATTAACCCTTACAAGCCATTGGCTAAAGTACCCTTATTGCATTATTTATTTAATAGTCTAGGGAAAATTCTAAACTTACCCTCCCATTAAATTAATAATAAATAAATTTAATCTATAATATAGAAAATGTTGTGAAATTACCATTAAGTAAATTTGATTTAATTAAATACAAGAGTCAAAGGCCCTTTAATTTTAAAAGTCACCAACTAAACATTAAGGTCATAAATTAACTTACCTCCTTACACCCCCTTGAGAGGCCCCATTCACAAGTTACACATATTTTTAATTAAAAAGTAATTCCACTTAAACCTCACCTAACTTTTGTAGGGTTGAATCACAACCCTTATATGGATTCAATGAGGGCCCTTAGATGTTAGGGACTTCACACTAACCCTAATCATCTATATGGAGTGTTCTTATTCTTTTCCTTTGTTTTTTTTTATCATTTTTGATTTGCAGGTTTTTGGAAGAGGAGAAGGAGGAGGAGCCATAAGAGCATGAAGAGAAACCATGGAAAAAATTTAATGGTATTAGTTGTAAAAATTATATTATTGTATTATTACCCATTTTTAGAGATCCTACAATGGATATGTTTTGTAATTTAATGAAACATTTTCCTGTTTTGAGCTCAGTCATGTGGGAAAAACCCCATTTCCTTTAATTTAAGAATTTTTACACATTTAGCTGCCATAAAAAGATTGGTGAGATTAAACACTTAATTTCGATTTATTTCTAGTTGTTGGAAATTACCTTTTAATAGATTTACGCTTAGATTTCATTTAATTTTGAATTTGATTTTTTTTCACAGATGGAACTTATTTTTCTGTCAAAATTGATGAAACCTCCACCCTACGCAGGTCGGAGGTCCTATGACCACCGCCTTGCTTGGGGGCAGTTCATCAAACACCGCTCTATGTTGGGTGCTGGTTTTGAAACTGCTACTTTGCACAGGGTGGTGGTTCTATTCTCCGCAAATAGAACCTTCAAAAAATTCAATTTTTAAATAGTTTTCAAGTTAAATTTTTTTTAAAAGGAATAATAATTTTAACTAAGGTGTTTTCCATTCATTGGTTGCTAGATTGATAACATTTCTAGTTGCAAACACAAATTGCATAACATCAACTCATTCTCTATTCTTTCATTTAATATAGCAATAAATGTAAAAAAAAATTCCATATTTTCTAATATACTTTCTTTTCTATAAGGAATAAGAAACTATTTCATTTCTTCAACCTAATAAATAAAAGACAACCATTTCAAACAACAAGTACATTTCAACAAGATTCTCAATATTTTTAAAATGAAGCATATCACACTTTGGAAGCAATGAAACAACATAAATTCAAAGAAATTCATTTCCATTTCAAGCCCATTTCAAGTTTTTTACTTCATCTAAACAATGCAAAATTCGGTAGTTTCCCTTTACAACAACTAACACATTTAAAATATGAATCTATCTTTCACAACACTCTTAATAGAGTTTACAAGTTGGAAGGATTTTCAAAGTAACAATGCAATTTTCCTTAACCCCTTCTCCATATACATACATTTGAAAACGTGATACAAATAAACTATTTTACAACACATTTTCAAGAGATTTAAATTCTTAAAAATGCAAGTTATAAGCCCTCGATTCAAATGGAGTGAACATGGTGAAATTTTTACAAAGAGGGATCTTACTACTTTTCTCCAAATGAAACTAAGATCATTATTTGTTTTAGCTCCACCATCTTCACTAAAAATCAATCACAAAACAAAATTGGGGAGTAGGCAACACTCTCCACCCAACCAATAATGCAATGAGGGAGAAAATCCTTCTTCCTCATTGGCCCTTGAGCTCCACCAAATAACCAATGAGGGGTATAAAATAACCATTGGAAACTCTAGATGGGTTCCATAATGACATGCAACAAGGCATATAACATAATAAACACAACATAAAGATCACTTAAACATGCAATTTTCCAAGTAAAAAGGCTTAATACAGAAGCCACGAAGGAGAAATGAACATGGGAATTCTTCTTATGCCTCCCAAGGGTTTGGGTGTAACCCTTATAGCCTCCAAGACCCTAATTGCAATACCTATAATAACTCTTATGACTCCCTCCAAGAAAACACAACTCCTATGCCTCCCTCACTCTTATTCCTCCCTCAAATAAATAAACAAGATAAGCACAAATCTTACTTATCAACAAGGTGGAACATCCCAACGCAACTCCCTCCTCAAATACCGATTAACACTCTTATGCCTCCTTACAAGTTATCCATATTTCCATTTACTCCTACGATTTAAAAATCATTCTATTTCCCAAAACCATAAGCATACAACAATCACCATTCACACACATGAGCACAAGAAAATATCAAATTAAAACAACGGTGAAGATTTACCTGTCCATTGCAAGATTTTCCAATCCACAAGTAAGATTCTAACCTTTCCAAGTCCAAGAAATCACAAGCTATCTCCAACTCCAAAAACCACTCCAAAAGAAAGTTCTCCTCCAAAATCAAGATTCCAAAAATAAAAACAAGTAACCCCCAATTCCTTAAACAAATTACAATAAATAGAAAGAGATGAGAGAGAGGTGATGTGGCTCTATGTAAGATGCCACATAATTTCTCCTCCATTCCACATCACAAGGTAAAACCCAATCTCCAAGGGATAAGAAATTGGTGGTTGAGGCAATGAAAACCCTCTTACACACTCTAACTCAAACCCACAACCCTAGAGGACACAATTAAAGACTCTTGTAATAAAAGTGCAATTAATTTCTCTTTTTGTCCATTAAAACACACAAAAGGCCCTAAAATAAGTCCCTCACATCGTAGGCATATTTGGTGGGTGACTTTAAGAGGTGTGGGACAAGCTTAACTTTTCCCACAAGCCTACAAAATTGGCTTGAAAGTAAAAATCTGAAATTCTCGTGCAAGGTAGAGTGCAGCACACTCAAAATTAATTAAATTCTTTGAAATACAACACAAACCAAGACTACCAACTCACTTTAATTACCCCCTTTTGTCACAACCTAAACTACACTAATTAATAAAGTCTAATTAACTTAAATGGAGTACTTAATAACAATAATAAAAGTAACTCACAATACTAACAAAAATACAATTACTCACAAATAAATAAAGCCAAAAATGGAAAACCACAATTTACCCAAGGTCACTTTGAGGCCACCCCCAATGGGGACCTCCTAACAAATTAACAACAATAACATCATACATTTACACTAGTTGACAAGGTGACATGTTTTCAATACCCCAAATTCCTTCACTGTTGGTATCCTATCTCGTTTTGTTTGTTGTGTTGCAAATTATTGCAAAAATCAAAACAATACCTTTTTGTCCTCATGGCCATATTAACAACATCGAGATAATAAAATGTATACATATACATATCAATTCACATCATCAAACATCATATCTTAACCATCGATAAAATTAAGTAATTGAACAATTGGTCAAAATTCTAAATATTTCGATTTTATTAATTTATTAATCAATAATAAGATCAAAAACCAACTAAATCATCTAGCAACATCTATATCTAGTAAGTCCAATGTGTTTGTACAGTAATATCACTAGAACATCAAATAGTGATATGTCAATCCATGCATATAATCCCTCGTAAAAATCACATCATGTAAAAATTATAACACATCCATACTCTATAAAATAAGCTAAGCAAATCATATACAATAATGTACATAAAATTCCACACTATAACATAGAGTGAAAATAAAAATAAAAAACAATAGTAATCATGACGTCCCACATATCTTATCAGTATGCTAAGTACAATACAACAATAGGGTTCAAGATTATAATCAACTAAAATTGAAATCATTTTTCAATCAATGATCAAGAGGAATGGGCATTATAGGTATGCTCATTGACTATCACTTTACCTTGGAGGTTAGAATATACTCCATTTTGGAATACAATTTGACATGCATAGCAAACACGTATGTATGTTAAATGACATATATTTTCGATTTAATCCTTTATATTTCACTTTATTTCTCACTGGTCCTTAGTTATAATTTAAGTCGATTATTCATATTAAATCTTGAGTTAGTTTTAAATTCATTTAGACTAGACTGCATGTATGTTATTTTTGCATCTATATATTTTATTTTTAAGAGTCCTCATAATGTGTATAGGTTTATTGTCAAATTATAAAGTCTATCAAATAAGTTCCTTTTTAGTTTTCATTTTGTGTCGTTACCTGTTGTTGATTCATTTTATTCCTATTTAGGTAATTGTATTATATTATCTTGGTATTAAAAGGGGTATTTTTACAAGAAATAAAAGAATAAGGCATTTGTAGTTAAAAAAATTATATTCTCATTTCGGTGTGTTGTTATCAAAGGTAAGATTCTAGAAGTATTCTTAGGTCCATTGTAAAATGTCTACCAAAAAATGTTTTCCTTACGAACACATTTTTCATGTAACCTAACATCTGAGAACCATAATTATTCTCCATAATAAAATCCATCTGAGCTAACAACATGACACTAGAAGATGGAGGAAAATTGATGGTAGAGTTCAATTACCAACCTCTCGTCAGTTTCCAACAACGATGCCACATTTTTTTTTTGGTGACGTTTTTGTGGTGTGAGTATTTACTTTCTATTTTTTAGTGCGCTTTCCACTTTGTATTTCAGATTGCTTGTTACAGTGTCCCTATTTGAATAAGTGGAAATTTCACATTGAGGGGGGAACATGATCTAATCTCTCATTAAAATTTTTCAATTTGTGTGTATGAGTAGAAGAATTTAGATGATTCTCATATGTTAGTCCATGTAGGGAAATAGTGATGAGAGACAATGATACTACTGCAACATCATGATATTATGGTTGTTGGTTGTCCCTTTTGAAAACCATCATGAAGGTTAGTTGGTTATCCTAAAATAAAAACCATCTTTTTTGATTGTTAGTAATCCACTAGAAAAACTATTAATAAGTTGTTGGTACTTTCCTAAAATCTATCTGTTGTGTGGTTTTTTGTTAACCATTTGGAAAAGCATCCAAATGTTGTTCATATTCTCCTTGAAACCATTTTTATCATGAGAAAGTGTCAAGGTGGCAATTTTAGTATAAGACATGTTTTCTGCACGTTCACACTTAGGGGTGGAATGTTAGGAAAATAATATTTAGTTCTCAAATTAATTAACAAATATATTTATATCCAGTGTAATAATATTACAATATGTGAAGTTGTTAATAAAAAAATCACGCAAATAGGATTTTTGTGAGATATTTAAGGAGAGTATATTATGATTTTTTACAAGAGAGGTTATATCCTTACTTGGATATTCTTTCCTATATATTTGGGTAAGAATCCCCAAAAGATATTTACAGAAAAATTTTATTATGTTGAATTTTTTTGGGTAAGGCTTTTACCAAATATAATCTAGTATCAACAATGATAAGTTCTATGGGTTCCCCCTATATCGATAACCTTACAATGCGGTGAAAATCCTCAAGTGTGATTATTATCTTGTAATTTTGAAACCAAAATGTGCTAGTACACACATCCCATCTATCCACCGAAACAACCAACAATCCCACATCTCATGTAATCCTATGGTAATGTTTTAATATACCATACCCTAGTATGACTAAGTTATCCCACTTTACGTTGGTCACATATCTTCTAATCCAGTTATTAGGTCTGGTAATATGTATGAAAGATAGGAGGTGTCCTACGCCTACAAAATCTAATCAAACAAGAAATTGTTAGTTTGCATCCACAATTGACCATAAAAAATAAAAAATTACATAACCTATACCTATTCAATGCCCACCCAAGTTTGGCCGACGCTTCATAGCTTGGGTTGAAGCCTTACCAAGACAAGTCAATGGAGACTGTACCCAATTTTTGGAGACCGTCCCTAGCACTAACCTCAAAAACTCTAAAAAATGGAAAAAACTACATACAACACCAAAAAATCTTAAAAATTAGCCTAATGTTTAGGCACTTACCATCTTACAAGTCCTTCACGGCTTCCTCACTGCTCCACCGGCCTTCATCTCGCTAAAATTCTCAACTCTATTTTCTCCTAAGAGCTCTTGATCATCAACTCGCATGGTGCAAATGATATTATTCAACCGACCCAGGGGATTATATACCCTAGTGACCATGGTTATCGCTTAACCCCTTCAGTCGTATCCATTTCACCCCTAGTCTTCGTCGGCCCTGCTTAGTCACGGTCGACCTGGCCATACCACACCATTATTTATCCCACTGGGCTTCTCTACCTCTCTCATCTTTCATTTCACATACAAAATCCCCGTTTAGGGCCATCTTTATGTTCCCTATAGGGTCAACAATATTTTACTCCTTTTATCATTGTCCCACCAGAACATATATTTGTTACTCCTCTTTTATAAAGGATATCACATTCACTTATTCCCCCCTTTTTCATTTTTTTCCTAACCCTGGTCTTAACAATCTTAAAAAAAAATTATGCATATTTGATATCTTCCTTTGACCCATTGTTCCTCGGGATTATACATCCATTCGAGTGGATTCCCATTGTATTACCTCCATTATGTCATTTTTTTTTCTAACTCACTAGTTTGTAGGAAATTTTCATCATCTCCATTTAGGTCGTACTTTGTTCCCTACCGAAGTTATTTCAAAATCACCACCTTATTTTTTTAGTTTTTTTTAGTTTTTTCTTATCCTCGTCTGGGATATCTTATCTCATCATCTTATTTTTCTCATCCTTTCCACTCTTTATTCATTCATATATATTTTTCAAACTCATGACCAATTCCAGCTCATTTCGTCGATCCCTAGTTTTAAGGGAGAACCTCATCAATCATATTCTCATCATTTCTTTTTTTGTCTCATGGATTTCCCAACGCAAACCACTCAACAAAAATGGGAAAATTTTGACACCATTTTTTTGTATCGCTACCCCTAATCCTCCATTCTCTCTTCGTTGTTTTTTTCAACGTACAAAACCTCTCTTCCATTAAACTCCCCTTTACATTATTTTCCACCTTAATCCTTCCTAAATTTCACTATTAATTAATCTCACTCTAACCACCCTACTCATATTTAATTAATTATAAACCTGAATTTAACTCATTTACTCTCCCTAAATCCTCCATTTTATCCTCCCTAGGCCCACATTTAATAAATTCACCTCCCATGTCCCTTTATTTAACATTTTCACCTTCTATGTACCCATTTATCCATCGTAAGAAACCCTAACCCTTTCTAACCCTTAAAAATGCTAATCTCACCTCATAAAGGATCATTAACTCAAAATCATCACCCTTCCACCACCAAAATGGATGGGTACATGCAATCGGAAGCAACCCATATGGATTTCTGTCAGCCATGTAAAGCCACCCCTGCCCATCCTATTCCCAGGATGTAATTTTGGATACTACACGATTTCTTGTTATCTTTCCTTCTTTTTTTGATCACTCTTCTAGCTTCCATCATCATCTTAGAGATCTTGTGCCTCACTTTGGGATATTTTGATAGCTATTTCTGTCTTGCATGCTTGGATATACAATTAAAATTTATCATCATATTCTTCATTAGGTATTGTGCAGGTTCAACTTTCATTTAGGAGCCCAGTGTCTACCTTCTTAATTCTACATTTTTCAGTTACAGATCTTTGTTCTTTCCCATCCTTTCCCATCAAACCCTAGATCATCACCATTCAATATTGACCTTTCCTAGTTTCTATTGACCCATCTCCCATTTAGTTAGCTTCTCTATCATTTAGATCCACAATCATTCCCTTTTTGATCTTACAGTAACTTAAACCCTTATAAATTTTCTATCAGCTCCAATCACCACTGATTTAGCCTATTCACGGTTGAATAGACCAACCCCCATTGTATTCTCCTTCAAATTTAATAATTTTCTTGCATCATTTCTATCATATCTAGTTCCATATATTTAACATGTTCTTTTTCTTCATTTCAACCTTATCTCTAACTTCATATCTTCATCCAAGGCCTCCAAATATGCATTTTCTTCCATTATTTTAGTTGTTCTTCTCTAGTCTCCATTAATCAGGATCGACAGTCTCGGGTCATCATTGACCTGTATAGGTTTGGTTTGATTTTTCTTAGATCGAATTTGTATTTTGTCACTTTTATTACATTTCATCCTCTATTACAGTTCATATTCTACTACATTGAATTTATCTATCGTTTATTTTATCTTATTTTAATCAAAATTTCGGGTTGAAATCCATCCTAAGAAGTTTTCACCTCTTGGGAATGACATTTTCAAGAACCCACCCATTTATCTACTAATACATTTTCCATGTTTAGTTCTATTTATTTTCATTTCATCTATATTTTTCCATGAGGATCTCCCATTTTGTGCCTATACACATCGACATCCCATCTAGAGGTTCCTTAAACCCTTTCATACTTGGATTTGCTTCTTCGCATGTTACGATTTCACTAATCTAAAAATTGTAGATAAAAAACTTGTTCAACAACTCAAACTCATTATAATAAAATTGAATAATGCAAGAGATGTACATATAGGAGGTGAATGTGTAACCTCATCCTAGAATTATGGAAATCATCACCTAGAATAGTGGTAATCAACGCCTAGAATGGTGTAGTCAAATGGTAACCAACACGTTGAATAATGTAGTCAAGTGTTAACCAACACCTAGAATAGTGTAGTCAAGTGTACACCTAAGAAATGATATCCCATAAGTGTAGGGAAAATATGAGTGACGTGGAATATCTTGAATAGGATAATACAAATTATATGATTAAAATAAATCCTACACTAACTTATCTTATTGTTGATATTTAGTTCTAAGTCATTTCATTATATATTTTTTCCATCTTATAATTTTAATGACTCACTATAATATAATTGTTTATAATTGCATTAAATTATTATCAATATAACACTTTTCATTTGATGTGTTTGTGTGTTCATTTCTTTCTTCTAGAATTTATATTTTTCTGTAAAGTTTGGAATATTTTATATTAAAAAATATTAAAATTATATTGTTTATGGAATTTGAAGCTTGATTTTTAATTCCTTAATTCTACATATATCTAGACATCCACACAATAATTATTTAGACAACCTTACAACTCATTTTTATATGTTTTCATGTTAAATTAATCTCTTTAAGATCACATGTTTGTGTGGTCTTAGAGGGATAGTGGAGAAGGGATTTGAGATATTGGGCCCTTTCAATTAGGTTGATCATCTCCCCTCACTTTTCATGTTGAAATTCTTGAATTCCATTCCTATAGTACATGACCCATGCCAAATATGTCAAGCTAGAAATACACTTGAAGTCTTGAATTCTCAATCCTTTTCCCTATAAGTTTTTTCATATGATGTTTAATGACCTCATAAGTTTCCACTTCTTTCTTCACATGATTTAATTAAATTATACCTTGTGGTATGATTATAAGTTACATAGCCATATGAAAAATTGTATCATGAACAAATATAATAATGATTCCATATGTATATTTATTGTTGGAAGGAGAATGCCACTATATAAGATATTGACAGTTTATCTCAATTCAAGGTTGACAGTGTTTTCCTTATGTGTTTTAATCTAGATGTAGTCTATGTAGTTTCCATTTTCCCTTATATCTAATCCCTTTTTGCACCCACAACATAAAAATAAGAAATAAAAGAAATGTGAAATAAAAATATACTTCAAATATTTTCCTTACATTCTCTTATTATTTTTTTCAACTGAAAAACCATCAATAGGTGGAATATTAATTTTACATAAAAATAATCACCTCAGAGACTAGTTAAAAAAGGTGTGTATTAGACTAAGAAATGAGAAAATAATAAGAGGGATGTTAGGTTTATTGTTCAAACCTTGATGATAACAATGATAGTAGTGTCAAATTTGGTGGAAGAATGGGGTTCAAGATGAAACTCACAAGATATATATATATTATTTGTTCCTATCCCCATTCAGACCATTGTTCAACATTCTCTTAAAAATGTATTCATTTCATAATATTTAAAACAATAATATTCATATTAGTTTATTTGCAAGATCTATTACAAAATATTTATACACTCTAATAATGATATTTGTAGACTTCAAAATTTACATTGATAAATTCAACTACCCCTCATATCATTACAACAAATGAGGCATCCAAATTTGAGGAGTCATCGCTAGAACATTTTGGAATGGGCTTCCTCGTGGAGCATTGACATTTTTTAACTAAATAAAACTAAAAAGTGTCTAATATGATTTTTTTGCTTTACTAGCGTGTTACCAATGTGTGTTAAATAGGATCTTTGAAATATGGCATGGAAAAAAATTGAAGCATTATGAAGAACGTAATATCACCATATGTTAAAATTCAATTTACCTAGAAGTTATGTATGTGAATTTTGAAGCATGTGAATGGTTTGAAATAATTCCTATAGTGGATGTTGTCTCATGGACTACAACGATTGTGGGCTATGTGAAAAAATACAGGGTTATTTAAAATACCATGTATGCCTTGAGGAAAATGTAATTAAAAGGTGTTAATCCAAATTACATAACCTTCTCTAACATACTTTCAACCTCTATCAAAATTGGAGATTTAAAACATGACATTTTCCTCCTCCTCAAGATCCAAGTATCTCCTTATGAAATGAAATGCATTGCAACCTTAGAATAGGGAACAAGTGGAAAGATTTTTGTTCTTCTTTGGGGTTTAGTGACATCATTATTTGTTTTTTTGAAAAGAAAAAAAATATTAAACAAAAAACCATAGGAAATTTCTTTTTGAGTATGGCCAAATGAAGTTCAATCAAATATAAAGGAAAATAGAAGTGGAGGCTTAATATCTTTGATGATTACTAATAAGATTGATAATTTTTTTAGAGTCGTAGCTCCACACGAAGTCTTACATTTTATCCTCTCCATCCAGACTACATTAAAAATGTTAATGGAGTGTTATGAAACTTTTCATTAAAAGGGGAAATTAATCCCCACAATGTTAATGCTTTTCATTATCTAGAATTTTTTGTTCTTATTTTTTTATTAATCTATCATAATAACATCTATTTAACATTTACATACACTTACATGTGGTTATGTGTTATTAACTACACATAATTAATAACTTCATATCTTTCTTTGTAAGGTTAGTAGTATTGTGTAGACACAAAATCACACACATTGGGTAATTATTTAATCCTAGTTCAATACTACGATTCATTTGATTCCAATGTAAGATATGTACTAATCAACCCATGTCTTTGGAAACCTTTCTTTGCTTTCTATTACCAATTTTTGTCTTACACCCATACTTTCTCAGTTTTCCTTTTAATACCTTGGCATTTTTCAACCTGGAGACAAGGAACAAATCAGGATGCCAGCATTAAGTGCCCTCATTCGCTCTGGGAGCCCATGACCTCAATATACTTTGTTCACATTTTTTGGGTCCTTTATAGCCGTTTAAGCATCTTATCATTTTTTTAGTTTTCCTTTTCAGGGTTAATTATGAAATTAAATCAAAAGAATCATATAAATACAAAGTTATGTGATCATAATAAACAGTCAAACACTAACAATTAGCTATCACAACCTAATGCTACATCCATCAAGAATCTAAGAGATCCATTGCATCTATATAACACCATCCAAGTGAGAAAAGAGATGGTTATTCTACATACACACTTGATAAGATGGAATTTAATTCTATTATAGGAACACATCTACTACATCTCTTTACATATAGCTTACTTTCTCACTATGAAGTGTGACAAGCAATGGAGCCACCTATGGTAGAGTTCCATGCACACAAATACATATAGAAATACATTGGGTATGACATGTAGTGTAATTATTATTCATGATTTCACCATTCTGATAGTTGTGGATAACCTAAAACCTCAATTTTCATCTTTATTTCTTAGGATTTGGTGTCTATTTGAGGTATTTGTAGGTTAATACTTCATTTTAGATTTCCAATGACTTCAGTAATCATTATGTGACATCATAATGACCAAAGGTGAATAAAAACAAATACATTGTGAAAAATTTTGTAGACACAGGTGCCTTGAATAGGTCTAAGATGCCGATTGATGCCCCTATTTTTCTCTAGGTTTCCCAATCCAACATATTCTTCCATACCCGTATTTTTATGATCTTCCTTCTGATGGTTAGTGATATTTATTTTCCATTTTTCTAGCTATGTACACCTTTGGGATTTCTACGAAATAGCTAATTCTTCTTACCCTCTCTTTGAACTTAGTGTTTTTACTTTATTTCTTTAGTTTATTTTTTTAGTTTATGTACTTAATTTATTGCATTTATTTACTTCTATGATAACATCATATTAGGCTTATAAATCCACATTTATCTTAATCATTTTGGTGAACCCACATTCAAATACTCTTGGATCCCTAGTTTTCTTCCATCATGGCTCATAAGGTTTGTCAAGTCTCTTTGCTTCAATTGCTTCAAATGCATCCATATTGTAAAGATACTCTCCACAAAACCATAGGCACTATGTATCAACCTATCAACATGTTTCCAAATCAATTTAATGTTATCCTCAATCATATTTATGATGAATCTCTTGGTTCCAATTTAGATAAATCCATTTTAAAATCCATTCATGCTCTTCATTCATTATTTCAATATAAATTTCAGGCTATGGAATCCAAAATTACATCTCTAAAATATGAAATCCAACATCTTGAGGATGCTTCTCAAGATAATGTTTTTTCTCCTTCTACATCTCATCTTGATTCTATGTGTTCTACATGTGCTCATATTAGTGAACCTCAATTTTTTCCACTCCCCGTGACTCTCAAGTTTGCAATGAATTATGAGAAAAAACATATTCTTTAGAAACTCAAAACTCATCAATTAATCATCTTACTATATACTCATTGCTATCCTCCATATCAGCTCACAAAATATGAAGGTATTCCATATTACAAGTATAACCTAATATTTGGACATAATGACAATGATTGCTATCCTTTCTAACTTAGAATCAAGGTTTTATGTAATTCACTGCATAGTGTTCTATTACATCATCCTCTCCACTTGTTACATCTCAATGGGTTCCTAAATCTGATTCATTTATATCTAATGAGCATCATGTCATCACTTCTAATGTTTCTTCTTCTACCACTCAAGCACTACCTATGTAATCAACTCAAGTCATAAAACCTCCTCTTAAAATCACTCTCACTCCTCCACCTCTTAAGTCATCTATGGTATTACCAAATCAAACTATGCAACCACCTCTCAACACTAGTTCAACGTCTTCTCCTATCAAGACTACTAGAGTGTCTGAAATATAACATAAGCTCTAACCAACCACTTTTTTCAAAGAAACTACTCCTACTTATGGATAGGACACATTTCAAACTCTTCCACTATCAGATGGTCCTCATGTTACTTCTTCCTACCATTGTGTTGGATCTTCCTCTTATCACGAAACAAAAAATGCTCTCCCACAATGGCATGACACCTCTCACATTGTTACATAGATATCCATAATCATACTACACTTGGGGGGGCATAGCATTTATTTTTACCCCTTCTAGCATCAACAAACATCTTATTTTCTCAACACTTTCACATACGACATACACATTTTGAAACACTCTTGTATCATCATCACGTGATGATACACTATCGTACTACAGTTCACACCTGATGTTGTAGGGAATCCTATACATATGAACCTCACACATGACACTACATACTACATACTGAATACTACACATTATGCACTATACATCTCACAGACTCATCTTCTTTTATGCAACCGCCAATCTACATGTTTGCAATATATATTTCCCATATCTATTTCTATGTGCTAAACTCATTACCATATGACGCACTCTAGTTCCATGGCCCCTACTCAAGTACTAAGGGTATACATATAAAATGGACCTCATCACACTCACACATTTAATCAACTAACCCATTCAATTGTGTTCTTACACTCTACATTTCAAGTTTTAATGATCCCATCTTTTAGTAAACACATTCGACCCATTTCCCGATGATGCACTCTCGTTAGCGGTCCATTCTTGACTGTTGAGGGTGCATAAATAAACGAATTTCCTTACATATATACATTCCCACTCGGGGGAACACTAGACCTATAATTCACTGTGCATCCCATTATGTCTCATCCACATCATTCTACATATCTTGGTCGCATTTACTCTTTCTTACCTTTTCTTTTACATGTTCACTTTACTTCACATGGTAGATAGATATATTTTATGCCATTATATTTATCATACACACATGTGAGTTAACTTTCCCTTCTAATTGTGATGAAAAAGTATACAAATCTATTACACGTAGCAAAAACACTTGGCACAATATCTATTACTAGTCCCACAAAGGCTCTTGGGGGCATCCGATTTCATACATTACAAGTGCTATTGTTTCATTTTGATTCATAACTCACTAATTTATTTGATTATACACACTTTCACACGATTTTTAACTTCCTAACATGTTAATGGGTGCTTCATGTTTAAATTTTTTTATGCAGGTCTATATTCGAGGATGGTTGTCTGCTACATTGATTTCTCTTATTCGTCATTATTTTTAATTATTTGTGGGATTTATCATTTGTCTTGTGTTAAAATTGTTTGTTTGTGACCATATCGGCCTTTATTTTCTTGTGACATCGTGAGTGGTGTCGTATGTTTGCAATGCACATTTTGTGGCCTACATTGTCTTCTTTCTTATTTACATTTTCTTCTTACATCTTAGTTTACACATTTTCTCCACTATTTTTTAAATACTAGTTTGTCTTTATTTATACTAACACTTATTTTCTACCCACTTTTTTTGTGTGTGCCTTGGTTTCTACCAAGCACATTTCCTTTCCCCTGTAGGGCATAATTTTGACACGGGGCTTGGTATTATTTTGGGTTGCATACTTCTTCAAGGACGTCACATGCAGCCCAAAAGAGGTGGGGCATCATTTGGGTGAATCATTCACCTCATACAGTAGTATATAGTCAATATACAACACAACACATTACTGGTACAACACAATTTTTGGTTTCAGGGATCATAAATATTGTTGGGTACTTGGTAAAGTGATGTCCTTCCTAGAAACCTATAACATGGGGGAAGTTACACAACAATTGGTAGTTAAACACAATTTATAAAACTCCACACAAAGGATTTTACATAGCATACAATCCTTAGAAATTTAACTAATTTTTCACACCATCGGCATCAGTGTCCTATATTGTGGGAAGTAGTTAAATGTTGGAGGATAACTCTAGATTTTTCTCCGTACATTTCTTCTATGACTTGGCATGAGATCACCCCAAAAAATCATGTCTGGTGCAACTGTCGTTAGATCACCCAAACAAATTGTTCATCTACAACATCTACAAGATATTTTCTACACTCTTTCCTCATCATGAGTCACGTGTACATGTTCCTTTTTCACACTTTTTCATTTTACATACTTATTGACATGATTTTTACATATTCACATGTGTATTTGGCTACTTATTCACTCTTATCTTTTGTAGTTCCATCCATATGAGAAGTAGTAGTCAACATCATTCACAAAAACATCAACAATAGGCACATTACGACATCTACAGAGGTGTTTCCACCATAGGTTGATTTTCATCACAACGTTTTGCACTATTTCCTCCTTAGCATCCATGCTTCCAACTTTTATCACTCCATATTTTTTCTTGTCACTCGACACACTCTCTATACATCAATCTATGTGCTTTTCAGCTCCACATCTCTATCTAGTTTATGTTAGTGAGATTTCGGCTCACCAACATAAAATGGGGGAAAATGTAGACACAAAACCACACACTTTAGGTAATTATTTATTCTTGGTTTTAAAATACTATTCATATGATTCCTAATTAATAAAATTACTAATTAAACAATGTATTTAGCTACCTTTCTTAGCTTTCTATTGCAACTTTTGGTCTTACAATATTACTATTTCAATCTTCCTTTTTATATCTTGGCATATATTATCTTAGAAACCAGTTCCAAGCCAAGATGCCAAGGTAAGGTGCCCTCGTCCCCTCTGGGCGCCCCTAACCTTAGTATATTTTTTTCACAATTTTTAGGTCCTTTCTAGCCATTTGAGAATCTTACCTTTTTGGTAGTTAGAATTTTCAAGGTTAATTATTATATTCAAGAAAGGGAATCATATAAATATAAATCTATGTGATCATGATAAATAACTGAGTAATAAGCATTAGCTATCACCACCTAAGGTTACATCCATTAAGCATCTCAAAGCTCCATTCCATACATATAGCACCATCCAAGGGATACAAGGGATTGTTATTATACATACACACTTCATAGGAGTGAAGTTCATTCTATTTTATTGACACATATACCTCATTTCTTTACATTTAGATTACTTGCTCTATATCAAGTGTGAAATGCACAAGAGCCACCTAGAGCACAATTACACACACACACACACACACACACACAAATATATTGGGTCTGATATGTAGTTTACAACTCATTCATAAGTTCACCACTGTGACAATTGAGAAAATTCTCACCCCTCATTCTGAATCTTTCATTTTTACTATTTTTATTTCTATTTGAGGATTTTTCATGTCAATACTTCATTGCATGTTTCCAGTGACTCCATAAATCATTTTGCGACCTAGTAGAGACTAAATGATAACAACAATGAATACATCATGATAATTCAAAGGTTTTTTGTTGAGAATTTACATAGACCTAAAGGCCCAGAAGCAGGTCTAGGGTGGAAACATGCATCCATATCCCTCTCATGGCGCCCCAGTCCATCTTATTCTTCTAGATCTACTTTTTTCCAATCTTAGGTATGACGTTCAGTGCTTCAGATTATCCATCTTTCCAATTGTATACACCTTTGGGATTTATGCAAATCATCTAAGGCTTCTACTCTCTCTATTTGCACTTAGGGTGTTTACTTTATTTCTTTACTTGCTTAGGTTAACTTCTCTACTTAATTTTTCTTCATTTCTTTACTGCTACAATAACATAAGATTAGGATTATAAATCCACATTTATCTTAATCATACTGATTGATGATAAATGATGTAAGCTAAATATAAACATAGTCATTATACACACCCAAATTTGCATGGTGCCACATTGTGAGAACATTGAAAAATAAAAAATGATGATAAATTCGTTTCTAGATTAAGTGGTGTATCCAAGTCTAATTTTATCATTTGTAGCATTTCATTATAGGTTATTTTACCTTTTTTATATGTTTCCTTTTTTTTCTCTACGTACTAATTTCTTTTTTAACCTTTTCCTTAACTTTATGGGCTTAAGTTATTGAACCACGTAAGTGGTTGGGTAACCACCCAGAAGGTTGTGTACCTGTTATCGATATTTCACCCCCTTGGTAAAAATATTTGATCATCCACGACCCCGCATAGAAAGAACCTTAGAAATCTCATTCAGATCTTGTGAAAGAGTCACAGAGGGACTCAATGATGAAGCGGTGGGGTTAAGAAAATTTAAACGGCCCTATATAAGAAGAAATGACTTTGTCAAGCCATTTAGTGTCTTAAATTCATTCTACAAGTTACAGGTAGACTCAACAATGGAATTGAAGGGTCAGAGAAGAAGGGGTGGTGCCATAGAGAGGCCAGGAGCGAGAAGGGGAAAAAATGGTGAGGATTCAAATTTTTCGGGATTAGAAAATAGTTCGGGACCAACGTGTCTTGACGATGTTTCTCCAAAAGTGAAGCCAAGAAGGGGGAGCCCAAACTTGTGTCAGGATTCCACACGTCCAAAACCCCAAGAAATTGTGGGGAGTTGAAAAGTCTTCAACTAAAAAGGAAGTGCTAGGTGTCAGCTTGGTGTAAAATCAAGAGGAAAATCCAGGGCAGAGACTCAAACTTGCACTAGCCCTCCACGTAGTAAATGGTAAAAATAGAGTCAAAAGGTGGACAAGGCAGGCCTCAAAATTGGTTAAGTATAAAAGTGTAAGTGGAGGATTCCAAGTGTCTTAAAGGTGCATCCCCAAGATTTGGTCTCAAGGCGGAGACCCAAATGAGGGTGAGCTCACCACGTAGCCTAAAATCTAAAAAAGTAAGAGGGACCATTTAAAATTCCACAGATCAGCGAAGGCCGAAAAGTGTCAACCCGACACTCCTCCAAAGGAAAACTTTGGGCTGGGTTTTCAAGCAAGTGTGGTGCCTCCATGTATTATTCCAATGGGGGTAGAGTTAGTTGAATATTCAATGCATGGGCCAAGCTGATGGATGCTACCAAGTGTCTTAATGGCGCTGATTCAAAAGTTAAATAGAGAGAAGGTTTCCAAACAAGTGCCAGACTGCCGCGTGTCCGAGGGGAAAGCGGGTCATCAGGGAAAAATTTGTTTTTTACCCCTTATTATCTCAAAGAGGGTAAAAGTTGCAAAATGGCCCATAACTCCGCCTAAGGAAAAAGTCAATTTTAGGGCCCGAGTCAAAACCAAAGCGGGGAGTTAGAGGAAAAGGTGAAGTTTTTCCTTTTGTCTAAAAGGAAAAGAGATGAAAATAGAACCGCATTTCCCAACCAACCAAAAGGAGTCACGTGTCCAGGCGGAGTTTAAAGACTACGGGAGTTTTTTGAGTTTCACTTTTTTGCACTCAAGGGAAAAAGGATAAATTATGGACCCATAAGCCTGATTTTTGTTCTAGAAAGGCTGCCACGTGCCCCATATAAAAAGGGGGACCCATTTTTCAAATTGTTTTCCCTCTCATTTGTACTAAAGTGATACAGACTTCGAAGGGGCATATCTTTCAACTCAGGGCTCGAAATATTACAAATCTGACACCGTTTGAAAGATCTTGGCCTCACCCACACCATGAAGGTCTAAAAATTCAATTTTGAGGAGGTTAGGTGAAGAAAAATGGAGAAACATCTTCGAGCTTTCAATGCAGGATCTTCTCGCCTTAACAAGCAGATTGGATTTGATTTTTTTTCCACCGTTTCCTCTTCCTTCAAGGTGTCGAAACAAGGATAGATGCAAAAAAGATAGATTTGGGGGAAGTTTTTATTAGAAGCATTAACAAAAATGGTTGAGCTTCAACCTTCTTTTCCCACTTCTTATCTCTCTTTCTTCCCTCGGGTTGAATCTATAAATACGGGGGCAGGATTCTTTGTAAAGGGTTAGACATTCTTTGTTTTGTAGGCTCCCTTCTCCTCTTAGCAAAGGGATTTGTGGGGTTCAAGCCTTCCATCAAAAATGCATTATGCTTCTACCTCTTGGATGCTTTGTAATGGACTGTATCAATCTACGGAGTAATAAAACACGTCTATGACTGACTTTAGATCCTTCCTTGTCTCTTTTACTTTCATCTGGTCTATGATTACATATTCATCTATCTGTGATTGTTTATTGTTTTCACTTTTTGGTTTTTTTCTTTTGGAAAAATAAGTTTTCATCATTCCTTTGGTGCATTACCTAGTAGTTTACCCATTTCTTATTTCTTGCACTCCTTTTACCCCTGTCTCCTTGGCAAGTTTTAGACTAGGTATAGAGATAAGCCCTCTGTAAGCTCCCACGCATGCACCTGAACAGAGGAATAAGGAACCAGCCTTTAATCTAGAGAGCTTTCCCACTTTTACAAGGTCACATACCTTGGGGAAAGTTTAATGTTATGCAATCATACCAAATGAACCTAACTTAGCAAAGCTGATCTGATGACTCATTTGGGGGTGTTGTGATTTCACACTAACAATTTTGGCAAAATCACAACACAGTAGATCCGACCACTCTTAGGGATTTAAATTCTGATATTTCTTTGGTGATTCATCCAATTGGGGGAACAGCCTTACCCACATCCTATAGCCTTTCCATAAGGGGTACAACCTTACCCACATCCATGCCTCTATACCCCAAGCTAGGAAGCCCAGATGTTATCCAAATGCCCACATTAGCCCTTGTACCTACTCCCAAGGATCAAAACTCAGTGGAATCCTCCACCTCATCATCTAATACCTCAAAGTAACTATAGGAAGTCATGAAACAACCTTAAAACCTGGGGAATGAGTTGGTGACCATCAAGAGATAGCAATCCCAGAGCTCTAGCCAATATCAGCCTCATACTCAATATCAAAAAAATAGACCACCATCTCAGACTATAAATCAGATTCAAAACCAAGGAAAACCCCAAGATGCTAACCCTTTTAGGTCATATGATGTCAATGCAGCATCAACATAAAGGGCACTAGTTCCTGCACAGAACAATATGGCACAAGAATATGATTGTAGCTTTCGATGTAATCAGCCACATAACCAATCAATGTGCTTTAATGGTGCAAACTAGTATGGTGCCACAAGAACCTAGCCAGGAAGGGGATCAACAGAAAGGAGCTAAGCAAGAGACATCTCTAGGTGAGACTATGCTTGTCAATTGGCAAGTTGAAGACTTATGTGGTATGAATCAGTCCCCTTATAAAATTTCGGCTTCTAATACATGGTGCAAAAAAAGAAGTATTGGAGAAGGCCAACCACTGAACTAAGGTGACCCTTAACCTTACATCACTCCACAAGGTCCTGGTGTTCTAAGTGCAACTCTCGACATGCAAAACCAATCATAGCCCCCTTCCAAATCCAGTTAGGCATTGGTTGTAACAACCCATGTGAAAGAAAATAATGTGTCCTAGAAGGGGTAGAAAAAATATAGCTCATTCAATATTATTGAAAAAATGAAGAGAACACGTGTGAACATTTCACTATGGGAGTCACTATCCATTCCAGGAAAAAAGGACCTATTGTAGTCTACCATAAAAAATTATTCAAGCTCAAATAAACCCCTTAATTAACAAGATATGGTGCTTACCAATTCATCTCAACCTAGGAGGAACCATGGAGAACAACAAGGTAAGAACCTGAGACCTCCCCCTTTCTATGTTTCATTGATTATTGGGGACAAGTTGGTGCACAATTGTATGATTGATTCTGGGGCAATTGGTTATGTAATGCCCAAGCAAATAGTTGATCAAATCGGCATCCAATATGAATTCATCTCTAGGAGAGTAGTACAATTAGATGCAAAAATAGTGAGAATCATCAAAGATCTGAGCCTCACTCTGCATGCCTACCCCAATGTGACTGTATTGCAGAATGTGTCAGTCATAGACTTAACACCACATTTTTCTTTGTGTTTGTCTACTGATTGGTCACATATTCTCTTTAGAACAAGGTATGGGGTGAAGGCCATGATCATATTTGAGCCCATTGTTGATTACCATATTTAATCTTATGTCAACTTCTCATCTTTTGATTAAGAAGACCTCCTAAATAATTTTGAAGCAAATACCAAAGTGGGATGTATCACAAACTTGACTCTAGATGAATGGGCCAACAAAAGACATGATTTTGACCCTTATAAATAGATGGAGGAGTCTAAGCTAGTTGTCTACTGTCTACATGAAGAGAATCATCCTCTTCTTTCCCTAATAAACCCAGAATATAAGGATGATAATGGGGTATGGCAATTATTCTTTGATGGCTCAAGAAGCAGGCAAGGAGCTAGAGGAGGAGCTATGATTGTGTCCCCAAAAGGTATGAATTATTATTCAGCTTTCAGATTTTAATTTGCTTGCTCAAACAACACTACTGAATATGATGCTTTAGTCCAAGGTCTTCATTGGGTAAGGAAGCTAGGAATCAAGAATTTGCAAGTGTTTGGTGATAGTGAGTTGGTTTCTAATCAAGTTAGAGGAATTAATGATGTCAAGAATGACCTGCTCAAGAACTATAAGAGTAGAGTATGGGATCTCATGGAGGAATTTGAAGCCTTCAGCATTGTGTCTATACCCAGGAAAGAGAATGAAGCTACCGATAGACTTGCAGCAGTTGGAGAAACATTTGATGTGGTGGATAACATCAAAAGGGAAAAATAACAACCACATATCCATTTGGTTGTGAGGCCAATAGTGCCAGAAAATAACACATGTTGGCAAGTGTTTGAGAATGATCAACAGATCATTAATTTTCTACAAGAAGAAGCTGAATTCTCAGCTAATAATCAAAGCAGATAAGAACAGCAAAATGGGAATCAAATAGTACAGTTGCATACAAACAAGCTTCCCAAAGGCTTAGTGACATTGGATTCCATCTTCAATCCTAATGATAAACTTATAAAAGAGAAGGCTAACCTACAGATCAAAGGAGAAGATTCAGAGTTAGTCCTAGTCGAAGAGAACTAAACACTTCAAATTAGAAAAGTGGCCACTAAGAAAGAAAGGTATGAATTCACACAACTTTTCAAAGAATTTCCATATGTATTTTCTTGGAAGTATGAAGACCTGAGAGGGTTCAATCTGAAGCTAGCACAACACGCAATTGAATTAGATCCAGTTGTCAATCCCATTAGGAAAAAGTAGAGACCAGTAAATCCACATATTGAGCCTCTGATGAAGAAAGAGCTAAACAAGTTGATAGAAGCAAGTATAATATTTCCAATCTACATTTCAATTTGGGTTGTGTTGTCACCCTCAAATTTCCCTTTAATTTCTAAGTCTAAAATTGCAAAATTTTTGAGTTGGTGCCCTTAAAGTATACTTGAAAAGAGGTATTTTTAAATTACAAACATTCCAAGGAATTTCAGACTCATGAAAATAATTGCATCAGATGGGAAATTTCTTCCCCTTTCCAAAATGGTAAAGAAATCCTCCTAACTCTTTGCACTTTTTTAGTTATGGCTCTGTGGGGCTAAGTGGTCAGATTTTTCCTTGGCAGACTAGTGGAGATGCGAGGGTATTGGTGCACTTTGATATTTTTTGCAAAAATATATGTGTTGCCTCTTCCCAAGTTGATATCTCACACATTTCTTGACCAATTCAACTTCCATTCAGCTTGTTAGATGTTTATAGAATTATTCTCATTCACTTACTATTATTAGTAAGTTAACTCCCTGTTTCCATGGTGATTTGGAACTTTTTAGTTGTGAAGTGTGTTGCATTATTTCCCTGCCAACTTTCTATTAAAAACAAAGTTTTTTCCCAAAGTATTGGTTTGAGTATTTTTAATTGGAATTGTATTAATATTCTAGCAAAATCTTGTGAAGAAGCACATAAGAAAACACATATATTTTACCTTGTTATTGTAGTGCCACATCAAAAAAATATATATATAATGTAAATTAATTATGGTGGTTAAATAGGGAGTGGTGTGTGCTGGTAATGTCATGTAAAAGGAGTTCTATAAAAGTATGGGTGGCTATTCAGACTTGTCTTTTTTCCTGCATAATGGTACAAGCGCTTTATTTGAGATGTAGAGGCATTTATCACACTGGAACCCAAATTGACATTACAATTTAGTAGTAGTTGGATATTTGCAGTGTTCATATTTTGACAAGGGACTGTGCTAACATGGAGCTCCAACCAATAACCACCCCAAGTTAGTACCATTAGGTGTTAAACCACCCTTACATGAGTCATGTCCAGTTGAAATAATTGTAACTGATTGATAAGTGGTTGGTAAATTTTAATCTCCACATAATCTATAGAGACATTTGAAAGTGCATTGTTTCCTTCTAGTTGTTCCCTCTACTCCATGACACGAATCATATCCAAGGTTTTCATCTAATGTTGAAGTTACAATGACACTAGTTTATCTTATGCAAGAGGGACATTTTTCTATGTGTGTACATGATTTTTGGGTGAAGAAATATGGCTATTTCGAGTGCCAAGAAATTAAAATAGCATGGAAAGGAGATTCATGGTTTTGTAGTCTGAATGAGATTGGATTGGGCTATTTTTTAGGTACTGGTCTTATCAACTTGTATGCCAAATACAAATGTATAGATATTGCACACCAAGTGTTTGCTAAAATATTAGTTGCAAATATTGTTACATGGACCACAATGATTTCAAGAAATGCTCAGAATGAACCGTCTAATGACTCCTTGAAATACTTTCACTTAATGAAATTGGGAGGTGTAAATCCTAAGTTGGTAACCATTGTGATTGTTTTTCCCACTTGTGCTCAAATATAAGCTTTACAAAAAGGAATGGAAATCCATCAATATGCATTATAGTTTGGATCCGAGACCATTATTTCTCTTGCCACCACACTTATAGATATGTATGGAAATATTGGTGGCATAAATATTGTTGGTTAGGTGTTCGAAAAAATTGTCCATAATTTTTTTTTCATGGAGTGCAATAATTTAAGGTTTTGGTATGTGTGAGAAGAGTGAATGTGCACTAGAATTATTTTATCTAATGTAATATTATGGTATTTAAATAGATTTCATAACATTTACTAGACTTATTTCTACACGGGGGACCTTCTTGGTCAAGATGGGAAACTACACAAACCTCAAAAGTTAATTAAAAATATTCCATTAAAACCCAATTCTAGTGTGTCGATATCTATGCTCGATGCTTGCAGAGTTCATGGAAATTTAGAGCTAGAAAAGATGGCATCCAAGTGGCTTTTTGAGCTAAAATCTAAAAATGCAAGAAAATCAAAAATTTTACATCGACATGTTGTGATTGTGTTGGTTGGTCCTTAAGGAGCATGTTTAGAGATTCGTTATGGCTACAAAAATGCTCATGAATTGCTTTACGAAATCATCTTCTATTACGTGATTCTGATGGTCATGAATTTGGATTGTATGGAGCCCTCGCATACCCTGCTTCGATCATTGTTCTCAGACATGGTCTCCTTACCTTAATATTTTATAATATTTTGTATAATTTGGATCTCCATTTACAATGTAATCAAAATAATAAAATGTTTGGTAAATATACAATTGTACCTTTAAATTTTAATGTTAGTGTGATACAATAAACCCCCCTACAATATTGTCATTTCATAACCGATTTACAATTTGACCAGCTACCGTGATTTCTACCGCAACCTTCTATGTTTCAAGACCTAGGGTATCAAAATTAGGTGTTCATGTCCATTGGTATTGGAAAGAACTAGATGGTTCATCAATAAATTAACCTTTTCTATCTACCTTTCTATGCTAGAAAAATGTAATTTTTAGAGACATGTAAAACAACCCTTTGAGCATTGTATAAGACATGTCAAGCATCATATGTGTTCCTTGTTATGTAGACTGTTGTGTAAATCATTATCTCCACTTTTTTTTACCATTTTCACTCTCTTCGTGGCTCCTCTAGGAGCCATGTTACTTTGTTTTGCACTTGTAGGAAGCTCCTAAAACTTAAAAGCTAGGTTTTGTATTGGCTCGCCATTTAAACACTGAACAACGAAATTCTTATCCACCCTTGCAAACCTCTAGTATTTTTACTAGAAAATTTCATGGACCCTTTAGTTTTGGGGAAAACACTCTTCTTGATTGTTTGGAAAAGGCATTTTGTAGGCCTTCGGTCGCAGTTTGACTAGGTCAAACTGGACTAATTACGACTGGTGGTTCCATAAAACTCGTCGTCATTTGAAAACAGTTTGTTATTTTTCAATTCCGTCACTTCCTATGAATTCTTGGTCTATAGGAGTACACGCAGAAACTTAATCCTGGTGTGTTTTCTCATCAGAAGACAACATTTGAAAGTAAATTCTTAGCCGCTGAGCCTAAATTGAGCATTTATGCAACTAGCAAAAAAACATAAACAAAAAGTTGTAGGATCCTCGTCATGTTACCAAACCAGCATGGAAAATTGTTAACACTTTTAACTCTACTTGGAACTCTATCTTGTGGATTGTTGTGTGAAATTTAACTTTTGGGAAAATATTGGTTCTTCATTTACAATGTAATCGAAATAATAAAATGTTTGGTAAATATACAATTGTACCTCTTAATTTGAATGTTAGTGTGAAATAATAAACCCCCCTCCAACCTTGTCATTTCATTACCGATTTACAATTTGACCAGCTACTGTGAATTCTATCGTAACATTCTATGTTTTCAGACCCAGGGTATCAAAATTAGGTGTTTGTGTCCATTGGTATTAGAAAGAACTAGATGATTCATCAACTAAATTAACCTTTTCCTTCTACCTTTATATGTTAGAAAAATTTAATTTCCAGAGACATGTAAAACAACCCTTTGAGCATTGTATAAGAGATGTCAAGTACCGTATGTGTTCCTTGTTGTGTAGAGAGTTGTGTAAATCATTATCTCAACTTTGTTTGACCATTTTCACTCTCTTCATGGCTCCTCTCAGAGCCCTATTATTTTGTTTTACACTTGTAGGAAGCTCCTAAAACTTAATAGGTTTCATATCAACTCGCCATTTAAACACTGAACAACGAAATTATTATCCACCCTTGCAAAACACTAGTATTTTTACTAGAAAATTTCATGGACCCTTTATTTTTGGTGAAAAAACTCTTTTTTATTATTTGGAACAGGCATTTTGTAGGCCTTCGGTCGCAGTTTGACTAGGTCAAACTAGACTAATTATGACCAGTGGTTCTAGAAAACCCATCGCCGTTTGAAAACCATTTTCTAGTTATCAATTTCATCACTTCCTATGAATTCTTGGTTTATAGGAGTACACGTAGAAACTTACTCATGGTGTGTTTTCTCATCAAAAGACAACATTTGAAAGTGAATTCTTAGCCTCTGAGCCTAAATTGAGCATTTATGCAACTAGCAGGAAATCATAAACAAAAAGTTTTAGGATCCTCGTCATGTTACCAAACCACCATGGAAACTTGTTAACACTTTTAAATCTGTTTGGAACACTATCTTGTGGATTGTTGTGTTAAATTTAACTTTTGGGAAAATATTGTTTCTCTCTCTTCCCAACCTCTTTCTATCTCCTTAGTTAAGAAATGTAGTGAAATGAAATGAAAAAAAAGTTGTCTCTAATCCTCTCCTTTCAAATGCAAATTAGTATTGATATTATTATGTACATAGGAAACTAAAAACATTAAGTATGCTAGATCTAGGTGGATGCCATGCTAGAAATTTATCGTTGATTTCATGCTCACATGGTTTTGTAGGATGGAAGTGAGATGGAAAAAAGACATTGTGTAATTCATTATTTATTATTGTAATTTTTATATGTTATTGCAAAATGTTTACATGTATAATGTATTTCCATGTTACAGAAATCTAAATTTGTTAATATGTATGAGATGCTAGTTTTTGGAATTTCTTAGGAAATGTGCATTTAATTATAGGTGTCATTTTTAGTCAGATTTATGTATGGTAAAAAAATTCGATATGTATGCTAAATTAAATAGAATTTAATATCTTATAGTGCATTCTCGCTGTGACATTTGTGATGAAATATCCAAAGTGTTTTTTATTTAACTAGAAAATATAGAAAAGAAACCTAATTATAATAGTAAACCTTAGTTTGAAACTTTTACATATCTACCCTTTTCAAATGATCTTTCTTAACACATAAGGAACCAAAACCTTAGTGTTGATGTAGACTCATAGCACCACTAAATGGCCTCAGATCTAAGTGGGGCATTCGGTGTGATTGCACAACATTGGACCATCTCTCAAGTTGTGGGACTTGCAAAACTTAAGATGGACCTCCAGAGATAAGGTCTAGTTCCTACTTCCTAATCTACCTGCCACAAGCTACTCGAGTGCAAGAAGAATCTATTATAATCCTAATCTAACCATTCCAAGGGGACAGGGAGAGAGAGAGAGGGTGAAAGAGAGCCTACACTAAGCGGTGATACACCAGAAAATGAAGTGGTTAATCACATACTCCAAACTTCCTGAAGTGGAGAGAGGTGAGCAGAGGAGAGGGTGGACAAGATGCACCATGAACAAAGATAAGTTCACACGGAACACCACTTCAAAACCCATTAAGTAAAGCTCCCAGAACCTGCAATAAACATTAGAGTATGCACAGTATACCCTGTACCGAGGAGAGGCAATAAGAGATGATAAAATTAACCAAGGATGGACAGATGCATCACAAAACAGATTCTATTGCTCCAAAAGTTACACGGTACATCATCAATGGGAAAGGGGCAAGAAAATTCCATTACAAAGCCATGAGAGGAGGCTTAGACTCCTATGTTCTACCCTAAGGAAGAAAGAGAGGGGGGCAGGAGAGAAACAATGACCAACTATTTGAATATGCCCCTCCTTTACAATATATAGAAGAATGGGAGAGAGAGAGAGGGAAAATCAAACTCTACTCCAACCACCCTTACAACACATTGAATTCCACCTACTGAAAGAGAGAAGAAGAGAGGGAAAATCTGAATCCTGCTTCAACCACCTTAAGATATGCATTGAATTCCACCTACACCAACCACTCTAGAAAGCATTGAAATCCACCTGTAACAGTGATGGGATCTTACTACAAGACCCATACCTCTGTCATGTATCCCTTACTAGACAAGAAAGAGGCCCATTCTTCATCATGGTGATAGGTGATGGAATTGATAGCCCCCAAAATTAGTGGGCCAAAACATTAATGGAGGTAGGTGAGAATCTAGTGCCAAGATCTTATCAAAAATTCCTCTCCCACCTAAATCTAAGTCTCCAGTCAAAAAATATGGTTGTCTGAAGATCAGGGTCATGGGTGCACAATATTTAAAAGATTCTATCTATACCAGGTCCATGTGGCAGCCTCGCACATCTTGAAGATTCAGCCCCTTCCTTTCGCTCTTGAAATTACACCAGACTGACACGTGGCAGTTTCCATCAGATCCTTGGTTTCCTTTATATTCTACCTGAGTCCCTCATGTAGGAGCAGACCCTGTGCCCTGACCTGAGAGACATAGAGGCTTCACCCTTGTTTGGAGGCTTACCCCAGATTTTTCTTTTGAAATTGCATGGATGAGACACGTGGAAGTCTCTGCAGGCTTTTAGAATTTTAAATGTCTTACCTTACCTTTCTAGGCCCTGAACATATGGCAGGTTGGTGCTTGTTTGGGGATTACCCATTGGGTCATGCCTTTGAAATTGTGATGATGAGACATGTGGTGAGATGGCACATGTTTGGGGACTACCTTTGGATTTGACTCTTGAAAGTGCACCGAAGAGATAAGTGGTTCATTTTGCTAGCCGGTTCTTTTCTTTGTGTTTTGGCTAAGTCCCTTTTTCTTGGCAGGGCCATATAAGTCTGACCCGGGACATGTGGAGGCTCAGTGCATGTTTGGGAACCCTCTCAAAATTTTAATCTTGAAGTTGCGCTAATATGACGTGCGGCTCCTTTCACTGGCCTACCTCTACTTAGAATTTTGAATGACCACTTCTACCTTTTCGGGTTCTGGAAATTTGGCGAGCCTACGCTCATTTGAGGGCTACCTCCAGATTTTATTTTTTGAAATTACACCAATAAGGCACATGGAGGCTTCTACTTACCTTTTATACCTAGCCAATTTGATCCCACTCCCTTTTTCAGGCATGGGACATGTGAAAGAACCACGCTCGTTTGAGTCTTCATTTTGGAGTCGCACCTTTGTATTTACGTTGATGAGACATGTGACATTATCCGCTGGCTCTCTATACTTAGTCGACTCAGGATGATGCTCTTTCTCGGACCCATTTTTGACTCTTGTTAGACCCTAGAGACGTGGAAGCCTCTGTGCTCATTTGTGAACACGCTCTTTTCACCCAGCCCCTTTTGTTATTCTGATGAGACATGTGGAGGATTCTGGTGACACTCTTATACTTATTCAATTTAAATGGTCTGTTGACTCTGTCCGATATTTGGACCTGGAACAAATGGTGAGCCTGCGCTTGTTTGGGGATTCTGCCCTTCAAAGTTGGTCTTTGAAGTTGTCTCGAAGTTTCGACACGTGGCAGCTTTCTGCTGGCTCTGCTCTATTTTGACTTTTCAAATATTGATGACACCCCATAGGGTTCGTGGGCCCGTGCACTTGAAAATTGTGCCATTTTTGAAAAGTGCAAAAGTTTCAAGGTCCCCTGCAAACCAGCCAACCTGCATTTATACCTAGGAAAAATTTCCTCCTGCGGCCCCGCAGACTCGCATTTGTAAAAAAGTCATCCTCATGGCGCCGGCCCGTATTTTCCCATTTTTGGGAAGAAAGACATCCCCAGGCCCTCCAGCCCACTTTTTCCACTTTGCAAAATGTAATCCTTCTCGAGCCCACAGGCCCGCAACTATACTTGTGCCTTTTTGTGAAAAGGGAGAAAATGAGAAAATGTCTCCCACTTCCCTACCAGTCTACCATTTCCTTTGGAAAAAATTCTTCCTTGGGCCCGTCAGCCTACATTTGGCAAAAAATCCTTGTAAGGCCCACTAGCCCATAACTTGAAAAATATGAAGAAGTTAGAAGGACTTCTTTTATATCTTGTGGAAAGGGAAGAAATTTCCTATCTGATGGAAATTCTTTAAGGGGGCCATAAGTGCTTGAAATATGTAAAAATTCATATTGAAGAACAAGTGGGGAAAAATGTTTCAGTTGACGCCAAAATAAGTGTGAGCTTATTTTGGTCAACAATTTGGTGGCTCATGGGGATCACCTTCCTGCTAGGTGAAATGATTAGTGGCCTTGAAGCATCCATTGGGCATGGAGTCTACTTCGTAAAAAAAAATCTTCATCTAAACTTTAGAGATCTGATCCCTGAGCCACTTGAGAACACCGCTAGAACCAGAGTTGACCCTCATCAAATGCTATTGTTTGCAAAGCACCGTGCACAAGAAACAAAACACCAAAACACAACTATGTAAAAAACTTGAAAATCATATAGGATCAAAGTGGAACATGCTGAGTGTGCACAATAACTTATTCTTCTAAACGCAAAATCTACTCCTACTCCTTCACTAACCTTAGACAAAGATGAAATCTAAACAAAGCAATTGCCACAGGCAAGGAAGAAATAGCTTCCCTTTCTAAGAAATTGTGAGCCATGTAGCTGATTTGGTGTTGGACATGGTCGGAAATGCTATGAGAAAAACACCACCTTGCTAAATAAGTTAGTCCTCCACCCTCCTCATCAATGTATCAACATCAACACAATGTACACCTCCTCAGAGTTATTCTTTGAATTGGACTCCTGGGAGGCACTGTCTGATGGTGACCTTTGGTGTTTTGATAGCTCAACCTCATGCCCTGAAATGTAGGCATGACTCGTTTTGGAAAATCTCCCTTGGATCCAATGAGGCCAAGTACCTGATCATGGCCATGATCTAATCCTTTGAATGCACCCCTTGCTTTGAATCTTCAACTCCAAGAATTGATTCTTCTTATTGAATCCTCCTAAATGGATGATGTGAAAGAAATGATGATCCTTGTTCTGCTATTTCCCTTCCTTCTCCTGATGAGGAACATGGAAGATTCGGATCTTCTAACCTTGGTTCAAGAGGGCTGTTATGAAGTGCAAGATATTGTTCTTGAACATGTTCTCCTTCCTGGAAGTAGGATCATGTGCTTGGAAGGTGGATGATGGAGGAGAAAAGGATGTGATCTCCTCAGGCTCCTCTCCATCAAAGCAATCTTCCAATTTTGATAGACAGTCTTACCTCCTCATTGTCCTGTTGCATGTGCTCGACCTCCTCCATGGTGTCTTCCTGATTTGAAACATGCTCACCATGGTTTCCCCTTTTCTTCAAACATGAAGTTTGAAATATAAAACTCTTCTTTGACATTAGATCTTGAGGGGGATGAAGTGGGAGGAATAATTGAAGGTTATTTTGTGGCTTGCTCCACACTTGGAGCCTCTGAAACTATATAGTTCTCCTCCACAACCAGAATTCCCTCCTCTTCTTTTGGATTTGGAGTAGCTTCTTCTTCCCACACTTGTATTGTAGCTGAATATTCAACCACTTGTGGATTGACCTCAGCCTCCTCTGTAGGCTTAACCAACAAGGGTATCTTTGTAAATCCAAATGTAGAATCCTAACTCTTCCAATTTTCTATCATTTTTACTCTATTGAGTTCCTCTGGTTACTGTTCTCCTTGGTTGGTTTTTTGAGTATCTCCCTAACATGGACTTGGGAGAGTAGGAGGAGTGGTGGGTGGGGTATCCACTAGTTTTTCATTTCTTTGTGGTGGAGGCGAAGGCATTGCTTTTGAATCTTGTGGAGGGGACTCAGATTTGGAAGGGAAAAGGGAAAAATAATTGAGGTGGTATGGAAGACTAGGGGACGGAGAAGGGAAATAAACACTTGGAGTAGTATATGGAGTGTTATACTGATGACACTGCTACAATGATACTGATTGAGGAAGATAAAAATAAAATCTATGAGGTGGTGGACTTACCCATTCACAAGGTTTTCTTGTGTCCAACTCATCAGTCTCAATCTCCTCATTCCATTGCAAAATTTGGGGCAGCATTTCAACCATGAAGTCAAGCTTCTCTTGTGGGCTATAATGTATTGGGAAAGGGCCTCCCCATGAACAGGGTTCCCTATAACCAATCTTGAATGCCTTCATCTATACTATGGCCCTAGAATGCACCATGCTAGCTTCCATTCTTTGGATCTTCTCCAACAAACCAAAATTCTCCATGTAATTTTCACCATTATTTAGGTCCCTTTGTTCTTGATAAGCTCCATAGACAAATTGACTTAAACCCTTCTCATATGGGTAAGCATAATGGTTCTGTATCTGATCATAATGCTGATCTGGAGGATTTGGGAAATGCATTAGAGGTGGACTATAGTGTTGTTGCAAGCATGAATTCCAAGATGGGAATGAATTCATGATTGCACAACTTCATGGGATGGAAGAAGAAGAAAGATATGGAAGAAAATGGATGAAAATGGATGGGGGAAGGTCTGTAACTTAGAGGATGGGTTTTTTAACTAGTGGAGTCGCCAGATGTGTTTTCCATGTGCGTCAAAAGGTTGAATCCTAATAGGAACACACCAACTTGCTAAGATGAAGTGGTAAGGTGCTTCAAACCTTTCCCAATGGACATGCAAAAACTTTTAGTGTGGTCACACGGTGGCTTAAGAATTGCTATTGATAATGAGACGCCTCAGAAAGATAGAGAATCTAACCTCAGTGTCCCACCAAGCATGAAAAAACTGTTGATGCAGAACCACAACACCCCCGAATGGCCTTGGATCTTATTGGGTCATTTGGTGTGATTGCACAACATTGGAACATCTCTCAAATTGTGTAAATTGAAAAACTTGAGATGGACCTCCGGAGAAAGCCAGTTCTTGTTTGCTAATCTACTTGCCATAAGCTACTCTAGTGCAGGAAGAATCTAAATAATCATAATCTAACTATTCTAAGGAGACAGGGAGAGAGAGAGAGAGAGAGAGAGGGTGAAAGAGATCCTACACTAAGTAGAGATACACCAGAAAAGGAAGTGGTTGATCATGGACCAAAAATTCCTGAAGTGGAGAGAGGTGAGAAGAGGAAAGGGTGGAAAAGATGCACCATGGACCAAAGATAGATTTCACATAGAACAACACTTCAAAACCCATTAAGTGTAGCTCCTAGATCCTTCAATAAACATTAGAGTATGCACAATATACCCTACAGTGATGAGAGGTAAGAAGATACAATAAAATGAGCCAAGGATGGACAAATGCATCATGAAATAGATTCTATTGCTCCAAAATTTACATGGTACATCATCAGTGGGAAAAGGGCAAGGAAATTCCATTACAGAGCCATGAAAGGAGGCTTAGACTCCGCATTCTACCCTAAGTAAGAAAGAGATAGGGTGGCAGGAGAGAAAATATGAACAATTGTTTGAATTTACCCCTCCTTTATAATATATAGAAGAATGAGAGAGAAAGAGAGAGGGGAAATCAAACTCTTCTCCAACCACCGCATTGAATTCCACATACTAAAAGAGAGAAGGAGAGAGGGAAAATCTGAATCCTACTTTAACTACCTTAAGATATGCATTGAATTCCACCTACTCCAACCACTCCAGAAAGTATTAAAATCCACCTTCCGTAATGAATATTCTCACTACAAGACCCATGCTGCTAGCGATGTCCCTTACAGGGTAAGAAAGAGGCCCATCTTCATCATGGTGGAAGGTGAGAGACTTGACAACCACCAAAATTAGTAGGCCTAAACATTAATGGAGGTAGGTGAGGAGCCAGCACCAAGATCTTCCCAAAAATTCCTCTCCCGCTCGAATCTGAATTTCCAGTAACAAAAATGGTTGTTTGAAGATTAGGGTCTTAGGTGCATAGTATTTAAAAGAGGTTGTCTATACCAGGTCCACATGGCATCCTTACACATCTCAAAGATTTGGATCCTTCCTTTTTATCTTGAAATTACATCAGACTGACATGTGGTGACTTCCGCGGGCTCCTCTGTGTCCTCTGTATTTTTTCTGAGTCCTTGTTGGCAAAGACATTGTGTCATACTCGAGACATGTGGAGGCTCCATGTTCATTTTGAAACTTCCCCCATATTTTACCATTGAAGTTGTGCAGTCGAAACACATGGATTTCTCCACTTTCTTTTGGAATTTTTAATGGTCGACTTTACCTCTTTGAACTATGGGATATGTTGCGGCTTGGCACTCATTTGGGAACTACCTTTTGGGCTGAGCCTTAGAAATTGTGCTAAAGAGACACGTGGTGATTTGGCGCATGTTTGGGGACCACACCTAGATTTGCCTCTTGAAAGTGTGCTGAACAGACACATGGCTCCTTCCATGGCTCTACCCTATTTATTTTTGTTTTAGCTAGGTCCCTTATGCTTGGCAGGGACATAAGTCTGACCATGGACACATGGAGGCTCAGTGCACATTTGATTTTTTCCCTTGAGTTTTAACTTTTGGAGTTGTCTCAGGATGACACGTGGCTCTATTTGCTAGCCCTCCTATACTTAGTCAATTTGGTGACAGCTTCTGCCTTTTCGGGCTCTGGACACATGGCGAGCTTACACTCATTTGAGGGCTAACTCTGGATTTTCCCTTTGAAATTGTGCCGATGAGGCACGTGGATACTTTTGCTTACTTTTTATACTTAGCCAATTTAAGCATGCTCCCTTTTCAAGCCTGGGACACGCGGAACACCCACACTTGTTTGAGTCTCCATTTTTGGTTGCACCTTTGAATTTGCATTGATGAGACACGTGGCACTGGCTGCTGGCTCTCTATACTTAGTCATTTCATGCCTAGTCTGTCCCCCTTTTTTACTCTATTAGACCCTAGACACGTGGAACCCACTTTGTATTTTAACCTTGAAGTTGTGCCAAGTTAACGTGTGGAAGCTTCCACCTGTCTGTGACTCATTTTGACTATTCAACTATCAACTCTGCCCCTCTTTTGGACCCAGGACACGTGGAGGCCTGGCGCTTGTTTGACTCTTCATCTTTGGCTTCGACCCTTGAAGGTGCACCATTTGGACACATGGAAGCTTCCGCTCATCTGTGACTTTTCAACTGTCGGAAAGACTCCGTGGGCTCATGGGCCCACACTTGAAAACTGTACCTTTTGGCAAAGATTGTAAAAGTTTCAAATTCCCCCACAGTCGCACTAACCCACTTTTAGACTAGGGAAAACTTTCCTCCTCGGTCCCGCAGACCTGTTTTTGCCAAAAAGATCATCCTTGGGCCTACTAGCCCATATTTTCCCATTTTTGGGCAAGAAGACATTTTCGGGCCCATTGACCCACTTTTTCCATTTTACAAAAAGTAATCCTTCTAGGGTCCACCAGCCCGTAATTTTACTTGTGCCTTTTAACAAAAAGGGAAAAAATGACAAAATATCTCCCATTGCCCCGATGGTCTACAATTTCCTTTGGCAAAAATTATTTCCTGAGCCCGTCGGCCCACATTTGGCAAACAACCCCTCTAAGGCCCGTTGGCCCATAACTTGAAGAATACAAAGAGTTAGAAGAAATTATTTATATATCTGGAAAGGGGAAAATATCCCCATCTGATGGAAATGCTATCAGTGGCCTTAAGTGTTTGAAATATGTAAAAAATTAGATTGAAGCACAAAAGGGGTAAAATGGTGTTAGTTGACCCAAAAAAAGTGTGAGCTTATTTTGGTCAACACTTAGAATGAACTTAAATCTCTACCCTCTATGAAACCTTCTAGCTTAAGTAAAAAGATCCCTAGTTTGAGTTATCGTCATTTCCTGTATGTTTAGCGACATCATTGTGAACATGTCAATTAACAATGACATGGTCAAACTTTATTTGGTGTACATGGTTCCCTTGTAGGATTAGAAATCATGCATGCGGTAAGAAAAATATGTTCTCTTTAGGTCCAACACCATGTTTAGTGGAGAGGACCTCCTTTGAAGTCACCTTAAGAGTCATTGTTGAAAGCAACGTTTATGTAGTGCAACCTTACCATATAGGCAGTAACTAAGAACATCACTTCTTTAGTATCCTAGTAGACTACCAAGTCTTACAAAATTAGATATAGAAATTAACTTCATGATCGAACAAAATAACACCTTGGTCTTTCATTAAGGTTGTTTAGCATAAATATTTCCTCTCACCTTAAACTCATATATAGTTTAGGCATAGATCCTTAGGTGTAATTACAATTAAACAAAACCTTGGTAGATTAAGGGGTTAACTTGTGGGTGGAAATTGTACATAACTCTTAGCAAATGCAATTGTATTTAAAATAATTTGACTTAAGGGAAGTGTAGAAAATAAAAAAAAATTGGTCTTGGTACCCCATGTGCATAGTTTGTCTTTGTACCCTAGTGAGTGGCTCAAAACCAAACAAAGGTAGTAGGTGATATTCCTATGATTGATCTCATGGTGGGATTTAAATGACACAAGTGGATGTATTGGTTGCAACATGCATTTAATACTGCATTGTATAAGAGAAAAGAAACAAGATGTCTCATCTTAGGTTACACTCCTTATAATAGCAAATCCAATAGTGAAAATTATATGTTATTTTGTTTACAATTGTTATAAAACAATGCCAATGATGAGACCATAGTGCGATGTATGATTAAAACGAGATTTGAGATTAGTAATAATATCACTCTTAGAGTCCTTATAAATAAATTAGACATTTTCATGTGTTAAAAGGAATATGAATTGCCCTTGGTGAGACCAAACTTCGAGAAAACAAAAGATATATATATATATATATATATTGACATCATGTCAGATTCACTTATGTAGCAAGGGTAAAATTTATACATTGAATAAATGTTTGAGAAAACTAATCTTAACATAAGAACGAGAGAATTAGGAACTTTGTATGCAATTTGAAATATAGGAAATAATTATGTAAGTTATGGAGATTTTCGTAATGGATAAAGAGCCAAATTAAATGGTCAAACTATACTTTGAATGTGAAATGAATTTAATTATCTGTAGGTGGAAAAGCTGGACATTGGAGCCTTTTTTTTTCTACCTGCCACCTTGGCCGACTGTACTGGCTGCCGCGTTTTCTTCCTTGGACCGCGTGTGGTGGTTGGGAGGTGTCTTTCCTGGTTGCGTGGGACAGTGGGAGTCGGTGGAGTGTGGGGCGCATCTCCTTTTATTAAATTTTTGGATCTGAAAATCTTCTGTTGACTCCACCTGCTGTCACGTGGTCTACCTACTATTCTGCCCAAAACCACGAATGCTTGTTGCGCTCCATCAAATGCTGAAACAGATGAATTGCTTCAGTGTGTTCTGGACAGTGGATTCGTTGATGGTGAAATGAAGGTCTGTCACCCTGGTGTTGCGTGAGAGGGTTTGGATCCTCAAAATCGTGTTGTGCAGGCAGTCTCAGTGGAGCGCAGAACCGAAATCCTCCTAGGAAAGTGCCGTGAGGAATGCGCTTGGCTTTATGCAGCAGCTACAGGGTCGACAGGTAAACTTATCTCAGAAAATCAGTGGCCCAGAGAGAGCTGAGTGCGACAGCTGCTACAGGGCGAGCTCAAGGAACCGTTGGTGTTGATCCTGATGTTCTGGTTGCACGCGACCAGTCATGATCAGTTGTTGCAAGATCTTGCAGCTGTAGCAGAAAAATGAGATAAAGTTTTAGTTGAGCTGTCTTTCCTTTTCATTTTGGAAAGTCGCTTCTGTCCAGGTGACGAATCTAACATGGAAGAAGCTCGGTCAAACCTTGAGGCAAGTTTTGCAATGAGGCTGAGAGTGCGTTCACTGCTGTTTCTAGTTCCGACCAGAAGTTATTCCAGCGCCTAGCCCATGGGTTTGTTATGGTGGTTATAGATGAAGCTACAAGCTAGGGAAGTAGGTGTGTTACTTCCACTTTCCTTGGGAGCTGTAAGGTGTGTTCTTGTTGGGGATCCACAGCAACTGCCTGCAGCAGTAAATAGCCAGTGAATGGGCTTGTTACAGTTGGTGGAAGCCTATGTGAGCTTTTCCAGCGAGCAGGTTGTCCAACTATGTTGTTTTCTGTGCAATACCAATGTATCCTCTGAGTCGGGACTCTCCTTCAAGACATTCCTGTCAGAATCGACCTTGTGACAGTGAGAGAGTTACCAGGAGACCTGATGAAAATTATTGCAAGGATTCTTTTATGAGACTTTACTTGTTTTACGCTGTAACTCATGGAAGAGAATCTCTTAGGCATGGATCTGTATCATGTCAGAATATTCCTGAAGCACAATTTTCCTTGCAACTATATGAGCTTCTTCAACGAGTCACTAAGTTGGCAGGCATAAAGGGTTCTGTTGGAATTATCACACCTTACAAGCTACAACTGCAATGTTTGCACCGAGAGTTTGATGTTGTCCCCAAATCTGATGAAGGAAAAGGTTGTGTATCAATACGGTAGATGCCTTTCAGAACCAGGAGCGATGTAATCTTTATGTCTTGTGTCCGAGCTTCAAACCATGGTCGGTGTTTAGCGTTCTAGCGCAAGTGCTCTCGGACTGAGTGGTAAGCAGTTCGACTCTCACCCCCAAAGCAGCTGCATTGAAGCAATCTAGTGTTTGGACAGCCACCTATTGCATTCTTCTAGTCGTGCCTTCAAAAGGGAATCCTGGTGTGGTATATTGCAAGAAAAGACCAGTGAAGCAGAGGATAAAGCGGAAGGCGTGTGGCTGTAGCAGTCCCTGCTGGATGTTCACGACTGGTGGATGCGTTAAAACAGGCAAGATAGACTAACCATATACATAATATGCTAGTATCTAATAACCTCTTGAAATGAAACTTTTTCTTTCTAGAAATTGGTTTAAATCTGTGATTTTGTGGATTTGCGTTCAGTACATGGTTAACATTTTGTTACTTCTGGATTTGCCTCTGTTGGTTGTTCTTGTTGACGTGATCAACCCATTTATATATATAAAACAAACAAAGGTTCTCAGTGTATGCTTTGATTGATCATATATATATATATATATATATATATATATATATATATTTTAAAGTTACTTCCTTCTGCAAAAATGTCGTTGTTTCTTTTGTGAACCTGGGTATGTAATCGCCCCTAGAACGTTGCAGCGTAGACTAGTATTGGTTTCCTGTTATGTTGTTGCCCTAGAGGAAAACATACAGTTAAATTATTATTATTATTTTTATGATAAGCGTGATTATGCACTTCGTGTATTGTGCAAATTATTAGGGCTTTTGGAAATTAGAAGTTCAATATATATGCTTGTTAAGAAGGAAGTTTTGGGCCGAAAATATGTCCTGGGTTGATAGAAGGGCATAAATTATTGATAGAACCCCATTTTGATTCTACTCTTTCTATGAGTAAAATTTGATAAAATTAATGACCTTTATGGTGTTAAGATATGGTATGTTGATGATTCCTTGTGTGATCGATTTAATCATGTATAGACATAATGCCTTGATGGAGTAAGGTAATATCTTTCACGGTTCGTAAAAGTTAAGGTTTTCATCAACTGCTTAAGGTAACATGAAGTTCCTTAATTTAGTCAAACTTGTTTTGTACTTCCTTCTTGATGAGTGACCTTTCATTGCAAATTTAGAATGATTGTGATGGAAGGTCGTGAATATATTTTGTTGTCAAAAAGGGAAAAGAAGTTATGGAATAGTTTGTTTATGTGTCGAACGTAATAATTGTGATTACATCGTTATAGAAGTTCGTTATTGGAGGATATCTATCTTCAATGGTATATTATGTGTTTAATCTCTGCATAGGTTACCATAAACTTAGTGATGAGATGTAAATTAAGGAGAGTTGAGAGACCTTTTCCTTTGTATACATCGTTTATGATATTAGGAAGTGAGTTGATGTCGGAAAATTTCAACCAAGTCTAGATTCATGGCTATGTTCCTCTAAAACGGGAGGATTATAAATCTAAGGTATTATGAAAATTGCAAGGATGTGTTTAGAATGCTAGATTGCCTACTCAACTTGGGTATTAATGAGGCTTGTCGCTATTCCGGCCCTGGTTATGTTCAGTAGGTAAGCTGTTAGGCAATACCTATTCCAGACATTCTTACCGTCCTTTCCACTCATCCTTATTAGCTATGAAGTCACTTATTACCTAAGATATAATGGTTGTGGGTTTGAATATAAGATTTTCATCCTTTAAACCTTTTTGATTACATGATGGAACTTTGTTTTTACCCTCGTTGTTCGTTTATAGCCTATTAGGCCTATGGCCCTACGGAACGATTCCAAAACTATATTCTTTTTGGCAGCTAAGATCGGGTCTGGTTTTTATCTTTTGTCTTCACCTTGAGAATGTGGATTGATGGGTTACACTTTAGATTTCAATCACGTAATCTACGGGATTATATGATTGAAATCCTAATACTCTCAACTCTTGTGTCTAATCATTTAAATTTCATAGTCTTGCGTATTTGGTTGTCAAACTTTTGTAGTTTTAGAGGTATTTTCATAACTAAAACTTATGGTTTTCTTCTTAGTTGATATGTTGAAAATTACATCTTGTTTCAAAAGGTTGTTAGAGGTTAGAACTTTGATCCATTTCCTGAAATAGAATGTTTCCTTTCATGGTATTGTTAGCTAGTAGCTTATTGTTGCTATGTATAGTCTTATCTTGCTCAGTTCTCGCGAACTGACTCAGGTTATTAATTGTTGCAGATGGCTTACGTGGTTAGATGATGGAAAGACTTGTAGATTATTGCATCAATCTTGGTTATAATGTTCCTTTGTACGAATGTGTATTATGTTATAAAATTTGGAAAGGGCCTTTGGACATTTTAGAAGAAGGGTCAGTGCCTAGTAAATGTATTGTAGAGTATTGTTGTTGTAACTGTTGAAACTTTGGTTTGTTTGGTTATCATGTGAAAGATGAAATTTGATTACCGCTTGGTTATGGGATATTCTAGTGAATTTTAACCCTTAGTATAGTAGCGGGGCTTGTCCCATGTTATTACTCTCTTGCTCCCTAGTCATGGTTCAATAGAGATAGTATGTCCCTTTGATTTGTGCATCATGTTGGAATGAATTGATATAACCTTGTTTTGTTTCCGCAAACGAGTACTGTTAAACTTTGCTCTTGAGTTAAAATGTTGAGTTGTAAATCCTCCTAAGGCTTAGTAGCAATGAGTTGTAAGCACTATAAAGTGAGCTGGATAATCCTGATAAAAGTTAAACTAAAAATTTATATATATGAATATACTATGTAGATGTGATCTACTTGATAACCTTTGAGACCTGGAACAATCAAGAGGAAACTATCTTTTGTAACGAAATATGATAACTTATTATTATTTTTTTTTTATTCAAGCCAAGCTAATAAACATTATCCTTTTATGGTGAAATCTTAAATGACCTCATGGTGAAAGCAATGGTTAGATTTTAGAAGATGATAGGATTTAATAAGTAGGAGGGAAATTGATTAATTAAACCTTAAATCTCTCTCTATCGTTTGGAATGTTCTCCTTTGTCAAACTTAATTAAGTAAAGTCTAGATGGAACATTTAACCAATCTTGATAAACTCTTAACCTCAATAAAAGACTGATAGTAAACAATGTGACCCTGAAGCTAAATTCTGTTGTCCTGTTCTGTTAACCCATGCCTTAATTCATGGTGATATTTCTTAAGCAAGGTCAAAATTTAATCCTTAAACAAGAAGGCTATTGTTATGAACCCTAAGCGGTACTTTACACTCAATCGGAGCTTATGCCTTCACCTGTGCAATAGAGTTGTGGAACATGTGTTAGTGGCTTGAGTAAGATTAATTAACCTTGTAAGAAATGGAAAATGTTCTAAAATCAAATGAATAAGAAAGATTTGGACATCAAATTGATGATCCTAGTTTAGAAAGCTTGGCCTTAAGTTATTTAGTCAAACAGTTGAAAAGAAAGAAGTTCTTCCTTGTGAAAAGAATTGTGTGAATCGTTACATGAAATTTTATAAGAACGTAAGTTAAGAATTAAGAGACACTTTAGTAAACAAGAAAATTTAACAAGAAATTCCTCATGGGATGCCCTAACTGTAAGTGTGTTTTTTGGTTGGACTCCAATGTTGTCTGTCAAGAAGAGAAAAGTAGATTGTCCTTGATAGGTGTGAACGTTTCCGTGCTGCCTTTATGGTCATCCTTGTATCAGGTTGTTCACAGTGTTAGTTGTATCCTTGGTGACGACTTGTTGCGTCATGTTATGTGTCAGGCAAGTTCAGTCAAAAAAAAATTATCCTGTATTTCACTGTGTTGTCATTGTGTTGGTATTTTTGGTGTGTTACATTTGGTATCAGAGCGTAGGTTCATGCTCTCGAACCTATGGGCCGGATTGGTGTTATATGATGATGTTACATGGCGGTGGTGGTGTTACATGATGATACTGCATGATGATGATGATGTTGCATGATGGTGGTAGATATTGGAAGAGTAATGTGCTTTAAACGTGATGTGATTATTGTCGTAATTGTGATATTGTGAATGCACATTATGGGTATGTCACCTTGTGCGTGTTTGTGATCATGTTGATATGTTTGGGGATGGGAGTATTCTCTCTCCTTCTTGTGGATTCTAGGAAGAGTTCACGTGTGAATTATTGTTTGTGATGTGTGAAAAGAATTCTAATGTGGATGACGTAGTGTTGGAGCATTGTGGCATATTGTGATATGTGAGTGTATCAATGTGTTGTATGACTAGTTGATGTTAAAAGAAACGAGTTGTATCATGATGTTTTTACCATGTTCTGAAGAAATGTGTGTACCACCTTGCTATGTTGCAATGGATGTTATGTTGTGATGTACTATGTTCATCGTATGTATGACTGTGCAAATAGGTAATGCTTCATGTTGTGATTTTGGGTCATACGGTGAGTGTATGAACCCTATCGTATGGTGATTATGCTTTGGGTACAGAATGTGGTAAAGTGATGTGTTACGCTCAGTGAATGTATAATCGTGATCTACCCTGTATGCATACCATATGTGAGACGTTATGGTAGTTATGTGTGTACCACCGTTATGTTAGTGATGTTGTTGTATGTTATGTTATGAACCTTACGCTAACCGATCCTGAGGGAAATCGGTAGAAGTGTATGTTGAGAGTGAGGAATGGTGTACCATGGGTCAATAACTCGAGCTAAAACTCGGTTTAGTAGATAACATGTGATTCTTTCCTCTCTCCCTATGTGGTTGTATGTATGCAACCTTAGTGTATCTATGACTATGTTTAGCCTTGTCGAAGTGGTGGCGGGATGATTCAGATGGAGGTGATGACAGTTGTATTATTGATATGTATTTTACGAGCTGAGGCTCGATGTTCCGAGTGCTAGCAACTCGTTGAGTACCCCTTTGGTGGCTAGATAAGGCCACACAGTTATCGTAATGTGACATTATTATAAGTTGATTTTATTCGTAAATTGAGCTTTTACTTTATTTTGCAAGGACCAGCATCTTTTCTTGATTGCAATGCTTTACAATTTGGGCATTTCCTTGGTTTGTGGCACTAACATGGGGATTTTGATACTAACTTTGGCTATTTGGCCATTTATTTTAGCTTGATTTGGGGTCTTCTTTTAAATTTGGAATTCTTACCGCCTTGCCCAAGGCTTGTACTTTGCCACTTGGCACTTTGATTGGATTGTTGTGCTGGTTCTATTGTCGTGATGTGTGGAATAGGGTCATAGGATGCACCATGGATTGGTTGGACCTATGGACCCGCTTCGTTGTATGGGGGTACGCCCCAAGGGGTACATATAACTAGCGGGTTGTTGAACCACGCGTTATTATGTCACTTGGGTTAGGAGTGTTCGAACTCTATGTGTCTTGGACCATAGGGACAACCGGCCTCCTTGAGGGAGGCATAAGAGTTTGAGGGAGGCATAAGAGACATAAGAGACAAGTTGAGGGAGGCATAAGAGTTTGAGGGAGGCATAAGAGACTTGAGAGGGAGGCATAAGAGACTTGAGGGAGGCATAAGAGTTTGAGGGAGGCTTATGATATTTGTCTGTATGGTTGATGTTTCAGGATATATGTTGAGTTATTGTGATGTTTGGTAGTGGTCTTTTGATGTATGTGTTACTCATGTCAGATGGATATGTGTTGTGATGTTGTGGTTATGTCATTGATTCCCTTGTGGACACTATGTACCTGTAGCATTGGTTTGGTGTTATGTGAGTTTTTCATTGATGCAAATTGAGGAAATGTCTGGTGGATTGTAGTACTCTTTTGTTTGAGTATTTTGGTATGTCAGTCATTGATGTGTGATGAGTACTATGTTATGTGGACTGTGCCTATTCTATTCCGTATTTGAGTAACCTTTTGTGGTGTAATACAATCTTGAAGTATATACTTGTGTACTTGTGAATCTGTAGTGTCTTGTGAACCTGATAGGGTGTTGTGTTAGCAGTTCATGTTGGGCACCCACAATAAGGAATAAATCAAAACTCTTCAATGATGATATTTTTCTTTAAAAAAGAAACTAAAACTAGAAATAATGATAATGGAAAGAGACTAATGAAATGATGAACAAGAAAGAACTGCCAATCTTCACAGAACATTGAAAGTTAAAAATTCTACCAAATGTTCCTAAGGCTACCTTGTGACCGTGCTTTAATCAACTAAAATTTTAAACCATAGGGTGTGTTTCTTCTTTATCTATCCCTTGTTGCGTACCATTTCCTTTCCTCTGTGTAATGTCGCATCGAGGACGATGCTTTCTTAAGGGGAGGAGAATGTAATGCCTCGCTGGACATTGGAGCCTTTTTTTTTCTACCTGCCACCTTGGCCGACTGTACTGGCTGCCGCGTTTTCTTCCTTGGACCGCGTGTGGTGGTTGGGAGGTGTCTTTCCTGGTTGCGTGGGACAGTGGGAGTCGGTGGAGTGTGGGGCGCATCTCCTTTTATTAAATTTTTGGATCTGCAAATCTTCTGTTGACTCCACCTGCTGTCACGTGGTCTACCTACTGTTCTGCCCAAAACCACGAATGCTTGTTGCGCTCCATCAAATGCTGAAACAGATGAATTGCTTCAGTGTGTTCTGGACAGTGGATTCGTTGATGGTGAAATGAAGGTCTGTCACCCTGGTGTTGCGTGAGAGGGTTTGGATCCTCAAAATCGTGTTGTGCAGGCAGTCTCAGTGGAGCGCAGAACCGAAATCCTCCTAGGAAAGTGCCGTGAGGAATGCGCTTGGCTTTATGCAGCAGCTACAGGGTCGACAGGTAAACTTATCTCAGAAAATCAGTGGCCCAGAGAGAGCTGAGTGCGACAGCTGCTACAGGGTGAGCTCAAGGAACCGTTGGTGTTGATCCTGATGTTCTGGTTGCACGTGACCAGTCATGATCAGTTGTTGCAAGATCTTGCAGCTGTAGCAGAAAAATGAGATAAAGTTTTAGTTGAGCTGTCTTTCCTTTTCATTTTGGAAAGTCGCTTCTGTCCAGGTGACGAATCTAACATGGAAGAAGCTCGGTCAAACCTTGAGGCAAGTTTTGCAATGAGGCTGAGAGTGCGTTCACTGCTGTTTCTAGTTCCGACCAGAAGTTATTCCAGCGCCTAGCCCATGGGTTTGTTATGGTGGTTATAGATGAAGCTACAAGCTAGGGAAGTAGGCGTGTTACTTCCACTTTCCTTGGGAGCTGTAAGGTGTGTTCTTGTTGGGGATCCACAGCAACTGCCTGCAGCAGTAAATAGCCAGTGAACGGGCTTGTTACAGTTGGTGGAAGCCTATGTGAGCATTTCCAGCGAGCAGGTTGTCCAACTATGTTGTTTTCTGTGCAATACCAATGTATCCTCTGAGTCGGGACTCTCCTTCAAGACATTCCTGTCAGAATCGACCTTGTGACAGTGAGAGAGTTACCAGGAGACCTGATGAAAATTATTGCAAGGATTCTTTTATGAGACTTTACTTGTTTTGCGTTGTAACTCATGGAAGAGAATCTCTTAGGCGTGGATCTGTATCATGTCAGAATATTCCTGAAGCACAATTTGCCTTGCAACTATATGAGCATCTTCTACGAGTCACTAAGTTGGCAGGCATAAAGGGTGCTGTTGGAATTATCACACCTTACAAGCTACAGCTGCAATGTTTGCACCGAGAGTTTGATGTTGTCCCCAAATCTGATGAAGGAAAAGGTTGTGTATCAATACGGTAGATGCCTTTCAGAACCAGGAGCGATGTAATCATTATGTCTTGTGTCCGAGCTTCAAACCATGGTCGGTGTTTAGCTTTCTAGCACAAGTGCTCTCGGACTGAGTGGTAAGCAGTTCGACTCTCACCCCCAAAGCAGCTGCATGGAAGCAATCTAGTGTTTGGACAGCCACCTATTGCATTCTTCTAGTCGTGCCTTCAAAAGGGAATCCTGGTGTGGTATATTGCAAGAAAAGACCAGTGAAGCAGAGGATAAAGCGGAAGGCATGTGGCTGTAGCAGTCCCTGCTGGATGTTCACGACTGGTGGATGCGTTAAAACAGGCAAGATAGACTAACCATATACATAATATGCTAGTATCTAATAACCTCTTGAAATGAAACTTTTTCTTTCTAGAAATTGGTTTAAATCTGTGATTTTGTGGATTTGCGTTCAGTACATGGTTAACATTTTGTTACTTCTGGATTTGCCTCTGTTGGTTGTTCTTGTTGACGTGATCAACCCATTTATATATATAAAACAAACAAAGGTTCTCAGTGTATGCTTTGATTGATCATATGAAATATATATATATATATATATATATATATATATATATAATTTTAAAGTTACTTCCTTCTGCAAAAATGTCGTTGTTTCTTTTGTGAACCTGGGTATGTAATCACCCCTAGAACGTTGCAGCGTAGACTAGTATTGGTTTCCTGTTATGTTGTTGCCCTAGAGGAAAACATACAGTTAAATTATTATTATTATTTTTATGATAAGCGTGATTATGCACTTCGTGTATTGTGCAAATTATTAGGGCTTTTGGAAATTAGAAGTTCAATATATATGCTTGTTAAGAAGGAAGTTTTGGGCCGAAAATATGTCCTGGGTTGATAGAAGGGCATAAATTATTGATAGAACCCCATTTTGATTCTACTCTTTCTATGAGTAAAATTTGATAAAATTAATGACCTTTATGGTGTTAAGATATGGTATGTTGATGATTCCTTGTGTGATCGATTTAATCATGTATAGACATAATGCCTTGATGGAGTAAGGTAATATCTTTCACGGTTCGTAAAAGTTAAGGTTTTCATCAACTGCTTAAGGTAACATGAAGTTCCTTAATTTAGTCAAACTTGTTTTGTACTTCCTTCTTGATGAGTGACCTTTCATTGCAAATTTAGAATGATTGTGATGGAAGGTCGTGAATATATTTTGTTGTCAAAAAGGGAAAAGAAGTTATGGAATAGTTTGTTTATGTGTCGAACGTAATAATTGTGATTACATCGTTATAGAAGTTCGTTATTGGAGGATATCTATCTTCAATGGTATATTATGTGTTTAATCTCTGCATAGGTTACCATAAACTTAGTGATGAGATGTAAATTAAGGAGAGTTGAGAGACCTTTTCCTTTGTATACATCGTTTATGATATTAGGAAGTGAGTTGATGTCGGAAAATTTCAACCAAGTCTAGATTCATGGCTATGTTCCTCTAAAACGGGAGGATTATAAATCTAAGGTATTATGAAAATTGCAAGGATGTGTTTAGAATGCTAGATTGCCTACTCAACTTGGGTATTAATGAGGCTTGTCGCTATTCCGGCCCTGGTTATGTTCAGTAGGTAAGCTGTTAGGCAATACCTATCTTCCGGACATTCTTACCGTCCTTTCCACTCATCCTTATTAGCTATGAAGTCACTTATTACCTAAGATATAATGGTTGTGGGTTTGAATATAAGATTTTCATCCTTTAAACCTTTTTGATTACATGATGGAACTTTGTTTTTACCCTCGTTGTTCGTTTATAGCCTATTAGGCCTATGGCCCTACGGAACGATTCCAAAACTATATTCTTTTTGGCAGCTAAGATCGGGTCTGGTTTTTTATCTTTTGTCTTCACCTTGAGAATGTGGATTGATGGGTTACACTTTAGATTTCAATCACGTAATCTACGGGATTATATGATTGAAATCCTAATACTCTCAACTCTTGTGTCTAATCATTTAAATTTCATAGTCTTGCGTATTTGGTTGTCAAACTTTTATAGTTTTAGAGGTATTTTCATAACTAAAACTTATGGTTTTCTTCTTAGTTGATATGTTGAAAATTACATCTTGTTTCAAAAGGTTGTTAGAGGTTAGAACTTTGATCCATTTCCTGAAATAGAATGTTTCCTTTCATGGTATTGTTAGCTAGTAGCTTATTGTTGCTATGTATAGTCTTATCTTGCTCAGTTCTCGCGAACTGACTCAGGTTATTAATTGTTGCAGATGGCTTACGTGGTTAGATGATGGAAAGACTTGTAGATTATTGCATCAATCTTGGTTATAATGTTCCTTTGTACGAATGTGTATTATGTTATAAAATTTGGAAAGGGCCTTTGGACATTTTAGAAGAAGGGTCAGTGCCTAGTAAATGTATTGTAGAGTATTGTTGTTGTAACTGTTGAAACTTTGGTTTGTTTGGTTATCATGTGAAAGATGAAATTTGATTACCGCTTGGTTATGGGATATTCTAGTGGATTTTAACCCTTAGTATAGTAGCGGGGCTTGTCCCATGTTATTACTCTCTTGCTCCCTAGTCATGGTTCAATAGAGATAGTATGTCCCTTTGATTTGTGCATCATGTTGGAATGAATTAATATAACCTTGTTTTGGTTCCGCAAACGAGTACTGTTAAACTTTGCTCTTGAGTTAAAATGTTGAGTTGTAAATCCTCCTAAGGCTTAGTAGCAATGAGTTGTAAGCACTATAAAGTGAGCTGGATAATCCTGATAAAAGTTAAACTAAAAATTTATATATATGAATATACTATGTAGATGTGATCTACTTGATAACCTTTGAGACCTGGAACAATCAAGAGGAAACTATCTTTTGTAACGAAATATGATAACTTATTATTATTATTTTTTTATTCAAGCCAAGCTAATAAACATTATCCTTTTATGGTGAAATCTTAAATGACCTCATGGTGAAAGCAATGGTTAGATTTTAGAAGATGATAGGATTTAATAAGTAGGAGGGAAATCGATTAATTAAACCTTAAATCTCTCTCTATCGTTTGGAATGTTTTCCTTTGTCAAACTTAATTAAGTAAAGTCTAGATGGAACATTTAACCAATCTTGATAAACCCTTAACCTCAATAAAAAGACGGATAGTAAACCATGTGACCCTGAAGCTAAATTATGTTGTCTTGTTCTATTAACCCATGCCTTAATTCATGGTGATATTTCTTAAGCAAGGTCAATATTTAATCCTTAAATAAGAAGGCTATTGTTATGAACCCTAAGCGGTACTTTTCACTCAATCGGAGCTTATGCCTTCACCTGTGCAATAGAGTTGTGGAACATGTGTTAGTGGCTTGAGTAAGATTAATTAACCTTGTAAGAAATGGAAAATGTTCTAAAATCAAATGAATAAGAAAGATTTGGACATCAAATTGATGATCCTAGTTTAGAAAGCTTGGCCTTAAGTTATTTAGTCAAACAGTTGAAAAGAAAGAAGTTCTTCCTTGTGAAAAGAATTGTGTGAATCGTTACATGAAATTTTATAAGAACGTAAGTTAAGAATTAAGAGACACTTTAGTAAACAAGAAAATTTAACAAGAAATTCCTCATGGGATGCCCTAACTGTAAGTGTGTTTTGTGGTTGGACTCCAATGTTGTTCTGTCAAGAAGAGAAAAGTAGATTGTCCTTGATAGGTGTGAACGTTTCCGTGCTGCCTTTATGGTCATCCTTGTATCAGGTTGTTCATAGTGTTAGTTGTATCCTTGGTGACGACTTGTTGCATCATGTTATGTGTCAGGCAAGTTCAGTCAAAAAAAAATAATCCTGTATTTCACTATGTTGTCATTGTGTTGGTATTTTTGGTTCTCAAACCTCCTGGACAGATTGGAGTAGTGAGGATTTTTCATGGTAGTGGTTGATATTAGAAGATTAATGTGATATATGTTGTGATGTGAACAAAGTTGTAATTGTGATATTATGAACACAAAGGTCATGAATGTCACTTAGTGCGTAATTATAATCATGTTTATGTGCTTATGATAAGAGTATTCACTCTCCTTTTCATGGATTCTATGAATATTTCATGTGTGATGTACTTCCGTGTTGTGTGTAAACAAAATGTTATAGTGGATTGTGGAGTGTTAGAGCATTTTGGCATCATCTGATATGAAGGTGTATTGATGTATTCTATGACCAAATTGATTTAAAGTGAATAATATTGTATCGTGATGTCATCACCATGTTGTGATGAATAATGGTAATTGGATATATGTTGTAATGTTAGACATTGTGTTCCTCATACCTATAATTAGTGTAATATGTGATGGTTCATGTCGTGATTCAGGGGAATATGCTAAGTGTGTGATCCCTATTATACAATGATTGCACTTTGGGTGTAGAATGTCGTAATGTGATGTATCACAACCCGTGAAAGTAATGATTATGTTATATCATGTATGTATACAATGTGTAAGATGATATGGTTAATGTGTGTGAATCACCATTGTGTTAGTGATGTAGTTATGTGTTATGTTGTGAACCGTACACTTACCGATCCTAAGGGAAATCGGTAAAGGTGTATGTTTGGAGTGAGGAAATGTGTACCATTGAATAGTCACTCAATCTGAGTATGAGTTAGGAAGTGGAGTCTTACATAGGATGAAAATCAAATTTTGTTTGTTTGGTAGGTATGGAAATTTCTCAACGGGTGTCATACATATTGTGTATTTCGGACACCTTAGGCTGAGTAGTTGGGATCCTATACTCCTTTCTCTCTCCATATATGGTTATCATATGGATTCAACCTAAGTGTATTCATAACTATGTTGAGCCTTGTTGAAGCGGTGGCAGGATGATTCAAATAGAGATGATGACAACAAGTATTATTTGATATGTTATTTTATGACTTGTGGCTCGATTTCTGAGTGTCAGCAACTCATTGAGTACCCCTTTGGTAGCTGTATAAGGAAACAGATTTATCATAATGTCTTATTCCTATATACGTATTTTATTCATAAACTAAAAAATTTCTCTTTCTTGCAAGAACCAACAATTTTCTTGATTGATATGTTCTTATATTTTTCACATTTTATTTCGTTGTTACACTAACATGCGAATTTTTGCACTAACTATGGATAATTGGCCATTTTTTTTATTTGATTTAAATTTTATTTTTTAAGTTTAAAATTCATGTAGCCTAGCCCAAGGCTTGGGATTTTTGTCACTTGGCATTTGAAATGGGTTGTTATGCTGGTTTTAATGTCGTAATGTGTGAAATAGGGTCATGGGATGCATCATGGAGTGGTTGAACCTATGGACCAACTTCATTGTATGGGGGTACGCCCCAAGTAGTTACAGATTGCTGGCAGGTTTTTGAACCATGAGTTATTATGTCACTTTGGTTAGGGGTTTCTTGACTCTATGTGCCTAGAGCCATAGGGTGACCAGCCTCTTTTAGGGAGTGAAAATTAAAATCATTCTTTATGTCATTTCTTGAGGGAGGCATAAGAGTTTGAGGGAGACATAACATATTTTTACGTGTTTGATTGATGCTTGGGAGGTATATGGAGTTCTTCATGTTATTTTGGTCATGTTTTGTGATGTTGAGGATTGATTCTCCTTATTGAGGGTATGTTGTGACTCCATTTGACACTATGTAACTACAGTTATTTTCCAAAGTTCTGTGAAATATTTATATGTATATCAGTTGGGAATTCCATGTTGTAGTAGTCTACTTATGTTACGAGTATTTTTACGTCAATGGAATGAGTAATTTGCACTATGTTGTGATGGTTATGCATGTTCTTTCCATGGTTTAGATGAGTTCTTGTGATGTGATATAATTGTGTAGGTACATATCATGATGTCTTGTGAACCATTAGTGTTGTGTTTGGTCTTTTTGGGGGCACTGTGATGTCATTTGTTATTGGGAACCCATGAAAATAAATAAATGGAAATCTTAGGAAATTAAATATTAAGAAATTTATATTAATAAACATTGTTAAAGGAAAAGACTAAGTAATAAAGTAAAAGAGAACTGCCAATCTTCACCGAACATTAAGATATCACTAAGACTTGCACTCTTCTTTGTGGTCATGATTTGGCAACACAAATTATCTCCGCTAGTGACATGAATTTTGATTTCTCTAGCTCACTTGTGAGTACCTCTTATAATATTATCCTTGTTTCGCATCAAGGACAATTCTCTTATAGGGGAGGGAAATATAGTGCCACATCAAAAAATAATAATAATGTAAATTAAATATGGTTGTTGAATGGGGAGTGGTGTGTGCTGGTAATGTCATGTGGAAGTAATTCTAGAAAAGTATGGGTGGCTATTCAAACCTATCATTTTACCTACATAATGGTAGAAGTTTTTTATTTAAGATGGAGAGGCATTTATCACGTCGGAACTCAAATTAAAATTACAATTTAGCATTAGTTGGATAATTGCAGTGTTTAGATTTTGATAGAGGATTGTGCTAACATAGAGATCCCACCAATAGCAACCCCAAGTTAGTAGCATTAGGAGTTAAACCAACCTTAGACGAGTTCTGTTAAGTTGAAAGAGATATAACTAATTGATAAGTGGTTGGGAAATTTTAATCTCCGCAAAATATATAGAGGTGTTAGAAAGTGCATTATTTCCTTCAGGCACTCACTCCGCTCCATGAAACCAATCTTATGAAGGTTTTTAATTTGATTTTGAATTTACAATGACCCTGGTTGATCTTATGCAATAGGGACATTTTTATGTGTGCGTACATGACTATTGGGTGAAGAAATATGGTTATGTTGAGTGCTAGGAACTGTGAATAACACAGAAAGGAGATTCATTGTTTTGTAGTCTAAAGGATATTATATTGGGATATGTTTTAGGTAGTGGTCTTATCGACTTGTATGCCAAATACAGATGCATAGATATTGCACACAAAGTGTTTGATAAAATATTAGATGCAAATTTTGTTACATAGATCACAATGATATCAAGATATGCTGATAATGAAACTTCTAATGATGCCTTGAAATAATTTCATTTGATGAAATTTGGAGGTGAATATCCTAACTGGGTAACCATTGTGATTGTTTTTGCCACTTGTGCTCAAATATAAGCTTTGCAATAAGGAAATGAAATCCAACAATATGTATTTTTGTTTGGATTTGAGACCATCATTTCTATTGGATCCACACTTATATATATGTATGCGAAATGTGGTGGCATCAATATTACTGGTCATGTGTTCGACAAAATCATCCATAAAAATGTATTTTCATGGAGTGCAATAAATTTATGTTTTGGTATGTGTGGGAAGAGTGAAGGTGCACTAGAATTATTTTATCAAATGTAATATTATGGTCTTTAACTAGATTTTATAGCGTTTATTTGACTTCTTTCTACATGATGGACCTTCTTGGTCAAGCTGGGAAACTACACAAAGCTCAAAAGTTAATTAAGAATATTCCATTAAATCTCAATTCTTGTGTGTGGGGATCTATGCTCAATTCTTAAAAAGTTCATGGCAATTTAGAACTAGCACAGATGGCATCCAAGTGGATTTTTTAACTAAAATCTGAAAAATGAAGGAAAATCAAAACTAATATGGCTCCAAAAATGCTTGTGAACTGCTTGATGAGATACTATTCTATTGCGTGATTCTACTGGTCATGACTGTGGATTGCTTGGAGCCCTCGCATACCCTGCTTCACTCATTGTTTTCAGGCATGGTCTCCTTACCATAATCCTTTTTTTATTAATTGTCATATAATTTGGTTCTTCGTGTAAAATGTAATAGAAATATTAAGCCATTTGGTAAATATACAATTGGGCCTCTTAATTTGAATGTTAGTGTAGAACAATAAACCCCCCAACCTTGTCATTTCGTTACCGATTAGTAATTTTACAAGCTACCGTAGTTGCTATTATCCATTTTTTCCCTTCAAGTAAAATGGAAAAACACAACCTTACACGTAGAGAAAATTGAAGGAAAAGTTCGGCCATGGGAGCTCACATTTTGATTCTAAAAATGAGGTTACAGGTGCGATCGAAAATGGAAATGCAAGGTCCACAAATGAATTTCCAAGTGAACATCGAAGGATATCGGAACTTGAGAGAAAATAATGGATACCCAACCCTAAAGTTTTCAAACTTCGGGCATTCAACATTTCAAAGACAAAGCTAGACGAAAAGGGAAACAATAAAGTCTGAAATGTTGAAGTCCAAATTTTGTACTTCTAGATTTCGGAGTTTCGGAGGTCTTCATGAGCATGGAAAGGTGAACAATTCCTCAGGCCTAAAAGGGAAAATGCCAGAAAACCTGAAAGTCTAAAATTTCAGAATTTCAGGTTTCAGAGTTTCAGAGATAGGAAATGATCGGTTGGAAGTTAGAGAAAAAGCTCAAAATCCCGAAAGTGTGAAGTCCAAAAGGGTTTAGATTTCGTACGTTAAACTTGGTTTAGAGGTCAACGCGATCATATTTTAAGAATTTCAGAGGTCCCGATTTAAGAATCTCAGAGTTCGGGGTTTGGGAGTTTTGGAACTGTCAAGGAAATTTGGTGATGAATAGTGCCTTAGGCCCGAACAAGAAAATTCCCAAAACCCCAAAATTCTGAAACTCAGACTTTCGAGTTTTGGAGATAGGAAATGATTGGTTGGAAGTTAGAGTAAAATCCTAAAATCTCGAAAGTCTTAATTCCAAAAGAGTTTTGATTTTGGAGGTCAAACTTTGTTTTGGGGTCAACTCGGTGATATTTTATGACTTTTGAAGGTCCTTATTTAAGAATTTCGGAGCTTAGGGTTTCAGAGTTTCGGAAATCTCAAGGTGATTCAGCGATGAATAGTGTCAAAGTTCCAAAAGGTGAAAATTCTAAAACCTGAAGTAAAAATTCAGAAGTTTGAGGTTTCAGAGTTTGGGGGTTCAGAATTTCGGAAGTTCTAAATTTCATATCTTAATTTAAGTGAGACTAAGTTATTCAAAATGAAGAAATACTATCCACCATTTTAGGGTTACTTCTAGGTTTCTCACCTACCACAATGATGAAGTATGGGCTTCCTTTCTTGCCCAACAAGGCATAGTACATGGAGGTATGGGTTTTTCAATGGCACCCATCATTGTTGTAGGTGAATTCAATGTAATTTTTTGTGGTCTAAACAAGAATTCGAATTCTTCTCTCCCCCTTCTCTCATTCTTCCTAGATATTATAAGGAGGGTCATTGTTCTAATGTTGGGAAATTTTTCTTTGTACCCTCCCTTCTTCTCTTGTGTACAAGTGAATTTGTGGAGTTCAAACCTCGCATTATAGATGTAATTAAATTTTTTGCCTCTTGGGCCACTGTAATGCATTGTATCAAATTTATTGATAAATAATATAAGTATGTGGATGAATTTCAACCCTCTCTTGTGTTCATTGCTTCCATCTGATCCCTTATTGCAATCGTGGTTATCTATGCATGGTTATTGTGTTGAATATTTTATGGTTTTTACTTAATGGTGAATGAATTGGTGAGAAAAAAATGATCTGTGTTGATGTTATTTAGCATTCCATTGGTGCATCACCTCTATTAGTTTAGGTTTAATTTTTTGTAATCTTCTTAACCTTGTCTCCTTGGCAAGTTAGACTAGATTTTAGGTGGATCCTCTACAATTTGTGTGTGTGCATCAGAATAGATGAATAGGAACTAACCTTCATCTGGAGATATTTCCTGATTGTAAAGTCCCACACTTTGGGGAAAAGATCCATGTTATGCAATCACACTGACAATATTAATCCTTTGAATTGCAAACAATCAGGGGTGTTGCGATTACGCATTAATAGTTGCTACCACAACCTTCTACATTGTTAGACCTAGGGTATCGAAATTAGGTGTTCATGTCCATTGGTATTGGCGAGAAGTAGATGAGTCGTCAACTAAAACAACCTTTTACGTCTACCATACTATGTTAGAAAAGTTCAATTCCCAGAGACATGTAAAACAACCCTTTAAGTCCCGTATAAGAGATGTCAAGCATCGTACATGTTCCTTGTTATGTAGAGAGTCATTTCAAGAATTATCTTGACCTTGTTTTACAATTTTCACTCTCTTCATTTAATCTCTTGGAGCCTTGTTACTCTATTTTTCACTTGTAGGAAGCTCCCAAAACTAAAAAGCCGGGTTTAGTATCGACTCACTATTTGAACCCTGAACAACGAAATGCTTATCCTCCCTTAAAAACCTCTAGTAGTTTTACTAGACAATTTCTTGGACCCTATAGTTTGGGGGAAAACACTCTTCTTAATAGTTTGGCAAATTAATTTTTTAGGCCTCCAGTCGTAGTTTGACTAGGTCAAACTGGAATAATTACGACTGGTAGTTATAGAAAACCCATCGTCGTTTGAGAACCATTCCCCAGTTCTGATTTCCATCACTTCCTCTAAATTCTTGGTGTATAGGAGGACATGTATAAACTTACATGTGGTTTGTTTTCTCATTGGAAGAACATGTTTGAAAGTGGTTTCTTATCCTCTTAGCCTAAATTGAACATTTTTGCAACTAACAAGAAAACATAAACAAAAAGTTGTAGGACCCTTTTCGGGTACCAAACAACTACAGAAACTTGATGACTCATGAAAATAGATTATTTGGAACTCTATCGTGTGGCTTATTATGCAAAATATAACTTTTGGGAAAATACTGTTTCTCTCTCTTCCCTACCTCTTTCTCTCTCCTTGGTTAAGAAATGTAGTGAAATGAAATGAAAAAAATGCGTCTCTAACCCTCTCCTTTCAGAATTCAAATTAGCATTCATATTATTATGTAAATGGGAAACTAATTTTTTTAATTATGTTAGATCTAGGTGGATGCCATGCTAACGAGTTATCATGCTGATGTCTTGCTCACAGGGTTTTCCGGGATGGAAGTGAGATGGCGAAAAGGCATGCTGTAATTCATTGTTTATTATTGTAATTTATATATGTTATTGGAAAATTTTTATATGTATAATGTATTACCATGTTACATAAATGTATATTTGAAATTTGGTAATATGTATGAGATGCTAGTTTTAGGAATGCCTTGGCAAATGTGCATTTAATTATAGGTGTCATTTTGATTCATATTTACGTATAGTAAAAATAATTGCATATGTATGTTGAATGAAATTGAATTTAATATCTTATAGTGCATTATTGTTGTGAAATTTATGATGAAATATCTAAATTGTTATTTTATTTAAGTAGAAAATATAGAAAATAAACCTAATTATAACAGTCAACCTTAGTTTAAAACATGTTCATATCTACCCTTCTCACATGATCTTTCGTAACAAATAAGGAACCAAAACTTTAGAATTAACTTAAATCTCTAAACGCATTGACATCTTCTTGCTTAAGTTAAAAGATCCCTAGTTTGAGTTATTTCCATTGCCTATATGTTTAGTGACATCGTTGTGGACCTGCCAATTAGGAATAACCTGGTCAAACTTTATCTAGTGTATGTGGTTCCCTTCCAGGATTGGAAATCATGCATTCGGTAAGGAGAATGTATTCTCTTGAGGGTCGATGACATGTTGAGTGGAGAAGACCACCTTGAAAGTCACCTTAAGAGTCATTGTTCAAAGAAATGACTATGCAGTACAACCTTACCATATATGGAGTAACTAAAAACAACACTTCTTTAGTATCCTAGTATACTACAAGGTCTTATGAAGTTATATCTAGAAATTAAGTTCATGATCGAAATAATTCCTTATCGGATCCTGACGACACAAATGGGACAACTCAAATAGTTTTTCTATGAACTTAAACTCTTATTAATGATCTCTTTAGTTCAACACAGATAAATGTGTTACCTTTGTTACTAAAAACATAACACCTTGGTCTTTCATGAAGTTTGTTTATCATAAATAATATGTCCTCTCACCTTAAACTCATATGTAGTTTGTGCATACACCCTTAGGTGCAATTGGAATTAATCAAAACCTTTGTTTATTAAGGTGTTAACTTGCGGGTGGAAATAGTACATAACTCTTAGAAAATGCAATTATATTATAAATAAATTGAATTCAGGGAAGTGAAGAAAATTACAAACTCGTCTCCTTACCCCATGTGCATAGTTACCCTTCGTAACCTAGTGAGTGGACAAAAACCAAACAAAGGTAGTAGGTGATATTCCTATGATTTATCTCATGGTGGGATTTAAATGAAACAAGTGGATGTCTTGGTTACAACATGCATTTAATATTACAGTGTCGTTAATAGAAAAGAAATGAGATGTCTCATGCTAGGTTACATTCCTTGTAGTAGACAATTCATTACTGAAAATTATGTGTTATTTTGTTTACAATTGTTATAAAACAATGCCAATAATGAGACCATAGTGCGATGTAAGGATAAAACAAGATTTTAGGTTAGGAATAATTTCACTCTTGGAGTCCTTATAACTCAATTAGACATTTTCATGTGTTAAAATCAATATGAATTACCTTTAGTTAGATCAAACTTCGAGAAAACAAAAGATACATATATAAATTTAATCTAAAAAAAATTGGATGTGGAAATGTTGAATGGATTCAACAAATTATTGAGCTATATTAAGTATGATAGGGAAATAAAGATACCATGATCGAAGAATTTTTATAGGAAAATGTTATCTTGAATCTAAATCTCCCTTAAATCCTAAGATTTCTTTCTTGACATCTGTCAGATTCACTTGTGTAGCAAGGGTAAAATTTAAAAATTGAATAAAGGTTTAAGGAGCATAATCGTAACATAAGAATGAGAGAATTAGGAACTTTGTATGAAATTTGAAATATGGGAAATAATTATGTAAGTTATGGAGATTGTCATAAGGGATAAAGAGCCAACTTAAATGGTCAACCTGTAAGTTTAATGACAAATAAATTTAAGAATATGTAGGTGGAAAAAGGAGAAAATTATCCTTGCATAATAATGTTCTTGGAATGTTAATCGTAACTAAGATGTAATCATGGTAAAGATGTGTTGTGGGCTTGCCAATCCTTAGGTTCTTTTTTTTTTTGGTTGGGTCATTGGTAGCATTCGTTCATTGGGGAAAGTGTGACATCGACATGTATATGGTGTTTTCATGTGTCTATGTGAGTCGATGACTTGTGTAAGTGTCTTATGTGGTATTGTGTAATGAGCATTTAAAGTCAAAAAAATAAACTTTTTCTGGTATTTTTAATGTTATATTTGTGTGTGTAAAATGTGGGCATTACATTTGGTATCACAGAGCGAAGGTTCGTGCTCTCAAAACTTTGGGACAGATTGGAGGAGTGATTATTTTGTATGGTAGTGGTGGATATTGGAAGAGTAATGTGATATATGTTGTGATGTGAACAATGTTGTAATTTTGATATTATGAAGTCACATGTTTTGCACGTCACTAATTGTGTAATTGTTATCATGTTGATGTGCTTATGATGAGAGTATTTCACTCTCCTTTTCATGGATTCTATGAAGAGTTCTACATGTCGATAGCACTTCCTTGTTGTGTTTAAAAAGGAATGTTATTGTGGATTGTAGAGTGTTAGAGAATTTTGAAATCATGTGATATGAAGGTGTATTGATGTCTTGTATGATAAAATTTGTGTAAAGTGAATTATATTGTATCATGTTGTTGTCACCGTGTTGTGATGAATCATGTTTGTCACCATGTTGGAATTGCAATTGATTATATGTTGTAATGTTGGAGATTGTGTTCCTCATACGTATAATTTGTGTAATATGTGATGGTTCATGTCGTGATTTAGGGTCAGATGATGAGCGTATTATCCCTATTGTATATTGATTGCACTTTGGGTGTAATATGTGGTAATGTTATGTATCATAACTATGTAAAAGTAATGATTTTGTTCTACCCTGTATATATACCATGCGTACGATGTTATGGTTAATGTGTGTCAATCACCATTATGTTAGTGATGTAGTTATGTTTTATGTTGTGAGCCATACACTAATCGACCCTAAGGGAAATCGGTAAAGGTGTATGTTTGGAGTGAGGAAATGTGTACCATTGACCAGTCACTCCAGTCGAGTATGAGATAGGAAGTGAAGTCTTAGATAGGATGAAAAATGACTTTTGGTCATTTTGTATGTATTGCAATTGCTCAACGGGTGTTATGCATATTGTGTTTCGCGGATATCTTAGGCTTAGTAGTTGACGACCTATACTCCTTTCTAACTCCCTATATGGTTATCGTATGGATTCAATCTAAGTGTAGTTACCAATATGTTGAGCCTTTTCGAAGTAGTGGTAGGATGATTCACATAGAGATAATGACATTTTTGTTATTTTAGATGTTATTTTATGAGCTGAGGCTCGATGTCCAAGTTCTAGAAACTCATTGAGTACCCTTTTGGTGGCCATATAAGGCCACATAGTTATTGTAATGTTCTATTGCTATATATGTATTTTATTCAGAAATTTAACATTTTTCTTTTCTTGCAAGAACCAACAGTTTTCTTAATTGATATTTTGTTATATTTTGGGAATTTTATTTGGTTGTTACACTAACATGCAAATATTTGCACTAACTATAGCTACTTGGCCATTTGTTTTTCTTAGATTTAAATTTTCTTTTTAAAGTTTAAAAGTATTATAGCCTAGCCCAAGGCTTGCGATTGTTGCCACTTGGCATTTGAAATGGATTATTATGTTGGTTCTAATGTCATTATGTCTGGAATAGGGTCATGGAATGCACCATGGAGTGGTTGAACCTATGCACCCACTTCATTGTTGTAATGCCCACTCCTCTTCAACACTAAATGAACCATGTTATCAATTTCAAATTGATTATAATCTCAAACCTTGTTGTTTTATTCCAGTTAGCATACAAATAACATGTGTAGGACATTATGATTACTATTGTGTTTTGGTTGTTATTTTTACTATATGTCATACTGTGGACCCTGTTGGGAATTTAAGGATAAGATAATTAGCTAGAATGGTTGCCTTTTTATAAATTGATTGTGATATCATTCCTCTTTGATATTTTTTTGTTGTTTTTAGTTTATCTCTGTGAATGGATACATAGAAATTATTGCACATTATTACCAGTAGATATTAATAGACAAATGCCATTAACGCTTTGTGATATGGAAATTGAAGGATAGATATTACTATAACTGAACTGATTAACTATTGATATACATTAATTTGGGAAGACAATGATGTGTCATCAGCCTAGATATATAATGATATTTTTAATTTATTTGCATTGATTTTTATTACGATGTTCGAAGTTATTTTGTGACTTATTTGATATTGAAAAATGGGTGAAATGGTGAACGAGTGAAATTATTACATAAATTAGATGATTCGGTTGGTTTATGATCTTAGTTACAAACTGATGTATGAGTAGAATCAAAATGTTTTAAATTGGAGTAATTGTTGAATTACATGGTCTTAGCAATAGTAGCTATGATATTTAATGTGAAATTGATATGTAGATATAATAGTTTTATTAGTTCAACATAGTTAATATGGCTATGAGGCCAAAAGGGTATTGTGTGATTTGTTAGGGTAATTATATCACCACAAAAAATTACGGGGGATAGGAGACCAACAATGAAGGAATGTGGGGTATTAGAAACTAGTTACCATGGCAACTTGTGCAATGTTGTTGTCATGTTATTTGTTGTTAGGGGGTTCACATGGGGGGATAACCCTAATTGTGACCAAGGGGTTTATGTGTAGTTCTTTCCCTTTCTTTTATTTAATTTTGGTGTATGTGATTTAATTTGTGATGTAATTCCCTTTTATCATTAATTGGTTTATGTGTCTTAATTAAGTGAACTAATCATATTAATAAGATAATTTTGGATGTGACAAAAATGAGGCATTTATTAGAGTGGTTGGGTCTTTGGTTCTTGTGTTTATTAGTTGAGTGTATGTGGTTTTGAGTGTTGTACACTCTACATCTCCTTGGAAATTCGGATTTGGCCTTAAGGACCAATTTTTTAGGCTTGTGGAATAAGCTAAGCTTGCCCCACACATCTTAATTTCTTATACAAACCCTACCTATGGGTTGGGGGGTCAAAAATAGACCCGATTATGTTTTTTTCAAGGAAAAAAGGAGTTTAAATGTTCTTTCTTACATGTGTTTAATTTGTTGTCCTTAAAAGGGTGTGGGTTGGAGTGGTGTGTGTAAGAGGTTTGTCATACCTCTCAACCACCCATTTATTATGCCTTTTGGTATGGGTTTGAATTTGGTGATGTGGGATGTATAAGAAATGATGTGGCATCCTACATGAAGCCACATCATCTCCCTCTCCCACTTTTCTATTTATTGGAGTTTTTGGGAAGTATTGGGGGTTATTTACTTTTTTTGGACTTTCTCTTTTATGGGAGGCTTGTAATTTTGGAGAGATTTCTTAAGAATGGAGATTGGAGTGCATGGTGGTTGTTTAGGATTTTGGAAGGACTCGATCTTATTGTGTAATGATACTCTTCATTTATGAGGTAGATCTCCACCTTTGTTTTTACTTTTCTATTTTGTTGTGCTCTTATGTGTAGATGTTGACTGTTATATTGGTTATGATTGTTAGAAATAGAATTGATTCTTAGGTTGTGGGAGAAATGGAAATGGGGGTAAAACTTGAGGGAGAAATAAGAGAAATGTTATTGGGTATTTTATGAGGGAGTTGGGTTGGGATGTCCACCTCATTGATAAATATGTTTCGTGTTTATCTTGTTATTTTCTTGAGGGGGCCATAAGAGTGGTGTATCTTCTTGGAGGGAGGCATAAGAGTGTTGTGTGTATTTGATGGAGTTTTTTTAGGCTCACAGGTGGACACCCAAACCATTGGGAGGCATAAGAAGAACCCCCATGTTCCTATCTCCAACATGGCTTTGGTATGAAGCCTTTGTGTTCTGATATTTTTTGATTTGTTTCAAAATTGGCATTTTGTTATTTAATTGATTTTCTCGATTGAATGTGTATGTGAAAGCCATTTTTATTTTCCATGGTTGTCTAAATAATCCTCATTTATTCCTTGTTGGGGCTCGGGGGGCCAATGAGGGAAAAGGCTTCTCTGTCTCATTGGATATTTTGGTTGGGTGGAGAGTGTTGCCTACTCCCCCATATTTTGTGTGTATATCTTGATGAAGATGGTGGAACTCATTGCATGAAGTGATCTCTTGGAAAAAGACATGTGAAGTTACAGCTTGCAATTTTAATACTCCTCACCTTGTAAATTGTACCTATAGTAAGTTGGATGAAATCTTATACATTGGTTAGATTATTGTAAATTAACTATTATGGATTCCATTTATTTATCAAAATGGGAACCTTGTAACTATTTTGAAATGCAAGTAAAGATCCTTTAAGTATGAATGTTACCCAAGTTGAATGAAAATGGAGTGTTGATCATTTTGGCATTATTGGAAATCTAGTTTGAATGAGATAAACTTCCTTTGGGTATGTTTAATATTCACTTATTCAAATGATGTATAAGAGAGAACATATGGAATTGTTTTTTTATAGTATAATTTCCTTCTTGTTGCAATAGGATTTGAATTAAGACAATGGATGAAGCACAATTTAATATACCTTTAAAAATTTTGTATAAACAAAAGGGATGTGATAAATTGTTAAATTTGACAAATACACAAATTTGTGCACTATTATAATTGCTTAGGTGTAATTCAATCTTATTCATAAAATTTTATAATTGCAATGTTTAATTCCCCAATATTTTTGCAAACTCCTATTTTCAATGGGAAAATTGATTAGTAAATAAATATATGTATTATTACTAGATGTTTGATATATAATAATAATATTCTTTGACTACTTTCAAAATATAAATATCATTATATTAATATTATTATCAAGAATTAATATATTCATAGTATTATAAATATAAATACACACACACAGAGAGTAATGCCCCATTTGACATTACCCTAGTTTCTTTCTCTGACAACCCTATTGATAAGCATGGTAAGGTGGTGTGTGTGCTCCCGTTGACCATTAGTCGACCTTGAAATTGTCATAGAGAAGGATTAGAATTCTTTCTCTTCGTCTTGCCTTCTTGTGTCATTTTCGATGCTTCTAGTTGTGGGCCTCCACAACATCCTTTACAATTATCCTGATAAAGGAAAATCATGTTCTCGTTTGTTGAGCTTGTCGGTCAGTCATTAGTTATATGATTAATAATTATTTTAAGTTTTAAAAATAATAATATTATTATTATTACTTTATTTTTTTATTAATAATTATTGTATTTTAGTGTCAATTTTCATGAATATTATTATTAATTACCTCTAAGATATTTTATTTTATTTTGATCAATCTCATTGACCGAGCCTCATTTCACGCGAAAGACAAGGATCTTGTTCATTGGTGGTGCCATTGTTTAGGAAGTGGTGTTCATGTTTAAGGTTTAATGTTCTCTCCTTGACCAACTAGGCATCCTTGCATGCTTTGTATTCATAGAAATTTATGGGTAAAATGTTTTGTTTATGTGGAGGCATCAACCAACCCCCACCATCTTTTCTTCCCTGCCAGCCGCATACTCTAGTTTTATTTAATTTTTGGTCATTAGTGGAAATGCATTGGAGGATAGGTACCTGCCATCCCATTAATATTTTGTAAGGAAAAACGTGTTGGTCATTGCTATTGGTTTTAATGCCAAATGGGAGGATGGCCACCTATTTTTCCAAGATGTCTATCTAATCAAATCTGACCTATTGTCTTTAATGACCTACACTACCTTCATTGTTTTATTCTTTCCATGTTTGTTTTACTCACTTTTGGAGGGAAGGAAATGCCAAATATGAAAGAAGTCTGGTTTTTTTTTGTAACTTTTTCCTTATTGAAATCATGCGCTGGATTTTATGGTGTTTGAAAATGCATTTTCCTGGCCACATGAGTGTGGTGGAGGGAGTTTTGGTTGAGTAGCAAAAGTGAAAACCTAGATGTATGGCCGAACCTTATTTCATTTATTGTTTTAATTTACAAATCTTCCATGATCTTGATTCCTTCCTTCACCCAATCTTCCTTGGACACGTGAGCTTCTCTTGTGAAGGATTTGCATTGGTGGTTATTGAAAATAATTTTAAACTTCTATTATATTGTTGGGCATTGTTTTATTACAAGTGTTTTTAATTTATATTCCTTGGCTTTTGTGTAGCCTGTTCATGACAAGTTTAGTTGGCCGCGTGGAAAATTTTTGTGGGGGTAATCTTGTGTGGGAAAGTGTGTAAACTTTTGAAGTCCCTTTTTTTCCTTTGATTTCTAACCGCGTGAACCTGGTGGAGCGATGGTTGTTGGTTTTGTCTGAACATGCACTGAAACTCTGGGAAAATGTGATTTGTTTTTCGTAAGCCTCCTAGCTTTGCTGCATAACCCTGCCTGTGCCAAAAACATGAGTTGGGGACTATTTTTGATGTGAAACACCTATAAAAACAACGCTCTAGGAACACGCTAAAACCCTAAACACTTAACCTAAAAGATTTCAACTAATTTTTTTGTTATAAGTTAAAAGGTTACAGGGGCGTTAACCCCTAGGGTACATTAAATTAATTTACACCAATAATATTTATTTTTTAAGTGATGAACCAAGTCTAAGTTAAATGATTAAAATATTAATTTAATTTATCTCTAAAGTCAATTTAATACAAAGTCAACTAGTAAGGTGCCCATAATTTTAATTTACTTGGTTAAATGCTTTCTCCTCTTTAGTTAATGTTAAATCCGAAAATGGTTAACCTCATGCTTGATTATTTTAGTATCATTATCCTGATAACTTAAAGTACTTTTTAATAACTTCCTAAAATAAACCAAGAAATAATAAGGACTTTGCACCCCAAGGCAATTTATGGCCCCAATCACCCATCTACACATACCTTTAAAAATTTATTTAAAGAACATTTATGAATACATTCCTACCCAACAAAAGAAGGGTTGATCCTCCACCCTTAGATCAAATCAATTGTTCCCACTAGATCCCTAGGGTTCCAAACTAGCCCTAAACATCCTTAAGGATGCTTATTAAAACATCTTCCTTTACCCTATTCTCCTCATGTGGTCTATTTTTCCTCTTATTTAATTTGCAGGTTGAGAGAGAAGGAAGCCATGGGAGAAAGGAAGTGAAGAAACTATGGAGAAATTCTCCAAGGAAATCAAACCTAGATTAGTTTATATTATAGATTGTAGGCTTAATATTGTAATTTCACCCATTCAAGGATTGAAGGGATTTTCTTTTGAAATTTGATTTTATCATCTAACTATTTGTATTTGGAGTTATCCATTTGGGGAAAATTCTACTCCCATTTATAAATACCAGTTTGAGTACTTTGAATCCACCATTCAAAGATTTTTTATTGCTTTAAACAAAGAGATTTAACCATTATTTGATTTCTGGAGATTTCATTGTAAATTTTACATGCTTAAAATTTAGTTATTACAAGTTAGAAATTTTCAGACAGGTGTGGATCCGTGATTATTCCTCCTGTAAGTGACAAAACCGCCATCCTAAAGTCAGGTTAGTGGTCAGTCCGAGGAATGCCACCAAACTTGGGTGACAAAACATGAACCACTGCCTTACTAGTTGTATTGGGGGTTTTAAGACCGCCACCTTTTCTTGACCGGGGAGTTATGATACTGCCACTCTACATAGGGTGGCAGTCCTATTTTTCAGGAACGGAACCTTAAAATCCTAATATTTCTAAAAAATAAACAAATGTTTGCTAGAGTGTTCTACAATTCATTTCTGAGACAAAATTTAAGTGCCTAAAATGTGCAGTTATAATATTTAGTTCCTGTTTGTTCATTCTTTAGTTTAAAACTAATCATTTTTAGGCATTATCTATTCCAATTAATAGACAACAAAAACTACAAGGTCATTTTCATTTTGTTCAATAAATTTTTCCTTTCAATTCCAAAAGTAAAAAGGATCTAAATCTACTTCTAATATTGTTATGTTTCCTTACTACCAAATTGCAACATTTCAATATAGCAATATAATTCAAATTTGTTGTCTCTCTCCATTTCCACTACAACAATTCATTCAAATAACTATAAAAAATTTTTTCTACATTCAATTTTACTATACATACAGCATTACTAACATCTTTTACAATTCTAGATTCTCTTCTTTTCTCATTCACAATACTAAAACTTAACGAATGGAAGATAATATACTTTATTTTCCTATTTCTCAAAGCTCATTTATTTTACAACACAAGATCTTTCTTTCTCTTTTTCAATATACCATACAACTTTCATATCCAGGTAATTGAATAAAAATCCTTAATGCACAAGATTATTACAAATAATATTACAACTTAAAGTGCGAAATAACACAAGAATGTAATCTAAAAGAAATACATAATGCTACAAGTTCCTCCACCCTAAGTGGGAATAAGAATAAGAAATTTTTATCACAAGGAATGATTTCATGAGGAAACCAACAAAATGGCTCCAAGCTTCACATTCATCAACAAGAGAAATCCTTCATGATTTTCTTGATCCACAAACAAAAATGGGGGGAGAAGAAACACTCTCCATCCAACCAAAGTATCTAATGAGGAGGAGAATCCATCGTTGTCATTGGCTCCCAAAACCACAACGACATTGTAATGAAAGGTGGATCCAACACATGGCAATAAACAAGCTTCCACAACACAAAATGAAAGTATTTCACAACCACTCCAAAATATAACAAACTCAACTACAAAAACAATGAGAAAAATAACATAAATATACAAGGCTTCAAAATGAAAGCCAAAGGAGAAATAACCTATGGAGAGGTTATTTATGCCTCCCAATAGGAAATGGGTACCCACCTTAAAACCTCCAATACACATAACAAAACCCCTACACACTCTTATTCCTCCCTCACAGTACATCTTATGCCTCTCTCATAAAAGAAACAAGTAAGAAATGTCAAGCATTCCTTGTCCAAGGTGTGGTTACCCAACCCAAATTAAATCCAAAACATAAAATAAACTCTTATTCCTCCCTACATGAATTATCCCCATAGTCCTCTCCTACACCACACTTAAGGCAATCTACCCAAGAAACCGAAAATCATTCCAAATACACTCAAAATAAGAACTTATACACAAAAATAAAAGAAAAAGAATTAAGTAAGAGTAAATATCCTACCTTTCCATGGTAGAGCTTGTTCCAAGAGTCAATCTCCAAGCTTCTTCCACCTAATAAATGACCAAAAACGCTCCAACAAAGACCATAAGCCACTCCAAAATCCTCTAACTCCCAAAAAATGCAAGAGCACCAAAAAATGAAGTAACCCCCAAACAAGAAAAATAAATTGAATAAATAGAAAAGGGAGAGAGGAGGGTGAGGTGGCTCTATGTAGGATGCCAAATCACTCATTATCAACTCCACCTCACAAGTAAAACCTCAACCCCAATTCACCATAAATTTGTGGGTGAGAGGAACAACAAGTTACTTACACACATAATCCAAGACCACGCCCCCTAAGGAAAAAATTTATAACATGAAATAAAGTTAAATAAAAGTTTATCTTTTTGTCTTCCCAAAACACATAACGGTGTCTATGTTTGACTGCCCAACCCAAAAGCAGGGTTGGTATAGCAATTTAAGTGGTGTGGGACAAGTTTAAATTGTCCCAAAAGCTTCCAAAATTGTCTCTCAACGCCAAATTCGAATTTCCATGAAGGGGTAGAGTGTACAACACTCAACATCACAAGCACTCAACTTACAATACAAAATCCAAGAGCCATCTAGTATAATAAATGAATTACTTTGAATCATTCATAAGTTAGCTTATAATAAGATTAATTAACTTAAATAAGACACCTAAAATCAATAAAGATAAAAGGGAATATACACCAAAATCTTAATAATTAATACAAGGAAAAACTTACATCACTAAAATTCACATACTAAAATTAAATAAAGGAGACTAAAATAAAAGACAAAACACATAACCCCCTTGGTAACAATTAGAGCTGACTCCCTCCCATGGGAATCCTCATAACAACAATTCAAACACACACATACACAAAACATTTTCATGTTGCCATGGTGACCCTTGTTTAATTCACATAGCATTCCAATGTGGTTGGTATCCAATCCCCCCATTGTTTTTTGTGAATATATTTAAGTGTAAAACACATAATACCTCCGTTGGCCTCGTGGCTGCATAAAAAACATCCAAGATAAAATATGTAATTTTAAATCCAAAATCATATACATATGAATCAAAACATCATCTAGGCAAATTACGATATCATTTAAAATTTCTAACAAACATCTCTATTCTACATTTCATCCATGTTAATAATACTCACAACATTAATTCAATTATCAAGGCCTACTCAGTGTGATGAAAATAATCACATGTAAGAAATATATATAACCATGTCAATAGCATAACCATCATCCATATCAAATATCTCTTAAAATTCCACACACATTGGATACTAATAGTCCAAAACCAACAATAGTCTTAGTATCTCTAACATCTAACATCATGCTAAGTCATAATAATACAAAATGTCCCATAAGTATCAGTCAATAGTATCGAAATCAATAGTAATATGTGTCAAAGGGAATTAGGACACTATATCCCCCTCTGCTTAGACTCGACTTACTCTTGGAAGTCACTAAAACAGGTGTGGAAACTGAACTCGTAGAAATGTAGCATCCTCCCATGTAGCAGCAATCTCATCATACCTATCCCACTAGACCCAAATCTGGTCAATCTCTCTGCCTTGAAGGCCCAAGGTCCTACGCTCTATAACTTTTCCCAACTAAGAGGTGTCCTGCATGATCTTCCATATAGTTCCTGAAAAGCAGCCATGCATATCAAACTATGGAAACTATTATTATAGGAAAACTCCACCAAGTAAAAATAATCATCCCATCTCAACTTGTGATCCATAATGTATATCCTAAGCATGTCCTTTAAGATCTGATTCACCCACTCTATCTATCCATATGTCTCAGGGTGATACACTGTGTTAAAATTGGTCCTCATCCCGAGAGCATGCTGAATGGTGGTCCAAAAGTGGGAAGTGTACAAAGGATCACGGTCGCAAATGATCTTCCACGGAATCCCGTGTAATATGACAATATCATTTAGATACGCTTGTGCCACTACACTAGCTGTGTAGGTGGTCTTCACCAGATAAAAATGAGCCACTTTTGTCAATTTATCCACCATGGCCATGATGGCGTCGTGGTGGTATCTCGACATCGTTAACCCAACTATGAAGTCCATGGAAATGGTGTTCCATTTCCACTCCAGTATAACATGAGGAAAGAGAAGGCCAGTTTGATACTGATGCTTGGCCTTCACCCTATGACACTCTAAACAATGTAACACAAGTTGAGCCACATCTCTCTGAATTCCCCTCCAATGGTAAAACTATCTCAAAGTGGTGTGCATCTTCTTCACCCCAGGATGGGCTAAATAAGGTGCACGATGAGCCTCTGCCAAAATGTCTTGTCTCAAGCCTCCATCTCTAGGAATAAAAATCCAAACTCTTTTCCTAAAAATACCATCTTTGTCCAATGAAAATCCATCAAATATCCCCTCAAGGGGTCTCTGAGACTCAATCTCTGCTCTGGCTACAAGGTAGAAGCTGTCATGAGGAAGCTGTTGCAAAATCCTACTCCAAAAATATGTACCCACTAAAGTAGCCATAGCCACATGTCTCCATCTACTCAAGGCATCTATAACCACGTTCTCCATACCCTTCACATGCTTTATCTCCATATCGTACTCAAAAAGAAAATCCATCCAACACCGCTGAGGAGCATTGAGATTGAGTTGTGTGAAGAGGTGATGAAGACTCAAGTGATCAGTCCTAAGTGTAAATCTCTGCCTAAGAAGGAATTTCTTCCACCGCACTAAGGCATGCACAAATGTTGTAAGCTCAAGGTCATGAGTCAAATAATTGAGCTCATAATCCTTGAGTTTGCGAGACTCAAAATAAACTACTCTACCCTCCTGCATTAATACACCTCCAAGTCCTTCCATAGAAGCATCGTGTAAACAAAGAACTCACCCTAAGGATCTTACATTGCAAGAATAGACATTATCATGAGGCATTCCTTTAGTTTCCTAAAGTTGAACTTCTTCCCTTTATGTTGAATGGAAGTGATGGGGTGTGCAATAAGAGAACAGTCTTGTAAAAACCTCCAGTAGTACCCTACCAAACCCATGAAGTTACAAACCTCGGTCACACTAGTGGGTGTCGGCCAATCCATAATAGCTCGAATCTTGGAAGGATCAACTACGATACCTTCCCCAGAAATGATGAGGCCTAAATAATGCACCTCTATCTGAAAGAATACACACTTCTCTAGGTTCCCATAAAGATGTTGCTCACAAATACACTGAAGAACCTGATGAAGGTGCTCCTCATGCTCCTCATGTGTATGTGAGTAAATCAAAATGTCATCCATGAATATAACTATGAAGCAATCTAAGAAAGTCCTGAATATCCCATTCATCAAGCTCATGAACAGTACAGGGGCATTCGTCAGACAAAAAGGTACAACTATGAACTCGTAGTGGCCATATCTTGTACGGAAGGTGGTCTTATGAATATCTTCCCCTGTGATCCTCAGCTGATGATACCCTGACTTAAGATCCATCTGAGATAAAATTGTGGCCCCCCTCCATCTGATCAAATAAATCATCAGTGTGTGGATGGGGGTAATGATTCTTGATCATTACTTTGTTCAGCTGGCGGTAATCAATACAAAACCATAGGGATCCATTCTTCTTCTTCACGAAAATCACTGGTGCATCCCAAGGGGATACACTAGGATGGATTAGGCATTTCTCCAGAAGGCCCTTAAGTTGTAACTTGAGCTCACACAGCTCAGGGGTATTCATCTGATAAGGTGCTTGTTAGATAGGATCTATGCCCGAAAACAGATCTATGTGAAAATCTATCTCACATGGGGGAGCTAACCCTAGTAGCTCCCTTGGAAAAACATCAGAAAACTCTCTCAAGATAGGATGGTCCACTAGACTCATCCTAAGATCTGTAACTAACTGTAACATCATACATGTATGACAACCTCGTCATACACGCTGCTTAAGCTGCATAGCAGAGATGGTGAGAATAGAAATGAGCCTCCTAACTCCCGATATCATTGACTCGACTCCTAGATCATCTGTACAAGCAATAGTCTTATGGTAATAGTCCACTCTAGCTCTATGTGCAGATAACCATTCCATGTCCAAGATGACTCCATATGAACCCAAAGCAAGGATTCGAAGATCTAAGGTAGTGGTGAAGGGTCCCAAATCCACTACACACTCCTTAACTAAGGAGTCTACATAAATTTTGGCTCTATAAGCCATCTCAACATCCCAACTTTGACCCTACCTAACTATCACCAGCCTGCAATGCTCTACTAAGGATGGTGTAATAAAAGAATCAAACAAACAAAAATAAAACAATATAGAGGCAAAAATACCACCAATACTACATGTCGTCTCTATTAAGGTACTTTGGTGCTCAGCCTGGTGGTTCTTGACTGTTGCATAGATCTGATGGATCCATCCCATGTTGCCAATAGTAGAATCTGAGATCTATGTATTAACCTTTTTACTAGGGTTCTCTGGGTACTCTCTTCAATTATTTCTAGTAACACGACCACCATAAATTTTCCTGGTCCTCTCTTATGGGATGCAACTCTAGATGGTTCTCTATAGGTCTGTGTTGTGGATTCTGATGACCCAGCTATAGATTGTTGAGGTCTCTGTTGACAAGCTCCTACTGACTAAGCTCTCAGTCCACCCTGTGTCCTAATGGGACCCCTAGGAGGAGGCCCCATATTTCTCCCCCTCTGTGCATCCAATCTCTGAGGAGGTCTATAAGGTGGGAAGGTTTACTACTAATGCTGCTAAGGTGGCTGATGTGGTGGCCTGAATGAAGACTTTCATGAACTCTATCCACCACAAAGAGGAGGAACTTACCCCCTCAATCTACCATCTTTCATCTGTTGGATGCGGCTCTAAACTCTTTCTCTATCCTACTATGTCTTCCCTTGTGTCTCCTTTACAATATAGGCCTTCTCCAAGGACTCTGTTTATGTCTGTGGGCAATGAATGTGCATCGCACCACCCAAATCCAAATTTAGGCTTATGATGAACTTGTGAATCCATACGTACTCATCCTGTATATAGTTGACATACTATAGTAGGTCCAGAAACTAACTCTCATACTCATCTATAGTCATAGTTTCCTGACGGAGGTCATGAAACTCATCTATCCATTACTAAATAAACCTCCTGGGTAAATACTGACTCCTGAACCACTCCTTAAAAATCTCCTAGGTAACTATCTCTGAGTCAACATGGAGCTTCTGCTCCTTAGTCCTCCACCAGACTCCTGCTCCATCCCTTTGAAGATGGATCGTAACACAAGGTTTTATGTTTGTAGTACAGGGGTAGATCTTCAAGCATCCACTCAATCTCACCAACCAGGCCTCTTCCTGAAATCCACATGTATCTCTAGAATAGTGAGATGTTCGTAACATCAGGATCTCCCTGATATAGTCTATAGCTAACAAATAACGAACCCTAGATCACTCTACATGCTCCTCCCACTGCCTAGGGCTCTGAGATCTATCCCTATGTCCTGAAATCCTATCTCCATGCCCTCTTTATGGTGACTCTTCCCTAGCCAATTCCACACAGAATTTTATTGCCCTATGTTCCTCACTATATCGAGGAGATGTATGAGCCTCCACCGATGGATCCACATCTTGTCTAGAAATTCGTCCTCCTAAGGACCCTCCATGTATAGCGGCATTGACGTCATCAAGCGTCGATAAAATATGAGGTAGAATGGCCACTACCACCTAATATGGAGGTGGTAAGTCTAGGTATATGTGAAAGGACCCCTCGTCTAGTTTGTGCCTCCTGCACAGACCAAGCAGAGAGTTAGTTCATCATTCTAGGTTTCATTTCAGTTTTCTAGGTTTTGTATATTATACAATTATCAAATAGTGTGGTTTTCTAGGTCTAAAATATATTTTGTGCTAGGTTAAAATGTTCATGTCTTTTTTTTTTCTAGGTGTGCCCAAGGTTCCAAGCTTTGAACCCACAGATCTGATATAAAATGTAACACCAGCAAAAATGATGTTATAGGAACACGCTCAAACCATAAACACTTAACACACTCAAAATAATGTGACTATTTTTTTTGTTATAAGTTAAAAGGTTACAGGGGTGTTAACCCCTAGGGTACATTAAATTAATTTACACCAATAATCTTTACTTTACAATGGATGAACCAAGTCTAAGTTAAATGATTAAATATTCTTAATTAAACTCTAAGGTCAATTTATTAACATTCAACTAGAAAGGTGCGATACTTTAATTTAATTGGCTAACTGTTTTAGTTTAATTATATATTCTAATAGCCATGGGAGCAAGGGAGGGAGAAACTATGGATAAATTCTTCAAGATCAAGCTTGGGCTAGTTTTGTTAGATTCTAGGTTTAATATTGAAATATATTTCATTCAAGGATTGAAGGGATTTCCTTTTCAAATCTGATTTTATTACCAACTATTTGTATTTGAAGTGCTCCATTTGTGGAAAATCTTACTCCCATTTATAAATACAAGTTTAACTAATGTGAATCCACCACTAGGAGGTTTTATTGCTTTAAACAATGAGATATAGCCATTATTTCATTGCTGGAGGTTTCCTTGTAAATTTTACATGCTTAAAATTTAGTTATTACAAGTTAGAAACAACAAAAGCATAGATCCGTGATTTTTCCGTCGTAAATGATATAACCACTTCCTAGAGCAATTCGGAGGTCCTGGGACCACTACCCCACTTGGGTGACAAATCACAAACCACCACCTTGCCAAAGCGGTGGTTCTAAGACCGCCACCTTGCCTGAGCGGAGGTTACAAGACCGCCACTCTATATAGGGCAGTGATCATATTTCTTGGAAACAGAACCATAAAATCCAAGATTTCTCAAAAAACAAAAGTTACTAAAGCGTTCTAAAATTCATTCTGAGCCTAAATTTAAATTCCTAAAATGTCTAGTTGTAAGATTTAGTTCCATTTGTTCATTCTATAGTTAAAACTACTCATTTTAAGGCATTATCTATTCCAATAATAACAACTACAAGATCATTTTCAATTTATTCAATAGATTTTTCCTTTCAATTCTAAAAGTAAAAAGGATCTGAATCTACTTCTAATATTGTTATTTTTCCTTACTACCAAATTACAACATTTAATTATAACAATATACTTCAAATTTGTTGTCTCTTTCCCTTTCCACCACAACCATTCATTCAAATATCTATAACAACTTTGTTCTACATTCAAGTTTACTATACATACATTTTTAACATCTTACAACTTCTATATTTCTTCTTTCTCATTTAGAATAATATAATTTCACAATGAAAGTAAACTTTCTTTTCCCATTGAGCATAGCTCATTTCTTTTAAAACAAAGAATTTCTTTTCTCTCCATACTACAATTTAAAGAGGAGGTAAATTTTAGAACTCTTTAATGAAATTCTTCAAATAATATGACAACTTACAATACAACATCTCCTTTAAAGACAAACACAATATTACAAATCTTCCATCTTGAGTGGGATTAACAATAAGGTTTTATCACAAGGAATGATTTTTTTAGGACACCAACAATGGCTCCAAGCTTCATATCTTGAACAAGAGCACTCCTTCATGATTTGCTTGATCCACAACAAAAATGGGGGGAGAGACAACACTATGCACCTAACCAAATTATCCAATGAGAAGGAGAAGCCATCCTACTCATTGGCCCCCAAGCCCCAACCACATTGAAATGAAAGGAGGATCTAACACATGGCACCAAACAATATTCCACAACACAAAACTAGGTATTTCACAACCATTCCAAAATACAACAAACTCAACTACAAACACAATGAGAAAAACAAAAAAATATACAAGGCTTCAAAATGAAAGCCAAAGGAGTAAAAACCTATGGGGAGGTCACTTATGAATCCTAATGGTAAATGGGTGATGTTGATGAAAAATCACAACACCCATCGAATGGCCTTGTTTTGTGTGGGGCATTCGATGTGATACAAATAACATTGGATCATCTCTCAAGTTGTGGGACCTGAAAACTTGAGATGATACACTAGAGGAAGTTGGTTATTTTTCCTAAACTACCTACCACAAGCTACTCTAATGCAGGAGAAACTAACCTATCCTAATCTAACCATTCCAAGGAGACAGGGAGAGAGATAATACAAGAAAAAAGAGACTACACTAAAGTGGTGATACACCAGAAAAGGAAAGAGGAAAGATACTTTGTTGGGGGAGAATGAAATAGGGAAAAAGGAGATGAGGGAGGTTAGACAGAAGTGACATAGACCCAGATCCTAATCCACCATCAAAACTCCATGAAACACAACATCTTACACCTGCAAACGTGAAATACATGCACAGAAAATAATTCTGAAAGGGAGAGGCATAGAGAAATAATAAAACACGAGAAAGGGTTGAAGAATGCCACAAAATCATGAGTTTATTGCGCTAGAAGGTGCAAAGACCATTACATTCCTGCTCCAGAGGCACACATATACTTTCCAGGTGTAGGAAAAGGCTTACAACTCAAATGGAGTCGAGAATTTTTTTACCAGAGTTTCCACACACCCAAAATGTCTCTCCTTTCCTTATGAGATGTGTTTTCAATATATAGAACATCGAGGCGAGAGAGAAAGAAGAAAAAAATCAGATTCTACTCTAAAAGATCAACCACCAACCATCAATGCCCTACAAATACTGCTTATAATATATCAATTCTAGTTCCCCATGCCTGTTTGGCATGTTGGAGAAGGAAAGATGGAAAACCAGATCAGATCTATGTAGTTGAAGCAATCGGATCCCGTATTAATGGCTTGAAATACGTTTTACATATTTTCACCCATTAAATCCTACTAAAAGCAATATTTTATGCTTTCATGGCGTAGAGGAGGTCAAGACCTTTCCAATGGTACCAAATTTGTTGAATTTTGAGCATTGGATTGAGAGTTATGCCCATTTGAATATTTGAATTGAATTCGTACCAAAATAGCGAAAAAAAACCTGTTTTTCTAAATGGATCCGCCGGCCCAAAAATACAAACTTTACGCTTTTTGTGAAAAGATGCAAAATCATAAAACCTCCCACAGCTCTTTAGGCTCAAAAATAACCTTGGCAAAAACAACCTCTCCGGCCCAAAATCGAAAATGCACTTTTATTGCCCAAAAAACCTCCATGGGCCAAAAAACTCTTACGGCGCAACTTTGCATTTGGCGAAAAAAAAACTTCCTCAGGCCAGTAGACCCACACTTACAAACTGCACCATTTGCGAAAGTTGTAAAAATTCCAAAGTTCCTCTGATGAACCGCACATTCTCGCACTTGACCTAAAACATGGCCAAATGCTTCCCTTTGCGGGCATGTTTTGCAATTATAACTTTTGCCTTTTGACTAAGTCCCTGTGTTTGGCAAAGGCTTTATGTCCTGACTTGGGACACGTAGAGGCTTCTCACTCATTTGGAGACTCTATTTGCACTCTGACCTTCAGAGGTGCATTAATCTGGACCATGTGGAGAGATGTGCACACATTTGGGGACCTACTTTTGGATTTTTCAACCCTGAAAGAGTGCCAAAGATGATGCATGGTGGCTTCCTTCCGCGGCTTTGCTTTGTTTCTTTGTGTTTTGGATAAGTCCCTTTTTTTTGGTGGTGTCCCCATATGTCTAGACTCTGGGACATGTGGAGGCTCAGTGCACTAGTTCAGGGACTCTGCCTGGGCCAGATTTTTTCCTTTGAAGTTGTGTTGTTGGGACATGTGGGGCTTTCTAATCTCTACTCTACCTTTCCTTAGTTGATTCTTCCTGGTCGTTTCTTACCCTTTGATGAACTTTATGTTTGACCCTAGGACACGTGGAGAGCTAGCGCTTGTTTACAGAACCACCTTGGGTCACCTGACTTTTAAAGGTATGCCGAGATGACACGTGGTTCTTTCTACCGGCCTTAGACTTTTCAACGACCGATTCAACTTTTTGAGGCTCTAACCACGTGGAGGGTTAATGCTAGTTCATTTTCTTTCTTTAGGCCGCACCTTTGAAGCTTGCACCAACTCCTTTTAGACACGTGGAGGCTTCTGCCAACCCTCTTATACTTAGTCAGATTAGACATGTGGAGACTATCCTAGCTTTGTCTCCCTTTTTTACTCTAACCATGTGGCGATCCTGTGCTTGTTTAGAGACTGCACACATTTGGGTCATGCCCCTAAATTTGTGCCATTGAGGAACGTGAGCTGACACGTCTAAGGGTCTGCGACTTATAATTTTCAACTGCCGATGAGAATCTTTCTGAGACCTTGGACACATGTGAAGGGTTGGACCACATTTGTGACCTCCATTTTTGATGCACCTTTTGCATTGCATCAAGTTGACACATGACACCTTCTGTGAGTCAGTTGTTCGGCCCCTGAGCCTCATATGCAGCTAAGTCCAAAAACTTAGAGCCCTTTCCACATTTCTTTCCTGTCAAGCTCTAGGCTCCTTTGACATTATTGGCCTCCTTCACCAACCTTGCCCCTCTTTCATTGTTGGATTTGGAATGTTGGCTCACATGACTGAACTGGCCCTTTTGATTTTCTTATGCAAGGTCATGTTTGACAAAAATTTTCAGGTGGAGAAAATTGGGATAACAGTTTGGAGACTCACGGGGACATCTTCCTGCTAGATGAAGAGACAAATAACCTTTGAAGTATCCATTGGGCATGGATTCATGAATGAGAACCTGGTACTGATCTTTTCCCCAAACCGCAAGCCCAACTGGTTACACTTCGGTGACTCTGAACTCTGCCCCACTGTCCGTACTCTCAATTTTCATAAGAAAATCATTGAAATGAGGTTCTAAAAGTAGAAAATTGTCTTGACCTCTGGGCCTCACCTGTTCCTGGAGCCACCGCTATAACACTACACCTGGAGGTACGCTAAACCACATAGTGATACAATCCTAGAGCAACAAATCACCATGACACACTATATACAAAGCGGAAGATCATACATGCGCCAAGTGGAACATGCAAGGTGTGCAAAAAAACTTGTTCTACTGAAATAAAATCTACTCCTACACCTACACTAACCCTATTAAAGAAAAACCAAACAAATCCTACTAGAGGAAGGGAGAAATATCTTCCCTTCCTTAAAAAACGCTGCCCTGTATATGATTTGGCACTGAACATGGCAGTTATTATGAGTGAGAAACTGACAGGAGGTCGATCTTCCACACAAATCCTCAAGGTATCAACATGGAGATCAAGATAAATTCCTCTTTTAGTTGCTCTATATTTGAATTGAAGGGGCATTGCATGCTGATACTTTCTACTTTAGATACTCATCCTCATGCCCTGTAGTGGGCATGAATGGTGTCAGCTTCTCCCTTGGCTCCAATGAAGCCAAGTACCTGATTGGGCATGGTCTGGTCCTTAATGGATGTTCCCATTGCTCTAAATTTCATTTCCATGGATGGAGTCTCCCTGCGGACCTTCCTGGGTGAGATGATGTGGAAGAGATGGTGTCTTCTTGCACTTTCCCTTCCTCCTCCTTAGAAGAACATGGAAGATTACGATCTTCCAACCTTGGTTCCAAAGATCCATTGTGAGACACATGTTGTTGTCCTTAGATGTTATCCTTCATGGTAGTGGACTCATGTGTCTTGGAAGGTGGATGATGGAGGAGAAAATGATGTGATCTCAATCAGGATCCTCTCAATCAAGAGCAATCCTCCAAGTCATACAGATAATTTGACCTCCTCGTTGCTCCTTTTACGTGTGCTCAACCTCCTCCATGGTGTCTCTTCGGATCTTGCAATTTTCCCACCATGGTTCCCCTCATCTTCAAACATGAAGTTTGAAAGCTAAAACTCTTCTTCAACATTAGAGCTTGAAGGGGATGAAGTGGGAGAAAGTTCAAAAGGTTCTTCTGTGGCTTTCTCCGTACTTGGAGCCTTTGAAACTGCATGGTCCTCTTCCATCATGGGTTCATCAAACAAATCAAATCCCTTCAATTGAAATAAAAAATTATTCAATAATGTTTTCTTCATTAAGTGGCCTCAAGTCTGATTTGATCTCCTCCAGTTTGCTCCTCTTCAATGGGACTTGGAGATGGTTGTTCTTCCTCCCTCTTAACTGGTTGTTGAAACTCAGATTAGATCATCACATCCTCTTCAGACAAAATGCCATCATGGATACTGCATTTAGAGCAAATAGATTGTTGATCTTCTTGTTCTTGTTTTGCTTCTGCTGTAAACTCAGCTTTAACCACCACTAGCTCTTCAACTCTGACCTCCTTAGTAGGCTTAACCATCAAGGGGAACTTTGTGATCCTAAATTTTAGAGCCAAGCTCACCAAGCTTCTAATCTTTTCTTCTCTATTTAGATCTTCTTCCTGTTTCTCTCCTTGACTAGTTTTTGGGATTTCTTCCCCACATGGAATTGGGAAGGCAAGAGGAGGAGTGGATGGGGGTTTAACTAGTTTTGCAATTTTTTTTGCTAGCAAGGGAAGTGGACTTTCTTGTTTCTTTAGAGGGGATGATTGCTTGGAAGGGAAAAGGGAAGAAGAAATAAGATGAGATGGAAGATTAGAAGATGGAGAATCGATATTAACACTTGGATCAACATATGGGAAGCCTTGGAAATTGTAGCTTGGGTTGAGATGGTGTTGCTTGGGGAATGGAGACAAAATTACTAGATGATGGTGTAGGAATTACCCATTGACAAGGCTCCCTGACACCAAATTCGTAGGCCTCTATCTCTTTGGTCCACTATGCAAGTTGGGGCATCATCTCAACCATGAAGTCAAGATTCCCCTGTGGCCTGTAATGTCTTGGCATAGGGATGAACCATGGACAAGGTTACCCTGCAACCATTTTTGAATTCCTTCATTTTTATTTTAGATCTTGACTGGACCATGCCATCCTCCATCCATTGAATCTCCTCCAAGAGACTAGCATTCTCCACATAACCATCACCATCATATGCATACCCTTGCTCTTGATAAGCTCCATGATGAAAATGGTTTTGAAACTGCTCATATGAGTAAGCATAATGGTTCTGGATCTTCTCATAATGCTGATTTGGAGGAGTTGGGAAATACATTAGAGGTGGACTGCACTGTTGTTGCTGCAAGTGTGAGTTCCAAGTTGGGAATGAAGTCATGATTACACAACTTCATGGGATGGAAGAAGATGGAATATGTGGAAATAAAAATAGATGAAAATTGATGGGAGAAGCTCTGTAACTTCAGAGATGGGTTGTTGACCAGATGGAGTTGCCAAATGTGTTGAAACATGCCTCCGAAGGCTAGATCTCAACAATAACACATCGAACCTTCTGAGATGAAGATGTAAAACTCTTTAGTCTCATCCCACCGGGCACACCAAAACTGTTGATGTGAAATCACAGCACCCCCGAATGGCCTTAGATGTGAGTGGGTCATTCAATTTGATCTGCATAAAATTGGACCATCTCTCAAGCTGTGGGACTTGTGAATTGAGATGGACCTCTAGAGAAATATATTTATTGTTCCTAAACTACCTACCATAATATACTCTAGTGCAGGAAAAACCTATCTACCCCAATCTAACCATTCCAAAGAAACAGGGAGAGAGAGAATGCAAGAAAAATAGATCCTACACTAAAGTGGTGATACACCATAAAAGGAAAGTGGCGAGATAATCTGCTGAGGGAGGATGAAAGAGGGAAAAAAGAGATGAGGGAGGTCAAACTAAAGTGACATAGACCTAGATCCTAATCCACCATCAAAAATCCATGAAACATGACATCTTACACCTGCCAACGTGAAATACATTCACAGAAAATAGATCTAAAAGGGAGAGGCACGAAGAAACAATAAAACACGAGAAAGGGTTGAAGAATGCCACAAAATCATGAGTTTATTGCTCTAGAAGGTGCACATACCATTACATTTCTTCTCAAAGGCACAAATATGCTTTTTAGGCATATGAGAAGGCTTACAACTCAAATGGGGTCAAGAAACAAATTTTATAGAGTTTCCCCAAACCCAAAATGTCTCTCCTTTCCTTATGAGAAGTGTTTATCAATATATAGAACATTGAGGCAAGAGAGAAAGAAGAAATAAATAAGATTCTACTCTGAAATCTTAACCACCCATACCATCAATGCCCTACAAATCCACCTACAATCTGTCAATTCTAATTCCCCGTGTCTGTTTGGCATGTTGGAGAAGGAAAGATGGAAAATCAGATTAGATCTGGGTAGTTCAAGCAATCAGATCCCCTATTAATGGCTTAAAAGACGTTTCGTATAATTTCACCCATTAAATCCTATTGAAAATAATATTTTATGCTTCCATGGTGTAGAGGAGGTTGAGAACTTTTTCAATGGTACCAAATTTGTTGAATTTCAAGCACTAGATCTAAAGTTAAACCCATTTGAATATTTGAATTGAATTCATACAAAAATGGCAAAATAAACAAGTTTTGCAAAACCGATCCACAGGCCCGAAATTCACTTTGGTACTTTTACGAAAAAACACAAAATTATAAAAACCTCCTACTGTTCTGCAGGCCTAAAATTCACTTTTGCCAAAAAGCCTCCTCGGGCCCAAAATTGAAATTGTGTTTTTATGAAAGTTGTAAAAAATGCAAATAAACTCCCGCTACCCTACAACTTTACATTTGGCGAAAATACCTCTCTAGGCCCATGGGTCCACAACATAACATTTCCCAAAAGTCATCCCCAAGCCCATCGGCCCGCATTTTCCACTTAGCAAAATAAATCCTTCCCGGGCTTGCAGGCCTACAATTATAATGTCTACCTTTTGCAAAAAGTGCAAAAATGCCAAAATATCTCTTGTTTCCCCGCTAGTCCTGGACTCTTCAACGACCGAGTCTATCTTCTTTTTTACTCTAACCACATGGCTTTCTACCTTAAAGATGTGCCGAGCTGATGCGTAGAGGCTTCCTTCGGTCTGTCCCAAGCTTGGACTTTTTAACATCCAGTGTCCCCTTTTTGGACCTAGGACATGTGAAGAGCTGGCACTACTTTAGGGTCTCTTTTTGGGCCGTGCCTTTGAAATTACACTAATAAGACACTTGGCACCTTCCGTATCTCTGCTTTACCTTCCTCGTTTTCTGCCTAATTCCCTTCTGTTTGACGAAGGCTTTATGTTTGTCCCGGGACACGTGGAGGCTTCCTCTTCCCTGAGACTTTTCAACTACCAAATGTGCCTCCTTTTCAGACCTAGGACATGTGGAAGCTTTGCAATCATTTAGAGACTGTCCCTTGGGTCTCACTTTTGAAGTTGTGCCAATGAGGCATGTGGAGGATTTTTCCAACCCTTTTATACTTAGTTGATTAAACGGTCGGCTCTGTCTCCTTTTTCTCCCATTTAGGAGAACATTGTCGAAACTTAGACACGTGGAAGCTCTGTGCACATTTGGAAACTCTATTTGGACCTGACATTTGGAGGTGCACCAATTAGAATCATGGAGAGCTTGTGCACACTTGGGACCTGCCTCAAGATTTTACCTTTGAAGATGCACCGAGATGACATGTGGAGGCTTCCGCTGGCACTTGGAATTTTCAATGGTCAGCTCTGTCTTTGAGACTTTGGACATGTGGAGGGTTTCACACATTTTGGGTCTCTATTTTGATGCACCTTTTGGTATTGCATCAAGCTAACACATGGCACCTTCCATGAGGCCATTTCTTTTCCCCGAGTAGACTCATATGTGAAGTTCGAGAACTTCAAGCCCTTTCTCCAATTCTTTCCTGTGTGCTCTAATCTACTTGGATGTTGTTGGCATCATTTATTTTGGATCTCGTCTACCCCTAAGATTTAGGATCAATTGTTGGATTTTAAATTTGGGCTCGCATGATCAAAACAACCTTGACATTTCTCCTGTGCAAGCTCGCATTCGACTAATTTTTCCTAGGGGTAAAATTGGAATAACAAGTGCCCACCTTAAAACCCCTGATACATATCACAAAATCCCTACACACTCTTATGCCTCCCTCAAGTACCTCTTATGCCTCCCACATATTCTTATCCCTCCCTCATTGTCTTATGCCTCCCTCATGAAAGAAACAAATAAGAAATGCAAGCATTCCTTGTCCAAGGTGGGGCACCCAACCAAAACTCCCTCCAAAACATAAAATAAACTCTTATTCCTCCCTACATGAATTCTCCCCATATTCTCCTCCTACACCACACTTAGGAAATCTACCCAAGCACCCAACAAGCATTCCAAAACAATCAAAACAAGCACATATACACAAAAAAAGAAGGACATTAAGCAATAGTAAAGGTCCTACCTTTTAATCGTAGAGCTTGTTCAAAGAGTCAATCTCCAAGCTTCTTCAACCCAATCAATCACCAAAAAGCTCCAACAAAGACCACAAGCACTCCAAAATCTTCTAACTCCAAAAAAAATGCAAGAGCAAAAAAGAATGAAGTAACCCCCAAACAAGCAAAAGAACTTGAATAAATATAAAAGGGAGAGAAGAGGGTGAGGTGGCTCCATGTAGGATGCAACATCACTCATTCCCAACTCCACCTCACAAGTCAAACCTTAACCCCAATGCACCATAAATTGGTGGGCGAGAGGAATGACAAGTTACTTACACACACAATCCAAGCCCATGCCCCCTAAGGACAAAATTAATTACATTGAAGAAAGTGAAATAAAATTTTACCTTTTTGTCTTCCCAAAACACATAATGGGGTCTATTTTTTAGCCCCCAACCCATAGGTAGGGTTGGTGTAGCAATTTAAGAGGTGTAGGACAAGTTTAACTTCTCCCACAAGCTTCCAAACATGGCCCTTAAGTCCAAATTCGAATTTCCATGAAGGGGTAGAGTGTAAAACACTCAAGATCACATGCACTCAACTTATAACACAAAATCCAAGAGCCATCTAGTCTAATAAATGAATTCCTTTGACCCATTCATAATTTAGTTTAGAACAAGATTTATTAACTTAAATAGGACACCTAAACTCATTAAATATAAAAGGGAATATACACCAAAATCTAAATAGTTAATACAAGGAAAAATTACATCACTAAAAATCACTAAAAATCACATGTACTAAAATTAAATAAATGAAACTAACTAAAAGAACAACACACAACTCTTTGCTCACAATTGGAGGTGATTCCTGCCATGGGGACCTCCTCACAACAATTCAAACACACACACAAAATAAAATACATGTTGTCATGGTGACCCTTGTTGAATTCACCTAGAATTCCAATGTGGTTGGTCTCATATACCCCCATTGTTTGTTGGGACTTGTTTACCTACAAGACACATACTACCTACTTCGGCCTCATGGCCGCATCAAAAACATCTAGGATAAAATATACAATATAAATCCATAATCATATATATATTAATCAAAACAATATCTAGGCAACTAACGATACCATTTACAATTTCTAACAACATCTTGATTCCACATTTCATCAATATCAATAGGATCATAAGATTAGTTCAATTATATAGGTCTACTCAATATGACGAAATATCGTATGTCATAAATATGTATAACCATGTCAACAGCATATCAACATCAATAATAATTGTCTCTAATAATCCACATGCATCAGATATGAATCAAAATCAACAACATTCCAGTATCTCTAACATCTAACGTCATGCTAAGTCATAATAATAAAAAATTCCCATAATCATAGTCAATAGTATAGAAATCAACAGTAATAAATGTCGAAGAGAAATGGGCACTACAGGACACCCAACAGGTAAAAAACATGGAAGATTCACCATGTCTCTACACAAAAGGCCTTGTCAGATGCATCGAGCATGTGGAAATGTTTTGTAGGAATGATAATTTCTACTCATCTGACTACTCTTCTAAATTTAACCATAACATGAAAGGAATTTTCTTTTAAATACCAAAGTGGTTGTTGTTTGGGGTTATATGGTGGTTTTTCCAATTGTTTCGCACCCTCTAGGCTATGTTTAGTATGATTTTTCTATTAACTGCTTCTTAGGATGATTCCTTACAATATATGGGTCTGCAAATGCGTTTACTCACGAGTCTCTCTTATTTATTTTTTTGTCTATATACCGTCATTACATGGATTACTTATCTTTCTTCTTATTATTACATTTTAAATTGTATGAAAATAGTAAGGATTATCTCACTGGATTTTACTATGTAAATCTATGTTGAATGCATTAGATGTTATTACTTTTGAGATCGATTTGAGAAGGGTATGGGGATTTTGAATCTCCATTTGATTTCTTCCTGGAGATGGGTATTTGAACTCTTAGTCTTTTCCCTTCAATGCTTCGCAATTGATCATCATGTCTCTCCTTTTGGTGTTGTTCATTTTCTGTGTAAATATAGTTAAATAAACTTTATCTCAAGTCTGGGACATTTGACACAAGAATATAGGTATTGATTCTTTGAATTAAACACTTTTTTGAGCGTAGATTCAAGCCCATGTGGATGATAATAATAATAGAGGGCATATTGATAGTTTTGGTTTACTCATTTACTTGAATGAATATTTTGACTGTGATTTTTCAATGGATTTTGAAATACTCTAACCCTATGTTTATTTTATAAACATGGAAGGTATTATTTACCTTTTTACCATCGACATGTCACAAACTCCACTTAGAAGGGGTCGATAGGGTTATGTGAACCTGTGATGGCATGGTTAGATGGGTTTCTGTGTTGTAGTCTAAATCCGTGTTTCCTTTATTTTGAGGTTGTGAATCTGAGTATATATGTGACTGAGGGCTAAGCGCGTTCGAGTCCCATGAATTTTTTGTTAATTTATAAACAAGGCTTAGTGTTGTGTAACCTCGTATACTTTCCTCTGACTGTGTAAAGTCGGTATCATGAGGACAACAAGATAAATGGGGCTCAAGTTAAAGCTAGTGAGTTAGATACAGTCATATATACGAGATAAAAAAAGTCTAGATAACTTGGATGCATGAATCTTAATGAAAAGGATGCCTCTTTCTAGCCGATGCCTTACCCTTTCATGATAGAATAAAAAGAAATATGGATAATGGTAAAGTCTTAACTATTATGAAAGGAGTTTGGTTTATTACCTTCTTTTAATTGTTATAATGGTTGGGAATCATTGTTGCCATATTTTGATAACATAAGGAATTCCTTTACCTAGTAGGTTGAATAAGGTTGATTACCCCTTCAGCTGTTACGAATAGGAATAATCATTATTTATTTGTAATGATAGAGGGAAGTATTAATTTTGAGATGACTTGGTGATTTACTTTTGTTAATTATTATTATCTGACTTGACTAAGGAAAGTTTCTCCTTGTTTAAGACTTGAATTATTTATTATATTCCTTATTGAGAGATGGAGGTACTCAGGAGTGGTGAGATAAAAGGATATGCTACTATTCAAAAGAAATAAGAGAGGGGGTTTTATTTTTTAATAAAGATTTGTGTTTAGTTGTTTAAGTTATTTTGGCTCAAACGAGGGTGTTGGAATAAATTAAGGAAGCTTAGGAGTTTTGGTTATCTGTTGGATGAGATATGGCTAAGTGTAATTCGTGTAATATCGTCATACTGGTTCCTTTGTGAAAGTTCTCTTAAATTTTATTGATATAGTTTTACGGGTAATTAAATTGATTGGGCTATAATTTAAATCTTGGTAAGACGGTGGCATTAGATTTATTTTAATTTTTTGATTTACTAAGTATGGGTTATTTCTTTTATCATACTTTTGACTTTTGTATATAACATGGCAAGATGATCTTATGTTTGACCAATTATTTTAGATCTTACTCCGTATGTTCCTTGCAATAAATTAGCTATGGGCATTTTGTGGGGTAAATTTTCCTTGAAAGGGGCAAATAGTGGTTAGTATGTGATGTTGAAGTTCTAACTCTAAACCTATTAAATCTTATGACTTATTTTAAGGAAATGTTGATTTATATTGAGTATTGGATTTCAATCATTTAATCTATATGATTACATGATTTAAATCTCAATACACTCCACACTCTGTTTCGAACTCCTTAGGTCATCGATCCCTACTAGAATTATAGTGGATTTTTTGTTGTTTTAGAAATAATGTTCATAACAGATTTTTATGGTTCACTTCTTAATTTGAGATAGTAAATCTTCTAGCATGATTAAATAATTTGTTAGTGGGTTAGATCTTAGTACTATTTCATTAAATAGAAGGCTCATTTTATGGTATTGTCATGGTAGCATACGATTCCTTTGTGTAGTCTTTATCATGCTCAGTTCTCGCGAACTGACTCAGGTTGATAATTTGTTGCATATGAATTTTACGGGTAGATGAAGAAAATACTTGTAGGTTATTGCTTCAGTCTTAGTTAGGAAATTATTTTTTACGAATGCTTATATTTTGTAAAACTATGGAATGAGTTTTGTGGAATTTTTTGAAGAGGATTAGTGCATTACCTTTTTATTTTGTGGATTAATGTTGTCTTAACTACGAAAACCTTGGCTTGTGTTTAATATCATGGAAAGATATTAATTTTGAGCACCGTGTTGTTATGAGTGGTTCTAATTTATTTTTAGAAATTCTAAGAATACTTATAGCATGTTTGATCAATTTTGATACCTTCATGTCCCCTAGTCATAATTTCATAGAATTGTTTTTCCTTTTTGGATTGTGTGTCGTGTTGGAAAGAATTGATGTAACAATTTGAAATGTAAATTGTTTCCCTTTTCCAAACTTAATCAAGAAAAGTCCAAATTAAGCTTTTACCCAATCTTGATAAATTCTTAGCCTTAATAAAAGACTGGTTAATAAGTAATGAGAACCTGAAGTTGAATTACCTTTGACCCATTTCCCTTAATCCTTGCCTTGGTTCATTGTAATATTTCTTAAGTAATGTTAAAATTTTGATCATTGCCCAAAGAAGGTTATTGTTCCTAAACTAAATGGTATTTCCCTCAAATGGAGCTTGTCGTTATCACCTGTGTAATGGAGGTGTAGAACGAGTTTCAGTGCTTGGGTTTGGATAGATAGCATTATGGAATTGAATACATCCTTGATTAAATAAATGAACTAAATAAGTAATTTTCATATTATAGATGACCTTAAGATAATTACTCAATTTTGTAAAAGGAAGAAATCTAGCTTCGCATGAATAATTGTGTGAATCAAAACATGAAACTCCTATATTAGAGTCAATTTTTTCGAAAGATGTTTTAGTAGTTAAATAACCTTCAAATATTTTACTTTGTGGGATGTCCTTAATTGTAAATGTGTACTGTAGTAGGACTTTTACGTTATGCCTTGTCAAAGAGAAAAGTGAACTATTTTCGATGGGTGTTGTATGATTCCTTGTTGCCTATGTGGTCAATATTGTGTTAATATTATCGAGATCTGGTTATAGCCCTTTTTGTCACCTATGTTGTCATGTAAACTCCAAGCAAGTAAAAAAAAATTATATGAGTTTTTTGGTGTTGTTTTTGGGGTGTGTTTTAGCTTGCATTACACACACACACACACACACACACACACACACACACACACACACACACACACACACAAGAAAAAAACTTATATTAAATCCTGATATACTTTCAAACCAAAAACCAAAAGTTTTTAAAAAAATAAAGGTGAATACAAATGGTTGTAGGTAGTATGTTTTTTTATTATTAATAATATGGTTGTGGGGAGGGGCGCTGACCCAACCCCCAACCCATATACATGTATATCGGGTAGGGGTGGGTTCGGTTCCCCTCCCCCAAAACTTTGAAACCTCCCCCCCAAACTAATTATTAAAAAATACTCCCCCAAATAAAACATATGACCTGTTCATTTTTGTGTGGCCACCACAATCACAATGACCCTTACTATTATACGTCCTATGTGTAAATTCATTTCCGTGACTTGTATATAAAAGGATATCTATATATATACATTAACTCAAATATTATAAAAGAAAGATTTTGTGAAGATTAAAATAAAATAAAACGGAGGTCTCCAAGTTTATATAAACCAATTTTTACCAGGTTGTATAAATTAAAAGGGGGGTTATTAAAACATTAAGAGTATATATGTATACATGTATAAATAGACACATTTAAATGAGAAATAAACAATATTCAAATGTGTAGTCTTATAACCCAAATCTCAAAAATAAACTAGATTATATTGGGCAAATAACCACAACCTGGTTTGGGTAATTTCTTTACAAATGAGATGTAAACAATAATAAGAAAAATGTATTTTAGAGGATGAGAAAAGCCTATGAGAGGGATGATAAAACTATCACTCTTCTTGTGATTATTCATCCAAGTGTTTTAGCTTCCTCCCATGGCTTCATCCTCTTCCCCTATTCCTTAACCTACAAAAAAAACAAGAGAAAAATGAGAGAATAGGTTAAAGAAATAAATATATGGCATTCCATAAGGATTTTTAGGGTTACTTTTGCCAAACCGAGATCTAAGGGTTGAGAAAGATAAGATCTAAGGGTGTAGGATGAACCCTACATCACTTAAGTGATGGGTATTGTTGTTGCAAATCAGCAACACCCCTGGATGCAAATCAGGTTTCTAAGTTGATGTTTCAGGCATCCAGTGTGATTGCACAACATTGAAACCTCTCTCCAAGTGTGGGACTTGTAAAATGAGAGAGGAATCTCCAGATTAGAGGTTGGTTCCTCAAACTCCTCTGATCAGATCTATTATTTACACAATTGTAGAGGTTTGAATCCTAATCCTACTCTAAATTCCAAGGAGACAGAGATAGAAAGTGCAAAAATTGAAACTAAACTAATAGGTGATACACCAAAGGAGTGGTGAACACTTCTTGTTCATGCAAATTGACAGAATTTCATAAAATGCAACATGAAACATCATACACAGGATAATAAGATGCAATTAGAGGTCTGAAATGAAGCAAGACAATACAAACAAAGGACTAAAAATTGATCACAGAGTCTGCACTGTCATTTTTCACTGTCAAAATCCTTACATTTGCAACATCAAAGAGGTAGAAACCTGTTACAGTCATGAAGAAGGTCTGATACTTGCAAAAAATCACTTTTTGAAGGTGAAAGAAGAAGCTTGCTATCTAAAAAAAAATGTTTGACCTTTCAAAAAATGAGCCAAATCTAGCTTTTACAATGCATGGGTCGAGCCCAGGAGAGAGAAAAAATGTAAAAAACGTGGAAGCCATTCCCCATTGAATGAATATGCATTAAAACAGCATGGGTGTCCTTACAGACCTATGCCCTGACATTTTTGGCCATGCTGAAGAAGAATACGACCCATTTTGCATTAAAACTGGTTGTTGAAACATCATTTCTGGCCATTACCATGTGCTAGAAGCATTTTTTGATTTTCTCTCTCCAAACTCGACCAAAATGCAAAATTAACCCTAGAAATCATCTAGATAATTTCACCAGCTTTCCATTGATATAAAGAACGCAAAAAACCAAGCTCTAGATCGAAAGATATGGTGATTTGAAGTTTTAGGGCAAAATAGGGCCAAAACGGGTCGCTTTGATATTTTTGGCCTGGACACGTGGCGAATTCTGATTGGCTGTGGGCCTTCTAGGGGAAAATTTCCCACAAAAACTCTGCCGAGCCATAACTTGAAAAATACATGGAGTTAGGAGGAAAACTTTACCTTTCTAGAAAGCTGAGAAAGAGCTCTATCTAATGGTGTCATTTCCAGAAGGTTTTGAGTGCCTAAAAAACAAAATTTTGTGACTAAGGCACAAGAGAAGGAAAGATGTAAGGGAGTTAGCCACAAAATCGGCAGGGGGCACATTCTGGATACCAATTTTGGCGACTTAGAGGGGTCATCTACCTGCTGGATGAAGTTACCAGTTGCCTGAAGCATCCATTGGGCATGGATTCATGAGTTGTAGCCTGCAAACTGATCTGAAATTTGAAAACCTCCTCTCTGAGCCACTTGGAAACCCACTGCAATGGACTGCGCAAGAGCAAAACCAGCACCACGAAAACTATGTACAAAACTAAAGGTCATACATGCTCCAAAATGGAACATGCAGAGTGTGCACAAGAACTTATTTTACTGAAAGAAAACCTACCTACTCTACCCTAATGGAAACAAAGGTGAGCTAAACAAACCCTGCAATTGGTTGTGCAAAATAGCTTCCTTTCTTCAAAATTGGCAACCATGCAACTAATTTAGCATTGAACATGGCTGATTGGATGAATGGAAAATCAACAAGCAGCTAGTCTTCCACCCAAATCATCAAGGTATCAGCTGAAGGCAAATTCCATACCTCTTTTAGTTGTTCTGCATTTGGATTGGAGAGGTATGATAGATGATCTTTGGTTCCTTGTAGCTCATCCTCATGCTTAGAAGAAAGCATGATTGGTTGTGACTTCTCCTTTGACTCTAATGAAGTCAAATACCTTATTGGGCAAGGTATGATCCATTTGATATGTCCATAGCTCTGATTTTCATCTCCAAAAATGGAGTCTTCTTGTAGACCTTCATGAATGGATGATGTGGAAGCAATGGTAGAACCTTTCTGCCCTTTCTCTTCTTCCAATGAAGAACATGAAAATTAAAATCTTCCAATCTTAGTTCCAAAGAGCTGCTATAAGATACAGGTTGCTGCAAATGAATGCTGTCCTTCATGACAGCAGGCTCAAGTATTTGGGACGTGGAAGATGAAAGAGAGAATGGTGGAAACTCAACCGGTTCTTCTTAATCAAAACAGTCCTCCAAATCTGACATATACACTACCTCATTGTTGTCCTGATGAAAATTCTCAACTTCCTCCATAGTTTCCTCTTGATCTGTAACTTGATCATCATGGTTTCTTTCATCCTCCAACATTGAGTTTGAGAGATCAAACTCTTCTTCAGCACTAGAACATGAGAGGGATGAAGTAGAAAGAAGAACTAAAGGTTCTCCTGTAGCCTGCCTTGAGTTCAAAGCCCTTGGATCTACACTTTTCTTCTTCATAGCTAGAATGTGCTTCTCTTCTTTCACATTTGGAGCAGCTTCTCCCTCCTCTACTACTTGAAGGTAATCTTGCTCTTGATAGAGCTCTTCTCCTAGCATGAAGTTTGTCAAGTCAAACTCTTCAATCTGCTACTCTAGAGGACAAGTTGGGACTGCAAGATATTCTTCTGAGCTTTCTTCCTCCATGGCTGATTGTGCAACTTGAATTGAATTGGAATTCCCTTCAAATAGAGTGCCAACATGGACACTACTTTCTGAGCAAACTAATTACTGGTCTGCTTCTTCTTTTTGCTCTTCTTCTGCTGTCAAAAAATCAGTCCTAACCACTACTTGTTCTCCAACTCCAAAGTCTTCTAAAGGCTTAACCATCAAGGGGATCTTTTTCATCCCAAATTTAAGAGTCCAACTCTTCAAACTTTGAATTTCTTCATCTTTGTTTGGCTTCTCTTTTTGTTGTTGTTTTCCTTGACTGGCATTCTAATTTTTATCCTCCCAACATGGATTTGGGATGCAAGAGGAGAAGTGGATTGTAACTCAAATGATTTGGCAATTTTTTACGGTGGTGGAGGAGGTAGAAACTCTTGTTTCTTTGGAGGAGAGGGTATTTCCATTAGCTCTTGTGGAGAGGATGACTGTTTGGGAGGAAAGGGGAAAGAAGAATTGAGATGGGGTGGAAGACTAGGGGATGGAGAAATGGAATTAACTCTTGGGGCAGCATTGACTGGATTTAGAATTTGAAATTCCAAATGAGATGATGCTACTTGAGTAATGTGAAGAGAAAAACCAGATGATGGTGTAGAACTTACCCATTTACAAGGTTGTTCAACACCAAGTGTATAGGCCTCTATTTCTGTTGTCTATTTTACAAGTTGGGGCAACATCTTCATCATAAAGTTCAACTTCTCCTAAGGGCTAAAGTGTCTTGGAAAAGGGCCTCCCCATGGACAAGGAGTCCTACAACTAATTCTGAAATCCTTCATTTGAGCTGTTGACTCTTGATTACACCATCTTTGCCTCCATCTTTTGGATTTTTTCCACAAAATTTGCATCTTCCATTTGATTGTCTTCATTACATGCGTACCCTTGTTCTTGATGTGCTTCACAACCAAACTGACTTTGGTACTGCTGCTCATATGGGTAGACATGCTGATTTTGAATTTGATCAAAATGCTGATTTTGAATTTGATCAAAATGTTGATTTGGAGGATTTGTAAAACATGTTGGAGGTGTGATATATTGCTCTTGTAAATGTGAATTCCATGATGGAAATGAAGTCATGATTGCACAACTTCATGGAATGGAAAAGAAAGAAAATTATGGAAAGAAGAATGGATGGAAATGAATGGAAAATAGGTCTGTAACTTAGAGAATGAGTTGTTTACCAGATGGAGTCGCCAGATGTGCTTTTGAAAGTGCCTCCAAAATGTTGAATCCTTAACAAGAACACACCAACCTATCAAAGATAAAATGGAAGACCTCTAAGGTCCCATCGGGCATGCCAAAACTATTGTTGCAAATCAGCAGCACCCCTGGATGCAAATCAAGTTTCTAAGTTGATGTTTCAGGCATCCAGTTTGATTACACAACATTGAAACCTCTCTCCAAGTGTGGGACTTGTAAAATCAGAGAGGAATCTCCAGATTAGAGGTTAGTTCCTCACAATCCTCTGATCAGATATGTTATTTGCACAATTGTAGAGGTTTGAATCATAATCTTACTCTAAATTCCAAGGAGACAGAGATAGAAAGTGTAAAAATTGAAACTAAACTAATAGGTGATACACCAAAGGAGTGTTGAACACTTCTTGTTCATGCAAATTGACACAATTTCATAAAATGCAACATGAAACATCATACACAGGCTGATAAGATGTAATTAGAGGTCTGAAATGAAGCAAGACAATACAAACAAAGGACTAAAAATTGATCACAGAGTCTGCACTGTCATTTTTCACTATCAAAATCCTTGCATTTGCAACATCAAAGAGGCAGAAACCTGTTACAATCATGAAGAAGGTCTGAAAAAAATCACTTGTTGAAGGTGAAAGAAGAAGCTTGCTATCCAAAAAAATGTTCCCCTTTCAAAAAATGAGCCAAATTTGGCTTTTACAATGCATGGGTTGAGCCCAGGAGAGAGAAAACATGTAAAAAGCGTGGAAGCCATTCCCCATTGAATGAAGATGCATTAAAATAGCATGGGCGATCCTTACAGACCCATGCCCTGACATTTTTGGCCATGTTGAAGAAGAATACGACCCATTTTGCATTAAAAATGGTTGTTGAAACGTCATTTCTGGCCATTACCATGTGCCAGAAGTGTTTTTTGATTTTCTCTCTCTAAACTCCACCAAAATGCAAAATTGACCCCAGAATCTTGTAGAGAATTTCACCATCTTTCCATTGATATAAAGAACGTGAAAAACCGAGCTCTGGATCGAAAGATATGGTGATTTGAAGTTTTAGGGCAAAACAGGGCCAAATCGGGTCGCTTTGATATTTTTGGCCTGGACACGTGGCGAGTTCTGATTGGCTGCGGGCCTTCTAGGGGAAAATTTCCCACAAAAACTCTGCCGAGCCATAACTTGAAAAATACATGGAGTTAGGAGGAAAACTTTACCTTTCTGGAAAGCTGAGAAAGAGCTCTATCCAATGGTGCCATTTCCAAAAGGTTTTGAGTGCCTGAAAAGAAAAATATTATGTGACTGAGGCACAAGAGAAGGAAAGGAGAAAGGGAGTTAGCCACAAAATGAGTAGGGGGCACATTTTGGATAACAGATATTTAGGTGGGAATGTGATAAAGAAAATATGTGTGTGTAATGTTAAATGGGGCCAAAGGGGTTAGCACAAGTTGTGCACACTTGACCTTTTAATCATAATGCACATATCCAAATATTAAGGTGTACATGATTTTGAGCTATATGCACATTTTGCCCTTGTGCTAATATTTCCTTATGTAATTTAATTAGGGGTGTGCAACATGAACCATAATGCACAAACAGGGATTCATGAAGTCTTATGATTTGAAAGTCTGATGAACATTATTCAACACTCAAATTTTGGAGCCATTGTTAACTATGAACCTTTAATCTACTAACCACATAGCCCATGTGTGAGAAATATTTAGGGTCATCCTTCCTCAGTTGACTCAATTGTACCCTAATCTACCAGTAACATATTAAAATAAAATCTAAAGGGAATGACGTGATAAATGATTCCTATAATTTTTCCCTCTTTGAAATAAAAAAATTCCTCAGGGATTTATGTGAGGAAAATACGGGCATTACAGTTGTATGGGGGTACATCCAACAAATAACTATTCAGATTCACCTCTTTTTCATACAGGTTGTCATGCAATTCCATCTAGCTTATTGTGATCATTCTTGACCTAGTCTTTTTCCATGGAATATATGTGTGTAGGGCAATAGGGTTACCTTAACCTCTTTTGAGGAGCACAAAAGGACTAATCAATGATAAAATATACATTACTTGCAGGGAGGCATTACATTTGACTTCTTACTTCCACGTGCATAAGTTGATTCTTGAGGAAAAAATAACAGATTTGTACCTGTCAAACCATGCCTCCGGTTCTTTCAACATAATACACTCAACCATTTTGTTTTGTGATATTCATCGTGAGGTATCTCAAATAGTTGGTACTTTGACCATATGTGTACTCAAAATGTTTAGTCTGGTCATGTTTTGTCATGTTGAGGACTGATGTATCCTCATTAAGGGTATGACTTGACCAGTGTTGACAATATGATAAAATACTCGCATGCCATCATATCACCCGAGTTTTGTCAAAGCTTTATACGTTCTCTGGTTGAGGCACAATCGATATATCATTGAGTACCCCGTTTATGGTATGATTCACTATTGAAGATAGGGGCATGTGTAATTTTAAATACTATCTTAAACCCTGGAGGGTTATGCATGAAATATGTAGAATGAACCAAATCAAATCGAAGGACGTTCTATGGTTTTAAAAAATGTGTGTAATATGACACTCAAACATATCATATGGATAATCAATCATAGAAACATACATTATATCTAGGTTACAATTTTATGCCATTAACATCATGGAAAGCTCTCAAACCTAAAAATTACAACCTTTATTATCTCTTCTCTTTCTTCCTAAAATGTGAACTTGTATCAATTATTCACATTTTTTCTCAAATAGAATAGTTGTTGAGGGTATTTTTAGTATTTTTTCACCTCACTTTCATATTATTTGTTTCCTATCTAGATTTAGTTATTAATCTTCTAGAAGGTTATAGTAGATCCCTTAATTCCTCCCATATTCTTCTTGACTAGGCTAGTCCTTGATTAATCATGAGCTTCCTTGTGTGATTTTCTTCCACCTATCATATTTATAATGAATCTCTGAAAGAGTATAAATAGACACAATATATTTTCAAAGCGTCTGAATGGGAAAGAATAATGCAAATTAACACAACAGGGGAAGATACATCCAAAAACTTGTATCTACTACTTCATAGATATGCACAATTAAATTTATTACAAGATAAGGGCCTGGATCATCATGCAAGGAGTCCACTACAAAGGTCTGCATAAAATTGGCTTCACAAAACAATTTTGGTAGAGTCTTGCTACTCCAAAACTATATCCCTTACAACGAGCCCAACACTCCAATTTATAGAATCTGAGAAGAGAGAGAGGGAAAATAAAAATCCCAAACTTTTTCCTTCAACCACTTGCAAGAGGTATTAAATGAATTGAAATGATGTTCTGTTGCTTGAAAAATTCCCCCCATACTACCCCATAACTTGTAGCAGTGAAATATGTCAACCCATGCTTCATTAATGCATCTCAACTACCAAATAAAACAATGTTTCAAACCTTTCCAAGTTTTCTAAAAAATAAGCATTGATTCCTCATCAAATTTTGGATTTCTTTATTTCTCTGCATCGTTCATGGAAACATGATTCCAATGGTATCATTTTTGTGTTTTTTCATTGAGAAATGCGAAAGTTATGGCCTTCTGAGTACAGGCAGCTATTTTGGGTTTACCAGGCATTTCTGTCATTTAACAGGAATGAGCATTTAATTCATCATATCTAGAGATGTTTCATTTATTTCCATATATCTACCCTCATAAAAAATAATAAATCCAGTCAAATTTCATGAAAATCAAAGCTCTGAGTCAAAAGTTATGGCTGTTTGAAGTTCGGGGTCTGATTTACATTGTTTTCCTTTACATGTGGTCATGTCGGCTATTTTGGGTCCTTTTATCCCGGTTGTCCTGGAAAAAAATCTCTGATCCACCCACAAGCCTCCTTCGGTGGCATTTTCAGAAAAATCAGGGTTTCAGTGAACTCATGTGTCATTTGTCTCATTGTTGACTAGGCCGTTTTGGTCATTGACCCCCACTGAACCCATGCACCATGGGCCAAAAACACCATACTTTTCCAATTCCCTCTTGCAAATCGATGATTTCGGTAATGCAGGTCCCGCGCATCCCGGCCCGACCCGACCCCACCGATTCCTTCTATTTTTGGCCATTTCAAGAAAATCAGGTTTTTGGGTCCCGACTATCCTGACTAAACCTCTGTGGCCTAAGAAAAAATAACCCAACTTTGCTGCATTTCACTGTCTCCATAGTATTTTAGGCCTAAATTTGGTAAGATGAATCCCGATACGATCTTCCTTGGTTCAATCTGCAACAATAAAACCTGATTTTTATTAAAATAGGCATGTGACCTCATTTTTTCATATTTTTGCAATTTTTTACTAACTCCTTTGATTTTTCTGGGATAGGGGAGTTAGAGAAAAGTGGAGAGGTGCCCCAAAAAATCCAAAATTTTTCCCTCAAACCATTTCAACCTGCTTGACCTTGAAGAAATGATGCAGGTTATCAAAATTACCTTGAGGGGTGGATTTTAGATAACAGTTCTTGCCATGGTATGGTTGAGTTCTTGTGATGTGATACAATTTTGTAGGTACATATTATGATATCTTGTGAACCATTAGTGTTGTGTTTGGTCCTTGTGGACATATTGTGATGTTATTTATTATTAGGCACTTGTTATCCATATTTCGCCACATGCCAAATATTGGAACAGCCATGACCCCACAAAAGAGGAACCTAAGAAAACTCGTCTAGATCTTACAAATTGGTCACAGAAGGACTTAACCATGGAGTGGAGGAGTCCAAGATAAACTAAAAGGACCCTGTGTAAAAGAAACGACTCTATCGGGTTGTTTCCACATCTTAAATCTATTCTCCAAGTTACATGTAGGCTCAGCTATGAGATAGCAAGGTCAGACAAGAAGGGGTGAAGCCATATAGGAACCAGAAACAAGAAAGGGGAGAAACAACAAAGATCCAAAGTCCTCGAGCTCGAAACGGTTCAGAAAAGGGTCCAAAAATGCCTGAGTATGGAGGAAGTAGCAGAAGAGACCACATGTCCTAACAGTGCATCTCCAAAGGTGAATCCAACAAGGGAATCCCAAACTAGCACCAGGCTTCCACGCGTCCAAAATCCCAAAAAGTTATGGAGCATTGAAAAGTCTCCAACTAAAAAGAAGGTTCCAGGTGTCGGCTTGGCACAAAATCAAAGAGGAAGCCCAGGGCTGAGATTCCAACTTGCGCCAACCCTCCACATAGCAAATGGTCAAAAAGAGTCAAAAGGTGAATAAGGTAGGCTTCAAAATTGGCTAAGTATAAAAGTGTAAGTGGAGAATGCCAAGTGTCAGTGTGGTACATCTCTAAGAGTTGGTCCCAAGGTGGAGACCCAAATGAGCACGAGATCGACGCGTAACCCAAAGTCTAAAAAGTAAGAGGAACCATTGAAAAGTAAATAGATCAGCGAAGGCTGACAAGTGTCAAATCGATGCTCCTCCAAAGGAAAACTTATTTTCCCATTCTGGACTTTTTGTGACATTTTTTTGAGCATTGGAACTCATTGGAAGGCTAGGAACAACAAGGATAAGTTGTTGTAATTACTTCAGGAAGTTAAAATATGAACATTGAGCTTCGACAGGGTCTTGTTATCCCAAATTCCCCCCGAAAAATTTGGTGAAGATAACTCCACATAGAGAAATTATGAAGGAAATGACTCGGACATGCGAGCTCACATTCCAGGATGACAAACAGGTTACAAATGGGCTCAGAAATGAAATAGCAGGGTTGGAAACAAAGGAGCAGTGTCACAGAGAAGCCAGGAGCAAGAAGGGGAAGAAACAGTGAAGATTTGAAGCCCTCGGGCTTGAATCTGTTTAGGAAAGAATCCAAATTTGACTAAGTATGGAAGAGCTAGTAAAGGGAACCACGTGTCCTAACGGCACTCCTCTAAAGGTGAATCTAAAAAAGAGAAGCTCAAATGAGCACCAGACTGATGCGTGTCCTAGAGGAAAGCGGGAAGTTGAAAGGAAAGGTGAAAATTTTCCTTTCATTCAAAGGGAAAAAGATAAATTGCAAACCCGTGAGTCTGATTTTTGTCTCTAAAAAGGGTGGCTGCGTGTCCCAAACCAAATGGGGGGCCCATTTTTCAAAAAAAAATCCCCGTCCATTCGTATGGACCTGATACAAAATTCAAAGGGGCATATCTATTGATTCAGGGCTCAAAATATTACAAATCTGATACCATTGCAAAGATCTCAGCCTCACCTATGCCATGGAGGTATGAGACTTTAATTTTTGAGGAGGTTAGGTAAAGGAAAATGGAGGAAACATCTTCAAGTATTCAATATAGGATCCATTGTCCTTAACAACCAGATCAGATTCAATCTGTTCTCCGTGGTTTCCTCTTTTTTCAAGGCACCGAATCAAGGAATCATTGTAGTAAAGATGGATTTGAGGGGCAGATTTTATTTGAAGCATTAATAGCAGTGGTTGAGCTTCAACCCACATTTCCCACTTCCCTCTCTCTTTCTTCTCTCCGATCTGAATCTATAAATATGAGGGTAGGATTCATTGTAAAGGGTTGGACATTCTTTGTTTTGCAGGCTCCCTTCTCATTCCAACAAAGGGATTTGTGGGGTTCAGGACTTCCATCGAGATTGTAATACGTTTCTACCTTTTGGCTACCTTGTAATGGATTTTATCAATCTACAGAGCAATAAAACACGTCTGTGATCAATTTTAGATCATTTCTTGTCTATTTTTCTTTCATATGGTCTTCCATTATAGATCTGGCTATCTATGCTTTTTTATTGTATGCATTTTGTTGGTTTGTGTCTATTAGCAAAATAAGTGTTCATCATTCTTTTAGTGCATCACTTGGTAGTCTAGTCATTCCTATTTCTTAGAATCCTTTTACCTCTGCAAATCCTCACATATGCACCTAAACAGAGGAATAAGGAACCAGCCTTTAATCTGGAGGGCTTTTCCTAATTTTTGCAAGGTCCCACACCTTAGGGAAGGTCCAATGTTATGCAATCACACCAAATGACTCTGCCTTATAAAATTAGATCTTTAGAATTCATTTAGGGGTGCTGTGGTTTCACACTAACAATTTTGGTGTGCCCAGTGGGACCAAGAAGTTTCCATCTTATTATAGTAGGAATTGATGTAGACTTGCTATTATTCAGGCTTTTAGAAGCCTTAAAATCGTACATCTGACGAATCCCAAGGAAAAAATCTACTGGTTTTAGTAGTCCAAGAAAGTTCATGAGAATAATACAAACACGGTCAAGAGCTAGAGAAGAGGAACTATTTTTCTATCTATACTTATCCCCAGATAGAGGGAGAAGAGGAAGAAGAGCCCAGAGGTCTTTATCCCCGCCAAACAGAACCTTATTGACACCTCCTCTCAGAAGACTGTTCATTCAATCAAGAGGGGTGCTCAGACCGATCAGAATGGCTCAGCTGAACCCTTATGTCAACTTCATTGGCAGTAATCTACTCACCTTGAATGTACAAAATCTAGTCCCGATTGGAGCATTGAAGAGCATCCCATATTTCACTGGGGAAAATCAAAATTCTCCTGGTGACCATGTCCAATATATTGCAAATGTCTGTAAAATCCACGAGATCCATGAGATGGACATTACAGTCAAGCTACTCACTTCTTCACTCAAAGGGAAAACTTCAAAATGATTCAGGTGTCTTGAGGCAAGCTTTATCTGGAATTGGAATAAGCTATGCACAGCTCTTCACAACTAGTTTGGAGAGAAAGGTGATAACTTGTCTTTGTTGGAGCAACTAACAATGATCAAGAGAGCCCAAAATGAGCAACTGATAGACTTCAAACTCATATTCTAGAAGACCTGGGACAAGATTCCAACAACAGTAAAGCCCACTAATGAAGGTGCCTTCTTATACTTCCTTAGGACTTTAAATTCTGATATTTCTCTGATGATTCATTCAATTGGGGGTACAACCTTACTTTCAGCCTATAGGCTTTCCATAGGGGCTGAGAAGCATTTGATTCAGGCTGGTAAAATCACTCTTAGGCCATTCATGCCTCTATACCCTGAGTTAGGAAGCCCAGACACTAGCAAAATGCCTACATTAGCTCCTATACCCACCCCCAAGAGTCAAAGTTCAGCCGAAGCTTCCACTTCATCATCTAACACCTCTAAAGAGCTTCAGGAAGTGATGAAGTAACTACAGAACCTTGGAAATGAGCTAGTAACCATTAAGAGATAGCAGGCTCAAAGTTCCAGGCCATATCAGTCTCAAGCTCAGTCTTAAGGTCAGTACCAAGATGCTAGACCCCAGTACCAGCAGAATAGACCACTATCTCAGACTACAAATCAGATCTAGAACCAAGGACAACCCCTAGCTACTAGACATTTTAGGTCTTATGATCCATATGGAACATCAACATCAAGGGCATTGGTTCCTACATAGAACAATATGGCACATGAATATGATTGGTGTTTTCCATGCAGTCATCCACATAACCAAGTAATGTGTTTTAATGGTGCTCAAAATCAAGCTTTGATGGTGTAAACCAATATGGTGCCACAAGAACCTAGTCAAGAGAGAGATCAGGAGCAAGGAGCTCAACAAGGTGAACCTCTAATAGAGACTATTCTTATCAATTGGCAGGCTCAAGACTTATGTGGGATGAATCAGTCCCCTCCTCAAAGAATGGTTGCCAAAACACGGTCCAAAAATAGAACTATTGGAGAAGGCCAACCACTGAACTCAGGTGACCCTAGACCTTCCATCACTCCACAAGGTCCTGGTGTTCCAAGTACAACCCCCAACATGCAGAACCAATCCAAGCCACCTTCTAAATCCAGTCAGGCACCGGTTGTAACAACCCATGTGCAAGAAATAAATGTGTCTGGGAAGGGGCAGTAAAAGGACAACTCATTCAATATTATTGAGAAAATGAAGAGGACAAGTGTGAACATTTCACTATGGGATTCACTGGCTATTCCAAGGTAGAGGGATCTGTTACAGATTACCATGCATAATTGGTCAAGTTCAAATCAACCCCCTAACCAGCAAGAGAGAGTGCTTACAAATACAGTTCAACCTGGAAGGAACCAAGGAGAACAACAAGGTAATATCTTAAGACCTCCTCCATTATATGTCTCATTGATTATTGGAGATAAATTGGTGCAAAATTGTATGCTTGATTCTGGGGCTAGTAGTTAAGTGATGCCCAAACAAATAGTTGATCAACTGGGTCTCTAATATGAATTCATCTCTAGAGGGGTAGTGCAATTAGATGGGATAGCAGTGACAACTATTGGAATCATCAACGATTTGAGCCTCACTCTGCATGCCTGCCCCAATGTGACTATTTAGCAAAACGTCTCCATTATAGATTTGCCACCACATTTTGCTTTTTCTTTGTCTAGGGACTTCACTGCCAACATTAGAGGGTACATGTCTACTGATTGGTTACATATGCATTTTAGGACAAGATATGGGGCAAAGGCCATAGTCAAATCTGAACCCATTGCAGACTACCACATTAAATATTATGTGCCTAGCCCCATCAAGGGAAACTGCTCAGCTTTTGATCAAGAAAACCTCCTAAGCACTAATGAAGCAGATACCAAGGTGCGATGTATCCCAGACTTGACTCTAGATGAGTGAACCAACAAAAGACATGCTTTTGACCCCTATAAGGAGATGGAATAATCTGAGCTGGAAGTCTATTATCTACATGAAGAGAATCATCCTCTTCCTGACCTAATTAAGCCAGAATATAAAGATAACAATGAGGCATGACAATTGTTCTTTGATGGCTCAAGGAGTAGACAAGGAGCTGGAGGAGGAGCCGTGATTGTGTCCCCCAAAGGTATGAAATATTATTAAACCTTCAGATTTTAGTTTACTTTCTCAAACAACACTGTTGAATATGAGGCTTTAGTCCAAGGTCTTCATTGGGCAAGGAAGCTAGGAATCAAGAACTTGCAAGTGTTTGGTGATATTGAACTGGTTGCCAATCAAGTCAAAGGATATAATGCTATCAAAAATAACCTGCTCAAGAACTACAAGAGTAGGGTATGGAATCTCAGGGAGAGTTTCGAGGCCTTCAGTATTATGTCCATACCTAGGAAGGAGAATGAAACTACTAATAGACATGCAGTAATTGGAGCAACATTTGATGTGGTTGTTAGCATCAAGAGGGACAAAGAACAGCCACATATCCATGTGGTTGTGAGGCCAACAGTGCCAGATAATAATACATGCTGGCAGGTGTTTGAGAATGATCAATAGATCATTAAATTTTGTAAGAAGAAGCTAATTTCTCAGCTAGAAACTAGAACAGACTAAAACAGCAATATGGGAATTAGATAGTACAATTGCATACAAACAAACTTCCCAAAGGCTTAGTGACACTGGACTCTATTTTCAATCCTAATGATCAATTTAGAAGGGAGAAGGCTAACATACAAATCAAAGGAGAAGATTAAGAGTGAATCCCAGTTGGAGAAGACAAAACACTTCAGATTGGCAAACTGGCCACCAAGCAAGAAAGGTATGGATTCATACAACTTTTCCAAGAATTTCCATATGTGTTTTCTTGGAGTTATGAAGACCTAAGAGTGTTCAATCTAAAACTATCACAACACAAAATTGAACTGGATCTAGCTATTCAGCCCATCAGGTAGAGGAAGAGACCAATCAACCCACATATTGAGCCCCTGATGAAGAAAGAGTTGAACAAGCTAATAGAGGTGAGTATCATATTTCCAATCAAACACTCAAGTTGGGTTACAAACCCTATCCCAGTCAGAAAGAAAAATGGGGAAATCAAGCTGTGTGTTGACTTTAGAGATTTAAACAGAGCCTCCCTTAATGATCACTACCCACTCCTTTCAATGAAGAATATCTTGCAAGTAGTGTTTGGGTCAGAAATATTATCTCCTAGATGGTTATTTGGGATACAATCAGATCACGGTGAAACAAGATGATCAATTCAAAATAGCCTTCACCACCAAATGGGGCACCTATGCCTACAGAAAAATGCCATTTGGATTGTCCAATGTTGGAGTCACTTTTCAAAGGTAATGGATATGGCATTCAAGGGGCTGATCAACAAAATAGTATTGATCTATCTAGATGACATCACTATTTTTTCTGAGAATGCAGCAGATCATCTTTTCCACCTAAGGTAGGTGTTCTAAAGATGAAGGAGTTTTGGGGTGTCATTGAACCCTAAGAAATGCATATTATTGGCCCATGAAGGCAAGCTTATAGTCCATATTGCATCAAAATAAGGATTGGCAATTGACTTGGAGAGAGTTCAAACAATAAGAGCATTATCATTTCTAAGTCACAAGAACACTCTTCAAAGCTTATTGGGAAAAATAAATTTTGTCTGCAAGTTTGTTCCAAACTGTGTTGCCCTTGTTAAGCCAATAACATTGATGTTAAAGAATATCTTAGCATTCAAGTGGACAGGTGAAGGAAAAGCAAGTTTTGAGGCTATCAAAGAAGCCATATCACAAGCCAACTCTTGTGAATGCATATTTTTCCAAAGACTTCATATTGTATGTCTTTGGTAGTAGTGACACAACTTCTACAATCTTGGTTCAATAGAACAAAGAAAGTGCAAAACATCCAATTACTTTCTTTAGCCAAAGTCTAGAAGATTATGAGGTGAGGTAATCCTTCTTTGAGAAGCAGGTCCTAGCGATGATAAGAGGATTGAATAATTTTAATCATTTGGTTTCAAACAAAAAAATCTAACTAATGGTCCCCCATGCAGGAGTTAAGGAATTCCTTCTCAGTAAGGACCTGAATGAGAAGCATGCAGGATGGATCACTCGTGTCATGGAGTATGACATTGAGATCACCAAGCTAGTTCATGGAAAGGGGTTGTGTGAACAACTAGCCTCAGGTCAACAAGATGAAACAAATAGTGAAAAGGAGGTTGTTCTTGTTCTAGAAGATGATGAAGAAGAAAGGAGAAATGATGTACCTACTCCTTATTGGACCTAAGACATGGTTCACTTCCTTCGAACAAGCATGTGTCCTCATGGGATGAGTAAAGAAAAAAGGATGCATTTCAGGTTACAGGCCATCCCATTTGTTCTTATTGATGGTGTCCTATTCAAAAGAGACATCATTGACATTCTATTGAGATGCATTGGGAAAAATCAGGTGGAGAGAGTGCTACAAGAATTCCATGTTGAAGGAGTTGGAGGTAATTTTTCTTCAAGAGTGACAGCACTCAAAATCATGAAAGCAAGTTATTACTGGCCCAGAGTGTTTAGTGACTGTTGCACATGGATCAAAAGGTGTAAGAATTGTGCATTCTTCAAAGGAAAAGAGAGGCTAGCAACACTTCCATTACACACAATCTCAGTCGACCAACTTTTCATGCAATGGGTAATTATTTCATTGGATTCATCAACCCAAATTCAAACCAAGACCACAAATGGATTTTAATAGCGACAGATTATTTCAGCAATTGGACCGAGGCAATGGCACTCAAGGAAGCCAATGAGTCTAGTATCCTAGATTTCTATGAAGGGATAGTGACCAAATAAGGAGTGCCAGCCACCATCATATCAGACAATGCATTAGCATTTATAGGTTCCAAGATCACAGGATGGGATGTGAAGAATGGAACTTATTTGAGTACTTCATCAAACTATTACCCTCAAGGAAATGTCCAGGCTGAGTCCACAAACATGAATCTGTTAAAGATCATCAGAAGAAATCTTGATGAGAATCAAAGGACCTGGTACACAAAGCTCAAAATGACATTATGGGCTGATAGAATAATGCCCAAGAGATCTACATATAACTCTCCATTCAAGCTTGTCTATGGGAAAGAGGAAGTGTTGCCTATATCACTTGAGTTGCCAACATTGGATCTTATGAAGCAACTAGAGATGTTTGAATTTGAACCAATGGAGGCCAGGTATGTAGATTTGATAGAATTAGAAGAAACTAGAGAGCATGCTCTCCAAGCAATAGAGAATAATCAAGCTTCAATCAAGAAATGCTTTGACAAGAAGGCAAAAGCAAGAACCTTCAAAGAAGGAGACCTAGTTCTGAAATGGGATGCAGATCGATTAAAACTAGGAAGGCATTCCAAGTTTGAAACCATCTGGAGTGGCCATTATATGGTCACAAGATGAAAAATTAGCAATGATTTCTAATTGTCTACATTGGATGGTGAAGAGTTGTAGATTCTAGTAAATGGGATCTATCTTAAGCACTATTACTAAAAGGGTAGTTCTGACCCTGTACATATTAGTTTAGTTTTCTCTTTCCTCTTAGTGCTTATGCACATTGTCTTGATGTAGTGTAGATTGCTTTTATCCTAAGTGCCTTGCACACTCTGCATGTTCTATTTGGAGCATGTATGTGTTCAAATTTTATATATAGTTTTGGTGCTGTTTTGTGGCTCTTGTACAATTCATTCTGAGAAACAAATGAAGCCCTGGGTTAAAATAATTTTCTACTCTTAGAAAACTTCATTTCGAGATCTCTTCTGAAAATTGAAAGTGCAAGTAGGCGGGCTCATGAATCAAAGGCATAATTAGTATCAGACAGTCTTTCTCGACTCCATGCCCAATGGATACGACAAGGAAATTGGTCCATTTATCTAGTAGGAAGATACCCTTATGAGTCACCAAATTGTTATTCGTATTTCAGCCCGTGCCAAATATTGGATCAGCCATGAGGGCGCATAAGAGGAACATAAGAAAACTCGTCTAAATCTTACAAATTGGTCGCTGAAGGACTCAACCATGGAGTGGCGGACACTAATAGGGACTAAAAGGACCATGTGTAAAATAAATGACTCTATCAAGCCGTTTCCACGTCTTAAATCCATTTTCCAAGTTATAGGTAGGCTCAGCTATGAGATAGCAGGGTCAGACAAGAAGGGGCAATGCCGCATAGGAACCAGAAACAATAAAGGGAAGAAACGGAAAAGATCTGAAGTCCTCAAGCTTGAAACAGTTCTGAAAAGGGTCCAAAAATGACTAAGTATGGAGGAGGCAGTGGAAGAGACCACGTGTCCTAACGATGCTTCTCTAAATGTGAATCCAAAAAGGGAAGCCCAAACTAGCACCAGGCTTCCACGCGTCTAAAATCCCAAGAATTTGTGGAGAGTTGAAAAGTCTCCAACTAAAAAGATCTTCCAGGTGTCAGCTTGGCACAAAATCAAAAAGGAAGCCTAGGGCAGAGACTCCAACTTGTATCATCCCTCCACGTAGTAAATGGTCAAAAAGATTCAAAAGGCGAACAAGGAAAGCTTCAAAATTGGCTAAGTATAAAAGTGTAAGTGGAGAATGCCAAGTGTTAGTGTGGCACATCTCTAAGAGTTGGTCCCAAGGTGGAGACCCAAATGAGCACAAGATCGCCGCATAGCCCAAAGTATAAAAAGAAAGAGGGACCGTTGAAAAGTAAACAGATCAGTGGAGGCCGATAAGTGTCAACCCGAAGCTCCTCCAAAGGAAAACTTTGGGCCGGGTTTTCAAGCAAGTGTGGTGCCTCCATGTGTTATTCTGATAGGGGCTGAGTTAGTTGAATAGTCAATGCATGGGCCAGGCTAGTAGAGGCTACCAATTGTCTTAATGGCGTTGATTCAAGGGTTGAATAGAGAAAATGTTTCCAAATGAGCACAAGATTGATGCGTGTCCCAGAGGAAAGCGGGCCATTGGGGAAAAGTTGGTTCTTTGCCCCTTGTTATCTCAAAGAGGGTAAAAGTTACAAAATGACCTGCAACTCTACCCAAGAAAAAAATTCAGCATTTGAGCTTGAGTCAAGGCCAAAGTGGGGAATCAGAGGAATAGGTGGAAGTTTTCCTTTTTTCAAAAAAGCACAAGGATAAATATGGAAGTGCATTTCCCAACCAACCAGAAGGAGCCACGTGTTGAGGTAGAGCTTCGGGGCCGCGGGAGTTTTTTTTTTAGTTTTTCATTTTTTGCGCAAAAGGGCAAAAAGATAAATTGCATACCCATAAGCCCGATTTTTGTTCTAATCCGACTGCTATATGTCCCATACCAAAAGGGGGACACATTCTTCTAATTTTTTTCCCACCCATTTGTACAAACTCGATACAAACTTCGAAGGGGCATATCTTTCAACTCAGGGCTTGAAATATTGTAAATCTGAAACCATTGGAAAGATCTCGACCTCTCCCATGCCATGGAGGTCTTAAAATTCAATTTTGAGGAGGTTAGGTACAGGAAAATAGAGGAAATGTCTTCAGGATTTAATGAAGGATCTTTTTGCTTCAACAACCAGATCGGATTCAATCTGTTTTGTCGTTTCCCCTTCCTTCAAGGCGTTGATTCAAGTATTAATGTAGTAAAGATGGATCCGAGGGCATATTTCATCAGAAGCATTAATATCAGTGGTTGAGCTTCAACCTACTTTTCCCTCTTCTCTATCTCTTTCTTCTTTCGTGCTGAATCTATAAATATGGGGGCAGGATTCATTGTAAATGGCTGGACATTCTTTGTTTTACAGGCTCCCTTCTCTTTCTAGAAAAGGGATTTGTGGGGTTTAGGCCTTCCATCAAGATTGCAATACGTTTCTACCTTTTGGCTACCTTATAATGGACTGTATCAATCTACAGAGCAATAAAACATGTCTGTGATCGATTTTAAATCCTTTCTTGTCTCTTTTTCTTTCATTTGGTCTTCCATTACAAATATGGCTATCTGTTCTTTTTTATTGTACGCATTTTGTTGGTTTGTGTCTATTGGCAAAATAAGTGTTCATCATTCCTTTGGTGCATCACCTGGTAGTCTAGTCATTCCTATTTCTTATAATCCTTTTACCCATGTCTCCTTGGCAAGTTTTAGATTAGGTATAGATACAGATACTATGTAAATCCTCATGTATGCACCTGAACAGAGGAATAAGGAGCCAACCTTTAACCTGGAGGGATTTTCCCAATTTTCCCAAGGTCCCACACCTTGGGGAAGGTCCAATGTTATGCAATCACACGAAATGACTCTGCCTTAGAAAAGTGGATCTTTATAATTCATTTGGGGGTGTTGTGATTTTGCACTAACACCACCCATGAAAATAAATCAATTGAAATATTAAGCGAATGAAATATTAAGAGATTGATATTAATAAATAATGTTAAAGGAAAAGACTAACTAAGTAATAAAGTAAAAGAGAATTGCAAATCTTCACAGAACATTAAGAAATTATCACGACTTACCTTCTTCCTTGTGGTCACACTTTTGCAACAGGTATTCTCTCTGCTAGTGACATGAATCACGATTGTTCCTCCTCACTTATCAGTACCTCTTCTAATCTTATCCTTGTGTTGCATCGAGGAAAGTGATCTTATAAGCGGGGGAAATGTAGTGCCATGTAGTGTCTACAATAAAATATTTCTAAAATAAAAGGGGAGAGAATATTTTGGGAACTGCGGTCAGCTGGGAGTGGGTGAAAACATTGATAGACTCCATGTGAAGTCACGTGGCCTCATTGACAATGCATGGGCATCCAAAGTGTATTCCAGACATGTCTTTGTCCTTGTCTAATGATGAAAGCAATTTATTGAGAATCCAAAGGCACCAGTCACATGGAACCCAAGAAAAACTTGAAAAATTAGTAATGGTTGGATAGTGGCAGCAACGAAAAATGAGGCCTAGAAGTTGAAATAGTTCTAAATGATGCCCTTACTATTAGCTTTCTGAAAAATCAATACAATTACTGATTTATTCATGCTTGCTTGAAGAAATAAATTTGAGACCACTTTCTCCTCGTTTCACTATATGCAAATTGTTGGTCTGGATCTGCATTTGCAATGAAGTGGTTTCAATATATTTGAGAGGAAATGAGACTTTTTCCTACCACTTTTTGTTTTTTCTTTGTATACAAAAGAATACTAAAGATCAAGGCGTTGAAAGTGACTTTCCTTCTTTTCCACTTATCTGTCTATATTATTTGTCTCGTTCACCATTTCTGCACATGGTGTAGCCTATGTGTCCTTTGCCAACATACTCCCAACATGTGTCAAAAAGGAGAGTGCTGGAACATCCAACAAGCAAAAAGTAGAGGAATCTTGTCAGATGTTGCAGTTACAAAGGCTTTGGTAGACATGAATGTGAAATGTGGAAGCATAGATAGGCACATAGACATTTGGCAGTATGTCTTAGGTTAAAAGGTGATTTTCTGATCTTCATGGACGACAAAATATGGAAAAATGGGTTTTCTGAAAAGTCTTATAAACATTAAAGAAAATGAAACTTGTAGGTTCATATCCAAATTTCCACAACCTTACCAGCATACTTCCCACTTGGGCCAAGATAAGAGCCTTCGATCTGGGCATGCACATTCATTACAACAAAAAAAAATAATCTTTATCATAGGTTGTATTTGCAAGTGCCCTAGTTATCATGGATACAAATTGTGGAGGTAGTCGCAATAGCCCATATTCCAGCTAAAATTATATCTAATACGAATGATGGGGTGCATGTGCAGAAACATGATAACTCTTTGGGAGAGGATAATGACACAAGAATGAAATATCATCTTAGTTGTTATGTGCATTTTCCCTCTAAATGGGATAATGTTTATCATTCAGCCAAGAATATGGATCAAAGAGGAAGTAAAGATGGAATTGAATATTATATTATTTTCTTGCATCAAAATAAGAGACTTGATGAATGGGTTCCCTCTTTTAGGATCATGGATTCAATTTTAGAAGATGGAATTGCATTACATCTAGCAGCTGGAGAAAAGCTTTCTTCAATGGCCACTCAAGGCACAACAGTTACTATTGAGCAAATTTCATGGTAATAAAGTTGGACAATTCATGCAAATTGGATCGCAAGCTAACTCGTAATCTAAAAAAGGGGTTTTGTTAAAATGTACAATGTTCAAAATGGTATAGAAGATATCACACTCATAGAACAAACACTTGAAAAAGAACACAAAAAGTGAAGAATATTCAGGTTGTGGAGCTTGGAAAATAGGAGGTTGATGCTTGATACTATTCACAATATCTTGAAGAATACACTAATATACACAGCCTATAATTTTGTGATTTCGGCTTGAATATGTGAAGAGGAGAATGACATATATGCATTACATGAGGAAATGTGGCTACAAACACCCGCCTGGTGTACCTCTTTCTATGTGGGTGCTAATACTTTCCAGGCATGGTTCATCTCCCCTCATATCTCATAATTTCTATTATTTAGTTTTTCTTTTGCAACATATTAAAATTTTAAACCAAACGTTTTTTTTCATACATTTGATTGTATTAAATAAAATGGTTTTAAAACAATCAAACGTTATAACGTAACTTACAAGACCTATTATTCCTTGGTAAACAACAAAATTAAACCCTCACTTCGAGATGATCTAGCAACATCCCAACCAAACTGGATAGCTACAGTACCTCTTTTATTAACGAGTTGAAGTTCACTTCCTAATAAATATGTTGGATGTCTCCTTGTTTAAATAAATAAATTTGTGATTTCTCGAGACTCTCAAAGTAACCTTCGTAACTTTGGAAAGGGTATGTTCATCTTCTCTCGTGTACCTTGTTATTTGAGGAGACACCTTAGTCTTTGGATCGACCCTGAATGATCATTTGTGATCTTTTGACACCCTTCTAGGAGCAAGGTTTTCACTGTTTTGTACTTGTAGGAAGCTACTAAAACTGAAAAGTTGGCCTTCGTTTTGAACCGCCATTTGAACCCTGAGAAATAGAATGCTTATCCACCTTCGAAAACCTCTTATGTTTTTAATAGAAAATTACATGCAACATTCAGTTTAGGGAAAAATATTTTTTTGTATAGTTTGGAAAAGCCATTATGTAGGCCTCCAGTAGCAGTTTGACTAGGTGTTTCTCTCTCTTTCTCTCTCTTTCCTTTCTCTTTCTCTCTCCTTGGTTACGAAATGAAAGAAATGAAATGAATACATGTTTCTAAACCTTTTCTTTCAAATGCAAATTATGATTATTATTACATGTAAAGGGGAAGATAAAGACATTAATTATGTTAGATTAGGGTGGATTCCATGCCATCCATTTATCACTGATTTCATGCTCACGTGGGTTTGCAGGATGCAAGAATGATGGTGAAAATGCGATGTGTAATTCATTATTTATTATTGTAATTTATATAGGCCATTGTAAAATGAATATATGTATAATGTAGTCTCATGTTACTAAAAAGTTATATTTGAAATTTGCTAATATGTATGAGATGCTAGTTGTAGGGATATATTAGGAAATGTGCATTTAATCATAGGTTCAATTTGAATGATAGTTACGTATGGTAAAAAAGTTTGATATATATATGGTAAATGAATTTGAAGTTAATATCTTGTATTGCATGTTAAGTGTTCACTAAATGATTAATTAGTTAGTGTGTTGTATTCTTACCTTGTAAATGTAATAAAGAGATTTAATCAAAACACTTCACCCTAGTATAATATTTGTGCATAACATGTCTTCATTTGTGATCCTTCTTACCATAGAAGAGATTGAAACCGTAAAATGAACTTAAACTTTTCTCTCTATTGAACCTCCTGGTTTAGGTAAATAAAACCCCTAGTTGAGTTTCCTGTCATAGTTGTTATGCTAGTGGTATCGTCACAAGACCATCAGTTAATAATGAATTGATCAAACGTTATCTATAGTAAGTGGTTCCCTTCCAAGATTGGTTATCATGTGTGTAGTAAGAATAATATATTCTCTTCAAGTCTAACATACTTGTTGGGTGATAGAGATCACCAAATACTCTTGAAATTTACCTTTACCAGATGGGATTCTCTAATAAAGTTAATGTTTAATCTTTTGTACCCTCCCTCTCTTTATAGCCTCATTAGTTTGCAAAGCGCTATCATCTTAAAATATATTTAATCTTTGCAACTAAAATTTATGGTACTACACCTAAGAAATATATTCATTAGTTCATTTCTATAACTTAAAATCCATTGTTTGAAGCAACAACTATGTTGTGTAACCCTGCATGATATGCAGTAAGTAGAGCTAACACCTCCTTAGTATCCTATTCGACTACCAAGTTAGATCTAGAAATTCTCATCATCATCAAATGAATTCCTTATGGGTAGAAAATGGTAAGTAACTCCTTGCAAATGAAATTGATTTGAAATATGTTGACTTAAGAGAAACCAAGAAACTAAAAACTTGGTTCCATAATCCCTTGTTATGCCTTTTATGACATTAGGAATGAAAGATATTTCTCTTTCAGAATTGTGAAATGGAAAAACATGGGATCTTACTTTAAAAACAAATCTTGTGGTTCTTGTGTAGTTCTAAAGTTTTCAATCATGTACATCTTCAAGATGCTAGACAAATACTTCCGTAACTCCTATTTCAAAACAATGCTAATAATGAGACCATAATGCGATGTAAAAGTAAATCATATAAGAGAAAAAAAATGAGATTTTAGGTTAGGAATAATGCCACTCTTGGAGTCCTTATGACTCAATTAAACATTTTCATGTGCTACAAAGAATATGAGTTTCCCTTGGTGAGATCAAACTTCGAGAAAATACACACACACACACACACACACACACACAAACACAATTTCTTCTTGTGGGAATGTTGAATTAGGAAATAAAGATACCATGATCGAATAATGTTTACGGGAAAAAGGTATCTTGAATCTAAACCAACCCCCTTAAATCCTAATATTGCTTTCTGGACATAAAGTTTGATTCACTTGAGTTGCAAGGGTAAAATGTAGACATTGAATAAACGTTTGAGAAGCATATTATTAACATGAAAACAAGATATTTAAGTACTTTATATGCAATTTGAATTATTCCAAATAAGTATGTAAGTTATGGAAATTTTCTGTAAAGATTGAAAAGCCAACTTAAAATGGTCAAACTATAAATTAAATGTGGAATGAACTTAAGAATCTGTAGGTGGAAAAAGAAGAAAATTATCCTTGCAAAATAATGTTCTTGGAATGTTAATCATAACTAAGATGCAATTAAAGAAATGATGTGTTGTGGGTTTACCAATCCTTGAGTCCTTTTCTTGTGGCTAGGTCATTTCTAGTATTCATTCATTGGGAAAAGTGTGGCATTGACATGTCTATGGTTTTGTCATGTGTCTATGTGTTTCGATGACTTGTAAGTGTCATATGCGTCTTCGAGTTTTCTTTACATGAAGCCCTTGTGGCGTTGTGAAGTGACCAATGTAAGAAAAAAAAAATCCTGGTATTTTTATTGTTGTTTTTGTGTGTCTAAAATTATAATGCCACAATAGAAAAATCATAATAATGTAAATTAATTGAGATGGTTGAATGGGGAGTGGAGTGTGATGGTAATGTCGTGTGGAAGGATTTCTAGAAACGTATGGGTGGATATTTAGACCTGTCATTTTCCTTTCATAATGGTACAAACGCTTTATATTTATATACTTTCCTTTAATTACATTAAGTTATTTTCGTCAATTCATTAGTTACAGGTAGATTTAATTAAATTAAAGGAAAGTAATAAATTTTTTTGATTTAAATATATTTGCATAATTTGGTTAATTTAGGAACACAAACTTAATCTGATGGGAATTAATAAAATCTCCCCACGATACCTCAGAAGCTTTAGGTTACCTAAAATTCACCTTAGTTTCTTACAATTTCTTTGTGTGCTTTGTTTGTTTCCTTATATTTCTTTTCTTTCATGTTCACATGACCATCCATGGCCCCAGAGAACTTAGAAAAAGAGTGTGTAATCTAAGATTACCCCAACCAAACACTGCTAAACAATTGACCGACATTTATCGCGGCCTTAGGAAACTCATATCCCAAACCACACCAGTCCCTCCTAGCATTATTTCATAGTTGATATCCTTGAAATACTAGGCGGATAACGTTAATGAGTTTTGGCCCAACCATCCTAATGGAGACTAGAGATGTCTTCACCATATTGTGCATCCTACATTCATGACCCTCTTTAGAGAGAAATTCACATACGACGAAGGAGATTTCCCACAAGTTCCACAACCAAGTTGTTTCTTATTTGTCTTCAATGACATTGACGCCGACTTGTGTACCGTGGATCTTACTTGACATTTCCATTTCTTCGGAACAAGTAAGAGGGGCTTTAATTGCTCTCAACGAGCAAATACACATTGTGCAAGTTGAGAATAATATATGACCTTCATTCCTTTCCGTCCATTTAACCTATTCTACCTTCATTCCTATTTATCTATTCCATAGCCATCTATCCATCTAATTGTGGCTCTCCCGACACGATCTCAGGAGGTCGTGCGCACCTTAGAATCAAGGGTTGATTCTTAGACGTATATTCATCTTCAGGATTCAAAATCCATTGATATTTTAAAAAAAATGTAATGAACATATATTTAACTGGACTATCTCACCACTAATTGTATATTCATAACCTATGGAAAAATAATATCTTGCAATAGGGTGTGAACCTTTATCGAAGCATAATAAGAAGTGTTTATTTTCTTGATGTTGTAGTTGAAGGTTATTTGTTTAATATGAATGTAAAATGTGGTGAAAAATTATTTCAAAACTTTTAAATGACGAAATGGGAGATTTAGTAGACAAACACCAAATGTTTGACTAAATCATTAAACCTGATATATTTTCATGGAATATCATAATTCCATCCACTCAAGATCCATGGATACTACTTTACCAAATACAATGAACATATTCCAAACTTGGACAATTCACCTTTCCTATCATATTCAGAAATATTGGTTGTAAAAAAGGCCTTACAAACTTCTAAGTAAATTTATTTCACAACTATGAAGCAATACTTTGCAATCTTCCCAACATCAAGTTTTACCCAAATGGAAGATTTAAACCTAGGCGTGGAAATCCATCAAAGAATTATAAAAAAGGGATTTCCTATGGATGTTACAGTTGGGAATACCCTCATAGATATGTTTACACAATGTGGAAACAATATACAAAAGCCACAAAAACTTTATTTCCTTATGGTTTTGGTTTGTCAAATATTTTGCTTATTTTTACGTGTTCCTTGTTAGGATAGTTGACATTGATATTAAAAATATTCTAGAATTAAATTGTATTACTAAGAGAGAGAATTCGATTTACATTCCATATGGAATATATTACAATCAATGTTTAATTGATACTATATATATTATTAGAAAAAACTCTATATAATGGATTGATAGTTACTACATAGAATTTTGCTTTAAATCCCTTACATTTTTTTTGAGAAATTGGTTATATCTCATATTTTAAAACCATTTCCTCATACTACAAAGCGAAATAACACCAATACTTGAAAATAACAATCATAAGAATATACACATGACGATTATTCAAAATTAATAAGTGTTAAAAATATCCCTTAAATGTCGAGCATGAGGTGCCGAGTACAAATCTAGAAGAAAAACTCTTGCAACTACTATACAAGTGTTGAGAATAAGTTGAGTAATATATATAATATAAAAAAAAAAACAATAATAAAAATGATTAAGGAATCCACATCAAGAGGTTTGCTATAAATATAATCAAGGTTCAAATTTTCAAGCTTTTCCTCAAATTTATTTGTGTTCCTTTCTTGTAGTTAATCAATCTTGTTGGTGACTTTACCCAACTTGCCTCTGTCAAGGAAATCCCAATGTACATCCAAAACTCTTATGGTTTAACCTTTTTTAAAAGCATTCTAATTTTGGGTGCCTTGTTTGTATAATATTTCATCAACAAGGAAGCGAACCATTCTAGCTATCTTTGTGGTAACTTATGCTAAATACACGAATCATATCAGCTCTTTTCAATGATTACGATACCCATTATTTTATTTCGGAAGATGGAATCCTACATTTTCGTTCCTCATTGTACATGATGGTAGTAAACAGATTGTTGGACCACCACAAGAAGAAAGTGCTAAATTCATCAAATTTTCTTATGGTAAGGTGCAAATCAAAAAATACAAGGAAAATATCTTCATCACATCTTGATGGAGAGCAACTTCGCACACCAGGAATTTTTTTCTAGGGATAAAAGGTTATGCTTAATGCCAACATATATGATTAAGCTAATCGAGTCAATGGTACAATTGGGGATTTCATCTCTATCATTTATAAAAATGAGGCAAAGCGTCCGTAACTCCCTTGCTTTGTCATTATCAAGTCAAAAAAAATCGTACTTGGAATATTCACTCACCTCTCGGTGTGTCACGCTCCCTTGTTACCAAAGGAGACACAGTCAACAACCCTTGTAAATGGCTTGGCTTCCCACTATCCACAAAGTCCAAATGTTAACATTTCCCACGTCTGAGGTACTAAAGGTCAACAACTAACTTTCCCTAATTTGTCGTGTTCATCAATTCAAAGAATAATGCATATACCCTCCTTTCTATTTCTAATGTTTCACCAAATTAGGTGTTGGACCTTTTGTTTTTATGGAAAATAAAGATGAAGGGTGTTTTTATTCACTTCACATTTCCATAGTTCATACTAACACAACAATATTGAATCTATTTTTTAATACCTCCTCCTCTTCTCGATTCTTCATCTTCTTGATCTTCAAGCACTAGGTTTCCCTTCACTTCCCCTAGTGACATCTCCATTATAGCCCTCATATATGAATGTTGGTAAATATTCAAGCAGGAAAGAAACGTTGATGTAAAGAATGTACTAAGTAAAACTATATATAAACAATAATCAAATTTAAAACTTTGAATGGAATGGGTTGTGGTTCAACTATGCGTACGATGCTGTAAAAGGTGTTCCCTAGCCATCCACCAATGTTACACTTTCTAGAGATCCCAATAAATAAGAAATGAGCCCAGGGTCATGCCCTCAGAGAATTTGGTAGAATGGATTAAAGCCCTCAGTACTTAGCAGCTACATGTAAACATTCTCTGCAGCTAATTTATGCAATTTGAAAGTCAATCAACACACCCCCCCCCCCCAAAAAAAAAAAAACAAAAAAAACTTTTCATAGGCTATCAAATGCGAGAATAACTTTTTTTTGTTATAGAATTGTTTACGATAAGAGAGATTAATAAATGGGGTAAAGATTTAAAATATCCGTCTTAAATGTACTTTATCCAATATTTCTAACGGATAAAAAACATTAGTTAATAGGCAAGCTAATTTTGAAAAATAGACTTTTTGTTATATCTCTTGTTTAGCACACAAAAGATCATCTCGAAGATTCATGTGCGTTATGTGGAAGCTTGAGCTCAAAGCGTTAGACACGTGGAAAGCACATCTAGCCGTTGATACGGTCTCTATAAAAACAACCTTTCACTCACCATCTGCCCAAGTCCGGTTTCCTTCGAGTCTTTGTTTTTTTACTGTGGGTTTTGGAGGGTTTGATGTCCGCAGACCGCCTCCTGCACTCCCATTTTTATTGAATGCCTTTTTTTATTTTAGTTTGTGGAGGTCTGATGTCTGCATAGCATGGCCATGCCCGTGTATCTTTTATCTTTGTATGTATTGTCGTTTTCTTTCTCTGTATTTTTGTGAGGTGCATACAAGTCATTTTCTGCGAAGATGAAGAATAGCAGTGAGACTCGATGATGGAGCTACTCGGTTTAGATCTGACGGGTAAGTCATTCAAGAAACTTTCTACTGGTTTTCTGCAAACTTGTCTTATATAATCACTTAGTCTTAGAACAGAGTAAATATTAATGATCTGTATATATGTTTGACGTAATGCGTAGGGTTTAATTCGCCACTCTAGGGCTTCGATGTTTATTTCTTTTATTTATTTAGGGCTTTGATGTTTTTTTCTGTTATTAATTTACTGCTTGGATTAATTTCTCTTAATTAAGGCCCAGGGGTTAGCATTACAATTTATCATTGTGCAGTGAAATAATTGATGGTGGATCTTACATGTTCGCAGCATATACAGGGTACAGGTTTTTAGAATCTTGTGCAGACAAATATACGATTGTTGTGTTCTGTGCCGTGTTTATTTTGAATTCTTAGAACTCTATTTTGTACTTAATTTTGTAGGGTAGAAACAAAGTATTTGTGAAGGGTGTAATTGGTAGGAACAGAGTGAACAGAGTATTTAGGGCTTGTATTTTATTTTTTTCTTATACTAGCTGCAATTTGTAGTTTGTTTTTTGTTAATACAGACGGACTAGATGTTTCTGATCCGCCCCTCATAATCTATTAAGTATTTGGGATAATATTCTGTGTAGGCTTCAATACTCTTCTATATCGACAAAATTTAAGTTACTTTTAGAAATAATGCAGAGTGGATGTTTCTAAATGGTCGTTCGGTTAGTACAGACTAGATTTTTCTTATTCATCTCTGTTAATACAGAGAAGATTTTTCCTATTTGCTTTCGGTAATCAAATTAATTAACTGAGTTGATGTTCTGTACACAGTTTAATTTTGTAATGGGTTTTGAAGTTCTGTTTTCTCATATTATTCATCTTTCCCTTAATAAATTTTGTAGAGTTAGTGGAGGCCATCGCTATTTTACTTGTAACTATTCTATATCAACATTAGAGTACTGCACAAGATTCTAAGTAATTTTTAGCTTGCTTTTGTATTACATGTAGATGTGAGTACAGATTTAAGTAATTTTAACCATACTCTGTTAGTGCAGGGTAGATGTGAGTACAGTGTCGGTTTTTTAAAGTAATTTTTATCAATACTCTGTTACTACAGAGTTCAAAATTTATTAATGTATTGTGCAGGGTTGATTTTGCATTCTAGGGTTTAGATGTTTGTTCTTGCATTTATTTAGAGCATATTTTCTTATAGATCATGACAGTGATTTAGTCAAATTCAAGGTGCATTTATAAATCTAATGATGGTCCTGCTTTGTTCTTACATCTATATACGACATGTGGATGTGAATACAGATTTAAGTAATTTTAACCATAGTCTGTTCGTAGACGGTAGATTTGAGTACAGTGTCAGTGGTAGATTTGAGTACAGTGTCAGTTTTTTAAAGTAATTTTTATCAATACTCTGTTACTACAGAGTTCAAAATTTATTAATGTATTGTGCAAGGTTGATTTTGCATTCTAGGGTTTAGATGTTTGTTCTTACATTTGTTTAGAGCATATTTACTTATTTTCTCCATGTTTTCTTAGATCATGACAGTTATTTAGTTAAATTCAGGGTGCATTTATAAATCTGATGATGGTCCTGTTTTGTTCTTACATCTATATACACCATGTATTTTCTTATAATTGTTTAGATTATTTTAACAGTCGTTCACTCAATTTCAGGGTTCAGTGAGAGATTTGATAGCATGTGCCCTTTGTACGAATGTGCTATGGCAGATGGATTTTTAGTGTTTACAACTGTTCAGTTGATAAAATGATTTCTGTATTTTCAATTGACAACGTTATATTGTGCTTAGCATCTTTGGAAATTTAATTTGTATAACTTGTATTTTGAAACTCCCATGTTTAGCCGATTATTTTTAATAAATCGGTTGTATTTAAATTTAAGGTGTTAAAATTAATTGTTAAAAGGGTTAACTATTATTGAGCAGGGTTTAAATATTAATTACATCCTTTTCTTTTCATATGTTATCTTTTAGGATTTCAAAGTTATATTTACATATGTTATTATTCTCTTAGTTGAAGGAATAATTTTCGCTTTTGACCAGACTATTATAGATTATTTTAGTGCACAAATGATAAAAGTGCTATACATAGAATTATCTTTTATGTAATTTAATTGCAGTTAGATCCCTTTTTTTCTAATGCATTATCTAACTAGTTCCTAACTGCTTTACCTGGGTTCAATTTATAGCAGTCCTTTGCTTCTCTTGAACTGGGTGCAATTATTTTTTGATGATTTTGTAATCCTTCTTTACCTTATTCCAACCTCTGTTGCAATTGCAGTCATTTGTTGCTAATTGAATTTGTTTAAATATAGTCTGAGCTATTAGTTTTGTTTTCAAGCACAATTTTGAATTATTGAACAGTTTTCAAGGAAGATTTAACTCTTCTACTTTTAACAGTTTTGTTTGTAATGAATTTTGGTGCTCCATTATTTTATCATTTCCATTTTAGCAATGAAAATCTGTACAGCAATAATTTAGTTTGTGATGGTCTGATGTCTGTAAAGCATGGCCATGCGTGTCTCCTTTGTCTTTGTATGTATTGTTGTCTACTGAGTTTCTTTCTCTATAATTTTGTCATTCGCTAGAGTCATCGATGGAGCTGCTCGGTTTAGATCAGACGGGCAAGAAAGAAACTTTCTGCTGATTTTCTTCAAACTTGCCTTATGTAATCACTTAAGCCTTCAAACAGATTAAATATTAATGATCTGCACTGTAGGGCTTTGATGTTTTTTACTGTTATTAATTTACGCCTTAGATTGATTTCTCTTAATTAGGGCCCAGGGGTTAGCATTACAATTTATCATGGTACAGTGAAAAAAATGATGGTGAATCATAGAGGTTCACATTATATGGAGGGCACAGTTATTTAGATCTTGTGCTGACATATGTGTTTATTATGTTAGTGCCGCTTTTATTTTTAATACTTAGAACTCTATTTTGTCCATAATTTCGTAGGGTAGGAACAGAGTATTTGCCTTCTATGAAGGGTGTAATTTTGCTGTCAAGGGTTTAGTTTTGCTAATATTCTGTGTAGGGTTCAATTTTGCAGTCAGCAGTCCCAACAGTTTAGAAGTTTTGTTCTTACATCTATTTAGGGCATAGATTCTCTTATAATTTTCAGGTAATCGTTAATTTTGTAGAGTAGGTATAGGCTACTACTGTTATTCTTAATACTCTTCTATATCAACAAAATTTAAGTTATTTTTAGCAATAATGCAGAGTGGATGTTGCTCAGTGGTCGTTCGGTTAAAACAGAGTAGATTTTTCTTATTTACCTTTTGTAATCAAATTAATTAACTGAGTTGATGTTCTGGACACGGTGTAATTTTGTAAAGGGTTTTGAAGTTTTGTTTTCTCATATTTTTCATCTTTTCCCTGATAAATTTTGTAGAGTTGGTGGAACTGCACAAGATTATAAGTGCACAAGATTGTGAGTAATTTTTAGCATACTTTTGTATTACATCAACATTAGAGAAGTGCACAAGATTATAAGTAATTTTTAGCATACTTTTCTATTACATGTAGATGTGAATAGAAATTTACATAATTTTAAGCATACTATGTTACTAAAGGGTATATGTGAGTTCATGATTTATTAATGTTTTGAGCAGGATAAATTTTGCATTCTAGGGTTTAGATGCTTGTTCTTACATTTATTTAGAGCATTTTATTACAGTGCATGATTTATTAATGTTTTGACAAGGGAACCGGATGCTATCACTATTTTACTTAAAATTATTCTACATCAATATTAAAGAAGTGCACAAGATTGTAATTAATTTTTAGCATTCTTTTGTATTACATGTAGATGTGAACACAAAGTTAAATAATTTTAAGCATATTATGTTACTACAGGGTAGATGTGAGTAAGAGTTTTAAAGTAATTTTTAGCATACTCTGTTATTACAGAGTTCATGATTTATTAATGTTTTGAGCAGAGTTAGTTTTGCATTCTAGGGTTTGGATACTTGTTCTTACATTTATTTAGAGCATGTTATTACAGAGTTCATGATTTATTAATGTTTCTCTTATTAATGTTTTGAGAAGGGTTAATTTTGCATTCTAGGATTTAGATGCTTGTTCTTACATTTATTTAGACCATGTTCTCTTATTTTAGCTCTATATTCTTAGATCATGACAGTGATTTAGTCAAATTCAGGGTGCAATGATAAAATGACAGTGTTTTGTTCTTACATTTATTGAGGACATACTTTCTTATACTTGTTCAGATTATTGTAACAGTAATTTAGTCAATTCCAGGGTTTAGTGAGAGATCTCATAGCGTGTTCCGTTTCTACTTAGGATTTTGAAACTCATATTAAAGCCGAGTATTTTTAAATCGGTTGTATTTAAATTTTATGGGTTAAAGTTAATTGTGTAAAGGGTTAACTATTATTGAGGAGTTAAATAAAGTTAATTGTTTAATCCTTTTCTTTCATTTTATATGCCCAGCTGTAATTTTGATTATTTCATTCTTCTTTGTCACAGCTGGGGAGTTGTTTTGATTCTATAAACCCTTGTTTAGGATATATAGATTTGTTTAGTCGAGTGGGTTATTGTCTAAGGCTGTTTCGATCTCTCTTCTTATCAATTTTAGATAATTTTTTTTAATCTTTTAGGGTATCAGAATTATGGTAAGCCCTTCAGCCCTTCAAAGGAAAGGTTTATGTGCTTTTAAACACTGTCATGATGCAATTTAGAGCAGGCTTTTGCTTCTCTCGAACTGTGTGCAATTTTTTTCTGATTATTTCGTATACCTGTTCTACCTTTTTCCAACCTCTCTTGCGATTGTTGCACTTGGATTCATGTGTTTCTTAACTGAATTTGTTTGAATATAGTTGGAGCTTTCATTTTTGTTTTCAAGCACAATTTTGCTTCATTTAACTCGCACAATTTTCAATTCTACTATTTTTAACAGTTTTGTCTGTCTGGTGCTCTATCTGTATTCATTTTACCCTCTTAAAAAGTCCTGTTATCATTTTATCATTTCCATTTTAGCAATGACAATCTGTGCAGTAATAATTACTCGAATCACTAAATTGGAATGATAGAAATATTGTCTCTGTGCTTATTTTGTAGGATGTCATTTCTTGGCGGTTGATGAATTGCAGCCTTAAAATAACTTGTATATCTGGCGTTTATTCCTTCCAAATAAAAGATAGGCGGGAAAAAAATATGTTTAATATTTTCTCATTTCAAAAAGTGAACTATATATATTGTAATATATTGTAATGTATATATTGTTTTTTATAGTAATGTGTATAGTAATGTATATATTGTTTTTTATATAAATATATCTAGTATTATAGAATATACTATTTTCTATAATTACTATATATGATAATTTATATATATTATATAATAATATAATATAATTCTATTATATATAGATTAATAATATTCTCGTAATGTATATATTTTTTTTGTATACAAATATATTATGTACTATCTATATTATATAAATTGTAGAATATTTAATATATTTTGTAACTACTATATCATTATATAAAATGACAACAATCTATATATTTTGTGACATAGATATAAAATATATATTTATACTATATCTATATAGTATATTCTTGTAATGTATATATCGTTTTTGTATATAAATATATCTAGTACTATAGAATATTTATTATATATGATAATTTATATATATAATATTTATTAATATATATTATATAATAATATAATATAAATCTATTATATATAGATTAATATAGATATATAAATATAATATAATTTTATTATTATTATATATATATATCTATATTTATTTATAAATATTTTATATGTAATTATATGTATATATTATATTTTGTAATATAGATATAAAATATATATTTATAATATATGTATATATAACATTTTCGTAATGTATATAATAATGTATATTTTGTTTTTTTATATAAATATATCTAGTACTATCTATATTATATATTTTGTAAAATATCTAATATATTCTTTAACTACTATATATTATAATTTATGTATATAATATTTATTTATATATAATAATATAATATAATTCTATTATATAAATACATATAGATTCATATAATAATTTATATATTTATTTATAAATAATTATATTTATATTATATTTTGTAATATAGACATAAAATATATATTTATACTATATGTATATATAATATTGTCAAAATATATATATATTATTTTTGTATATAAATATGTCTTATGTACTATTTATATTATATATATTGTAGAATATATAATACATTTTGTAATATATATATATATATATATATATACTTACTGTGACATAGAAAATATATATTTATACTAAATGTATATAATATATTCTTGTAATGTATATTGTAATGTATATATTGTTTTTGTAACATATATCTAGTACTATCTATATTATATATTTTATTTTGTAGAATATGTGTTATATTCTTTAATTTCTATATATTGTAATTAATGTATATAATATTTATTTATATATATGTATAGTAAAATAGTATAATATATGTATATAGTATATTCTTGTAATGTATATATTGTTTTTGTATAAATATATCTAGTACTATCTATATTATATATTTTATTTTGTTGAATATGTGTTATATTCTTTAATTACTCTATATTGTAATTAATGTATATAATATTTATTTATATATATGCATTGTAAAATAGTATTTATTATTTATATATAAAGTATTAAAAAAATCTAATATTA